>JAIXND010000767.1:100685986-100730195 GCA_023646645.1 Varanus salvator macromaculatus | reverse complement strand
TTTTCCCCTGAGATATTCTGACAGCAAAAAGTATGGGGAAATATCTCATATGTCTATTTCATCTAAATCTTGACATATGTTTTAGTTCTGAAATGATAGACTCTTCTCTTCACTAAATGTGGCCACATCCATCACCAAATTTGACAGCAAATTAGAATCTACTTGGCAGATGTCCTCATGGGAGAGAGCTGATCAATTTGGAGAACCATTCAATGAAATATTTATAAACCAATTAAGAAACCATTTAATAAAATAGTCCATAATTAAAGAAATATTACATTTAAATCCATTAATGATTCATAATGGAGCATGTGAAATATAGAATGAAGAATCAAGATCTAGGCTTTTCTTATTGACTCTTCTTGATGAAACTTCTTCAGAAGCTCATTATAATTTAATTCTTATGCCTTGCTAGGCAAGAGAGCTAAAACAAATATAATTGGCCAAATGTATTTTACAGGCCCTCTGTAAAATACATTCACTAGGCAATGGTAAATGCCACTCAGTGAAGTTTGAGAGTCGAGTCAGCTATTTTACTCTTACAAATGTAATATTTGCCTGGATAAATTTTGAGCACTGATCTCAAACTGTTATTTTTCTGGATTTAAATGATGCACTTGGATTTTATTTTTATGTATTATTGCATTTATATCCCATCTTCTTTCCCATTGTAAGGAAAACAAATTGGCTTATAAAGTCCTCCTTCTTTCTTGACAGCAACCTAGTGAAGTTAGTTTGAGACTGGCCCAGAGTGATGAAGTAGAAGCTAGAACTCACATTTCTGTGTTCCACTCCAACACTCTATACATTTTCAGATAATCTATAAGCTTTCTGTGAGGCAACATTGGCTTCTTCTAGTCTCCTCTACCTTTTCTTTTTTCCTTGTTACAATTTTTTGTAGCGGTGCCTTTAGAATTTCCTTTAAAAAAAAAAAAAATCTCATACATATTGGACTCCTTTCCTCATTTGAGTCTCTTACCATCAGATCTTACTTCTTGTTGTTCTGCTTTTATTAAAATTGGATTTCTTAAGATTTTAAAATTAAAATCTGAGCATGTGAACATCCAGGTGGAATCCAGCTCTCTTGCACTCGCTGGACTTCTTCCCAACGCTCACTATGGCCAGGAAGTGCACTGAGAAGTCTGCAAATGCTTAGGAACACGAGTAGAATCCTTCTTTGTGCAATGTATGCAAAGTGCACCCTTGTTTACACAAAGTCTGCAAGTCACATGTGTAGAATTCCATTTGCACAGCAGACAAACTGGCAGTGGGCAGCATGTGTGCAGGCCAGGCTTGCAGGAGTGCTTGGACTCACCTTATTCCATGTAAACACTCAGCTTGAGGCTGACTTAAGTAGAGAAGGAGGCCATAGCAGGGGATTTCCACCCACAAATTCATTCCCTCACAAATTACCTCATGTTGTATTACTCAGCTTTGACCTTTCTTTGGAATCTAGAATTCAAGTATGACATAGCACCATAGTTTCTGCAATTGTCACTTTATCCACTAGGTTAGAATCAAGCCAAGGATAGCCATTCCTTTGTAGAAGAATTAATCAGCAACATAAGTCAGGAATTTTTTGGTTGGGTTTGGCAAAATCTGTATCCCAACAGATATCAGGAAAATAGCACATCATGCTGCCTTGAAACATTGGCATTTTGCTTTTCAAAAGTTGCATCCTTGTTTCCTCCTTGATTGGGTGGCTGGCAGAAGACCATGATCCATTCTTTGCTTCATTTATTTTAAACTAGATATTCTCAGTGGGGCTATCAAGCTCATCTCCCTGTATTTCTTTGCAGAGATAAGCATCTTCAACATATCATAGTACTCGGCCTTCTTGTAGTTTCTTTTGTTCTTCCTGAACAAGTTACAGCCTTCAATCACTGAATTTCAGTCTTTGGAGTAATCCCACCAAATTTCAGTTATACCTATCAAGTTGTGTTTGCCCTCTCGTATACTGTTTATTTTTTGTATTCTAGGCATTAGTATATAGACATTAAAGACCAAGCACTTATATAGTCAAATTTTCTTCCTACATTTCTGGAAGACTTTCATTAGGTGCCATTTGAGCTGGTCTTCATTGTGGATCAAAGGTTTTGTCTATTGTTACCCCCAAGTTTACTTTTCCTTCTCCTGTAAAATTTAGTTTAAAGCCTTCCTGATAAATGTCTTCTACTCTGTGAGATTCTTCCTAGATACTTATATATGGTATCTGATGTAAAAGAGGATTTTTAGTTCAACCTGTGCATGCATTTTAGCATATCTAAAGGTAAAGAATTCCCTGGACCAACAGAAAGACAAACAAGTGGGTCACAAATGAAATCGAACCCCAGAAGCAAAAACTGAGTCTGTTGCACTTTGAACTCATAATGAGAAGGCAAGATTCACTGGAGAAGAAAATCATGCTAGGGAAAGTCAAGGGCAGAAGGAGAAAAAGAAGACCAAATATGAGATGGATTGAACCCACACAGGAAGGCATGTCCTTGAATGTATAAGAACTGAGCAGTGCTGTTGTCGCAGGCTATTTTGAGAGGGCTTTTATTCATAGGGTAGCCATAAGTTGGAGATGACTTGATGGCACATAACAGCAACAAAGGTAAGGAAATAGAACATCTATCTAACAGAATCCAAGGCACCAAGAGAAAAGAAAGGAGGGGGTTAGGTTACGTCTTAGAAAAGCTGCACATTGTGGGCAAATTTTAGTATAGTATTTGTTGCAACTTTTTCAACAAGTGTATAGATTTCATGGGTGTTTTATATAATTAGTATTTTTTTACAATGCTGTCTTAGATTTATCTCAGTTTTACAAGCTGCCTTACCAAATGGAAGTTTTTCTAATGTAATGTATTGGTGATTTTTTTTTTCCTAGTAGGTGAATGAAAACAATTATACCATTTTAGAAATTATAAACTATGGATTGAGTGAACAACATGGATTGATTTAACTCTGCATCGTGTTTAGTTCCTTAGGAATATTATAAAATGTTTACAATGTTTAGCAGTGTAGTTTTAATTGCAGCCACTGAGAGAGTGGTGTTTTTTGTAACTTCCATCTCCAAGTGGTGGGCAGTATCTTCAAGTAATGGGAAGCACCTTTCAAGCAGTGCTCTTTGAATTCCTCAGAAACTTGTGCAGGAAGGAAGGGTTTATTAATGCAAAGGTCGGTAATGACAAACAGGTTTTCCTGTATGTCTGCTCATCACTGGCTATCTTACAGTATATCCCACCTATTTTCTTTTAAAGAACTCAGAGCAGCTTACAACATTCTCCTACTCCTGCTCTCAATTTTATCCCCACAATAACAAACCTTTGAGGTAGGGTGTGGTGTGGTGTGGTGTAGTGGTTAAGAGCATGGGACTGGGACTCAGACGATCTGGGTTCTAGTCCCCGCTCAGCCATGGAGCCAACTGGGTGACTCTGGGCCAGTCACAGACTCTCAGCCCAACCTACCTCACAGGGTTGTTGTTGTGGGGATAAGATGGAGGAGGAGAATGATGTAAGCTGCCTTGAGCCCTTTGTAGGAAAAAGGCAGGGTATAAATTGAAATAATAATAATAATAATAATAATAATAGGTTAGGCTGACAGTCTGTGACTGGCATAAAGTCATGCAGTTGGCTCCATGGCTAAGCTGGGACTAGAATCCAGATAGCCTGAGTCCCAGTCCCATGGTTTGAACCACTTATCCACAGTATAGTATAGTATAATAGTTCAGTTTGGCTAACTTACTCTGGATACAGCCTGCATCCTGAAAATGCTTACTACAATCCTATTTGACAGAAAATAGCATAGCAGGCAATGATCACAGCTTATGTCAACCTTTTTTCTTTAACTTATTCTTGTCAACTCAAGTTGGCTGCAATAGCACAAAAATACAATAATGTTCCCCAGAGCTAAGGGGCTGATAGAAGTTAATCTTAATACAGCCAAATTAAAAATAGATAACAATGCTTCCCCCTTCTGCCCTTGGAAGGCTACTACTCCCCATCCCTTTCTTGGTCTTTGTACTTTTTGATAATTCTCTTAATGTCACAGATGTTAATCACACTGTTTCTATTCTTTTGTGGTTCTAAGACAAGACACCATAAATCACACAAGTTACATTAATGCAAAGACTGGGTCAAGTGGATATAATAAATCAGCTTCAAAAGACCTTTAGTCTTCCTTTTCTCCACATTTGTTCTATGGATTTCATTAGGCTGATTGAAGCTTTAAGTGTAATCTTGTGTAAGCTAATTTTGGCTTTTGTTAGGCTGTCACTTGTAAGGATTTAGAAGATCCACATTCCTAGAAACATTAAAGAATTCAAGAGAATGATTAGCTGATATTTGGAGACAGATATCAGCGTTTTGTTGCTGGATTTCACTCACCCTCTGGATTCAGGACAAGTCTGAAATTTTTTTTCTGGCTCAACTAGGCAATGTTCCAGCAGGTGATCTGGTAACAGTGGAAATGGGGGACTTCTCCCCAACATATTTTGCATTAGATTAGGAAGTATCTATTTTCTGGGATGCCAAAATAGTTCAGCTTGGAATAGCTGTGGCTCAGTGATAAAGCCAACGCATGCAAAATGTCCGAAGGGCATTCCCTAGCATCTCCAGGCTTAGCTGGAAAAATTCCTGCCTGAAACCCTGGACAGTCTCTGCCACTCTGGGCTAGATGGTCCCATGGTTTGACTCAGAGTCCTGGTTCAAGTAATCATGGAGGAGAAATAAACCAGCAGGATAAGTAAAACTATGCATGGTCTGTTGTAGGTCCTGGGTGGCTTGTTACCAGGGCAACAAACCACCATGGCTGGATTTGCACAACATGGCAAACTGAACTCCATGTTAGGCGTAATTAGAAAATGAAATTAAATTTGCCAAGATCCTACCCCCTGTATGCACATTGTTGATGTGACTGCACTCAGAATATTGCACACATGACTCCTGGAAAAAGGCGTTATTGAATTGGAAAAATTGCAGATAAAGGTAACTAAAAGCATTTGGATTAATTTGCCTATAAGGAACTGCTGCAAAAAGTGGGATTGCAAGTAAGGGTAGACATGATGGAGTTGTTTACATTTATGCGGAGTGTGAAAAAAGAGGAGGAGTAATTTTTCTCTCAGACATGATAGTAGAATACAACCTGTAAAGCTGATTGGTTAGAGCTTCAGAACAGATTAAAGGAAGTATTTCTCACTGCACATGGAGTTCACTGCCACAGGAAGCAGTGATGGCCACAATTTAGATAGCTTTAAAAGGATTGGATAAATTCATGGAGGAGAAGGCTGCTAATATTGCTGGCTATGTGCTATCGCCATTATCAAAGATGGCATGTCTGCATGCATCCGCAGCTTTGGCTGGTGGAACTATTATATTCATCTGGCTTGGTATAGTGGGTTAGAGTGCAGGACTGGGATGCCAGTGACCTGGGTTCTAGTCCTCACTCAGCCATGGAGCTTACTGGGTGCCCTTGGGCTAGTCACAGACTCTCAGCCCAACCTACCTCACAGGCTTCTTGCTGTGAAGAAAAGATTGATGGGAGGGGGAGAATTATGTAAGCCATAGTTCTCTGTATGGAAATAGGTGAGATACCAATATAATACATACATACATACATACATACATACATACATACATACAGAGTGGGCAGCTAGTTTGCTACCATGTAAATTGAGTACTTGACTGGATGGAGCATTGGTCTGATCCAGCAAGGCTTTTCTTATATTATACCCATCCACCCACCCCTGAAAGAAAGAAAGAAAGAAAGAAAGAAAGAAAGAAAGAAAGAAAGAAAGGGGGAAAACAGTTTATAATCTTAGGAAAGGGAAAAGACAGTATGTACTGTGTCCCAGAAATATAAAGGAAAAATAGTGTGATTTTCAGCTCTTTCCAGTTTGCAATTTGATATGCTTTTATTCACAGGATGGAAGAAGGCTACAGCCCTCTCATATTCTGGTAGCTGTGAGGCACTGTGGGAGAGTCCATACTTCACAACAACCCATCCTGGTAATAAACCACAGTGGGCTGGTTGTTGTGTGAGCAATGCACACTGTGTCGTATAGACAGTCAGGCTCAGAGTGTGTCTTTTTCCCTCCCCGACAGACTATCTTAATCCTCCTTCCCCCTCAGCATCCCATGAGGAACCCTCAGCAGAACAAGTTTTTCTGTATGACTTCTGCCATGATCACAATCTTTTTTGCTTGCCACAGCTTTTTGTCTCTTCCACTATACTCACTCTCGTTTGGAAATTGCAAACTCTGGGTTGACAGCCAGGATTAGTGATCTTCATTTTGACAGTCAGTGACAGCCCCTTCAAATGCACCAAATAAGTGTCTTCTTTCTTTCTCTTGACAACTATCAAAAGTGAGCTGTCAAGGGAAAACAGAGACATTTTCTGATGAAAGACAGTGACCAGTAGATCACCGCTCTTCATGAGATCCTTGACTTTTCCTTTTTCACCCAGACTGTCCTCATGATGCTGCACATTATGCAGCCTCACCCAAGAGTCCAGCTCCTTGGGAAAGCACAGAAGTACCTTCCACCCCACTTTCTGGGTCACTTTTAAAACAAGGTTATGAAAGGACAACAGGAGGTTTTTTTAAAAAACCTACAAACCCTCCAATATGCTGCCAGATCACTTTTAACAGGCTGTCCTTGTCAAAAGGGAGGGGTGGGAGAGGGAGAATGGTTAAAAGTCCAAAAAAGGCTGTGATGAGAAAAATAGCCAGATATACCTAGCAACTCCTGCTGCCCCTTGGCACTTGCAGGGTGACTGGCATTGGCTATACATATTCTGAAGCTATTTTCATTTATTCCTTCATGCTATATTCATTCTGCATGCTTATCTTTTATGAACTTAATTTTTATGTACTCTATATATACAGTATGCATGAACACACACACACACACACACACACTGCATATATAAACTGACCATAATTCTACCCTATAAAACACAGTATGATGGTAATAATAAATAGCAATATATGGTTGCATCCAACCTTCCTCTGGCGCAGGGGTGAGAGATTTGAGGCACTTCAGATATTGAAATGTCTCTCCCAGCATCCTGCACCACTAGCTCTGCTGGCTAGGGTGAGTCTCCGGATGACCACAGATTCACTAGCCTGCTCTGCAAAAAGGGAAGCCAGGACTAGCTTTCCAACAAAAGGTTAATTCATGTTCAATGGGTTTTCTCCCTATTCTTCTATATTGACTCAAAGCAGACCAAATCAGGTCATTAACTGGTAACTTCATGCCTGGACTATTGCAATGCTCTTTATGGGAATTCCTTTGAAGATGAACTGGAAACTTCAGTTGGTCCAGAACAGGGTAGCTAGACTGGTAATGATGACTGGAAGATATGATCATATAGAGCCAGTCCTCTACTAATTCCACTGGTTACCAATTGAGGACATGACCCAAAGGTGGTAACACTAGTGTTTAAATATCTAAACAGCCTGGGGCCAGGGCATCTAACTGAGCACTTCTTCCCATATGAACTTACCCAGCCACTTAGATCTGCATCTGAGACCATTCTGAGGAAGCCCCGTCCTAGGAAATAAGGAGGGTGGCAGAAAGAAGGAGGGCCTTGCAGGAGTGGCACCCCAACTTTGGAATGAGCTCCCCAGAGAGGTTTACCTGGCACCATCTTTGTATTTTTTTCAGCTCCATGGAAACACTGCTTGATTCCACCAGTATTTTAATTAATAAATTGCTTTTAATGGTATTTTATTAGAATGGGATATGTCTTTTATGAAATCATGAGTTCTGGTGGCTGTGCTTTTATTGGTTATTCATAGTGGTGTTTTTATTGTTGCAACCTGTCCATGGAGCTGTGTGACTAATGGGGTGAGTTAGAAATCAAACAAATGAACAGAGCGATGAATTGTTGGTGTGTGTGAATAGAAGAATAGATTTGTATACTATTTAGAACCTTTAGGTTATGGTGTGGCATAGAGATGGAATACATAAATAAATAATATTTATCAGAAAGTAAGTAAATACAGATCAGAGGCAATTATAACACAGAGAGACTTCAGCTGATACAGAACATTTCAGCTATTTGTGGTGGAATGGGTGCATGGTTGAAAGCTGAGCCCAGATGCCTCTTCATTTGTTGTTTGACTCTTCCTTGGAGAAAAGCAAGACTTAAAAATAAATGTGAGAAAACAATATAATAAAGTTGCATTTGCTTGTGAATTAAGATAGCATTTTAGAAGCACAAGTTTTCCTCTTGAGGCAGTATGACACCCTTCTAGGGTATGAAAAAGCAACAAATGTTATAATTAGCTGTTGTATTTATATGCAGCACTATTAGTTAACAAGGCTGAAGTTTTGTCAGCCAGGCTAGCTTTCATTTGAGACCACCCCCCTCCCAATTCCTTCCTAATATAAGCATAATGCATTTGAGGAGTGGGAGGAAGCAATTTCAAACTGGTCCCCATCATGCCATAATAAGAAAGCTTACATTGATTTAACTAAAGCACTTTAGCTAAATCAATTCAGTTCAAGTAGCCAGTGTTCTGCATCATGTTGGCAAGAATTTACTTGTTAGCTTTTAAAGGCAGAATGCATTCTTGAGCTTTTTAGGGACATCTGCAAGGCACTTTTACAAAAATGCAAAGAACATTTCAACAGTATCTTGTTCATCCAGGACATTATCCAGGGTCTCAAGTTGACCTGGAGGGCGATAACATACCCCCACTGTCAGGTCTCTTTCCCTGTCAAAACCCCTAAGTTTCACCCAGACTGCCTCTACCAAATCCCCATCTGTGCTGCATTCTATCTCACTGCATCTTATCCCTTCCCAGATGTATAAAGCCACGCCCCCACCTCTTTTTCCCTTCCTGTTCTTTCTAAAAAGGTGATAACCTTCTATGTTCACAGTCCAGACTTGCCTTTCATCCCACCAAGTAATACCCTCCTATTCCCAGGAGAGCTTCAAGCTCTTCCTGCTTATTACCCATGCTCCTAGCATTGGTGTACATGCACCTCAACTCCTTCCCATTGCTTCCTTTCCTTGGAGTTCCCAGCCTCCTCCTCCTTCCCATCCTCCCTGATACCTGGCCTCTCTCTGCAGGAGTCCTGTCAGTCCCTGCAGTACCTCTAAAACCTTGCTCCCAGAGCCCATATCCTCCCCCAACACTTGTCCAGTGCAGACACATTACTGGTGGGCCTGAGCCCCCGCCCCCCCCGGACTCAGTTTAAAGTCTTCCAGACAAAGCTCACTACAGCATCTCCAAAGGACCTTTTCCCCATCCTCGTGAGGTGTAACTTGTCCCTTGCCAGAAGTCCATTGGCAAGAAATCAAGTGCCATGGTAGAGGAACCCAAAGCATTCCTTCTGGCACCACACCCTAAGCCAGTTGTTAACCTCGAAGGCCCTCCTGTCCCTTCCTGGCCCAAATCCCCGGACGGGTAAGATTGACGAGAAGGCCACTTGGGCCTTCAGCTCCCTGAGTTTCTTCCCCAAGGCCTCAAAGTCCCTGGTGATCCCGACCACACCCTGCCTGGCCACGTTATTTGTGCCCACATGGATCACCAGGAGCGGCTGGTGACCCCCGGAGCGAACAAGACGCTCCACTCTGTCCTTCACATGCTGGATGCGTGCGCCCGGCAGGCAGCAAACCTCCCTTGTCTCCAGGCTGGGGTGGCACACCGCCACCTCAGTGCCCCTCAGCCTGGAGTCCCCAACAACAATCACCCGCCGCCTTACCTTCTTGGTGCTGGTGGGCAGCTGTGCCCTGGTCCTCGCCTCTCCTGCAGCGGTCCCCTTGCCTCCTGATGTCCCAGGCTGGGGGTCCTGCTGGTCTCCCGAGGCATCATCAGCCCCAGCCTCCCCAAGTGGAGAGAACCTGTTTCCCAGCTCCAGATTGGTGCCAGTAGAAGGAGGAGGCCATGCTGGCCTCCTCCTCCTGTGGGTGACATGCCTCCATGTCTCCGTGACTGCTCCTCCTGTGGCCTCTCCCTCAACCCTATGTTCAGAGGGGGGCTGCTCCCGGGGGGCCTGGAGAGCTCTCTCGGCCCTCAGGCACCTCACCTTCTCCTCTAGCAGGGTTTCCAGCTTGCACCGAGGGCAAGTGTATCCCTGTCTCTCCTGGGGGAGAAGGGTGAACATGTCACAGCTCTCACAGCGGGCAGCAACACCCATGACTCCCGCGGGCAGCAACACCCATGACTCCTGGTCTGCCATCGGGATCCCTTCTGAGACCTTACCTTGGTCCCCTGCCTTGTCTGTCCTGCAGTTCCTCTCACTCGCCCAGTTCTCCCAGACAAAAACCCACTCGCACACACACATAAGGATAAAATCAACTTAAATTTAAATTGGAGGAAAAACAAAGCAAAACACAGCATAGCATCAAACAAACAAACAAACAAACAAACAAAACAAAAGGAAGGAAGGAAGGAAGGAAGGAAGGAAGGAAGGAAGGAAGGAAGGAAGGAAGGAAAACAAAGCAATTAAAAAAAAAACCCTCTGTGTCCCAGGGAAGGGAGTCCCCGGACAGCCTGGGCCACAGCTAAGGGCTGTGGTCCAGCTAAGACAAGGGATGATGCCAAGAGGCCAGAGCCAAGAGGGCTGGCAGTGGCTGAGAGCGGCCTTATCAGTCCCTTTGGCCGGTGGCCCCACCTGTCCGCTTCCTCCTGGCCCCTCTAGCCCATCTGGCCCTGCCCCCTTCCTCTCCACTGTTCCTGGCCCTCTGCTCCCCTGCCCAGCTCCTGCCTTGCCTTCGCCAGTCCCCTGGCCACTCAGCACTCTCTCCCAGCCTGTGCCTCTGCTGCTCTGCTGCTCTGCCAAGAGGCCAGAGCCAAAAGGGCTGGCAGTGGCTGAGCGTGGCCTTATCAGTCCCTCAGGCCAGTGGCCCCACCTGTCCGTTTCCTCCTGGCCCCTCTAGCCTCTCTGGCCCTGCCCCCTGAGCACACATACACATGTGTGTATATCCACACTGGTCTTCCTGAAGCTTGTGTGCTCAGGTTGTTTTGGTCTATCACTCCCATTATTACTTAGTATTGTCCATGAAGACTGGTCTGATGGGAGCTGAAATCCAGAACAGCTGGAGGGTACCACCTGTCAAAGGCTGATATACATGAGGTATTAATATAACATAGTCATCTGTCCCAGGATTTTGCTTTTGGATGCTGTCCTCTCAGAAGATGTAGTTTAGCTTTGTTCCACTGAAAAAAGTTGCATTCCCCTCTGTGACTGGGGAACCACCATGAATCAGAGATCTCAGCTCATACAGAAGACTGGAATGACATTCGATCAAATGTGGTCATGTGATCAGATGTTCCTCCTCAGTGTGGGATGACCCAAGAAAGCCCGCATTGGACTGGGACACATTTGAGCATATAAGCCTGCCAGTGCCAGTTGAGGCAAATCTGCATACATCATGGCATGCATAGGCAGTAGTCTTGCTGTTGGGTTTTGAGTGCCTTTAGGCCCTTGTGCCTTTTCCTTCCTTCCACCTGGCCCATCACTTGCTTGAAAGTCAAAGAGATAGTGGACAACAAGGCAGTGGCCACAGCTCTTCCTCCTCCTCACCATTACCATTGTGTGGAACAGCGTGAGAGGCAGGTGACCAAACAAGCACCTTTACTAATTTATTAGACTGTACCCCAACTTTCTCCTTCATGGATCACTACCTTGTCATGGCGAAGGGGCTTGCATAGCTCAATGAAGCTATGAGCTCTGCCGTGCAGGGTCACCCAAGACGGACAGGTCATAGCAGAGAGATCTGACAAAATGTGATCCACTGGAGAAGGAAATGGCAACCCACTCCAGTATCTTTGCCATGAAAACCCCATGGACATGAAAACCAAAAGGCAAAACGATATGACACCGGAAGATGAGCCCCTCAGGTCGGAAGGTGTCCAATATGCTACTGGGGAAGAGTGGAGGGCTAGTACTAGTAGCGCCAGAAAGAATGAAGTGACTGGGTCAAAGCCAAAAGGACACTCAGTTGCTGATGTATCTGGTGGTGAAAGGAGAGTCCGATGCTGCAAAGATCTATACTCCATAGGAACCTGGAATGTAAGATCCATGAATCAAGGCAAGCTGGATGTGGTCAAACAAGACATGACAAGACTGAACATCAACATCTTAGGAATCAGTGAACTAAAATGGACAGGCATGGGTGAATTTAGTTCAGATGACCATCAGATATACTACTGCGGGCAAGAATCCCTCAGAAGAAATGGAGTAGCCTTCATAGTCAATAAAAGAGTAGGAAAAGCAGTACTGGGATACAATCTCCAAAAGGACAGAATGATCTCAGTTCAAATCCAAGGCAAATCATTCAACATCACAATAGTCCAAGTCTATGCCCCAACCAATGGTGCTGAAGAGGCTGAAGTTGACCAGTTCTATGAAGGCCTACAACACCTTCTAGAATTAACTCCAAAAAATGATGTCCTTATCATCATGGGGGATTGGAATGCTAAAGTAGGAAGCCAAAAGTTAACCAGAATAACAGGCAAGTTTGGCCTTGGAGTACAAAAAGGAAGCAGGGCACAGGCTGGTAGAATTTTGTCAAGAGAATACGATGGTCATAGCAAACACTCTTTTCCAACAACGTAAGAGACGACTCTACAGATGGACATCACCAGACATTCAACACAGAAATCAGATTATGTGCTCTGCAGCCAAAGATGGAGAAGTTCTATACAGTCAGTAAAAACTAGACCAGGAGCTGACTGTGGCTCAGATCATGAGCTTCTGGTGGCAAAATTTAGACTTAAGTTGAAGAAAGTAGGGAAAAGCACTAGGTCACTCAGGTATGACCTAAATCATATCCCTGATGAATATACAGTAGAGGTGACAAATAGATTTAAGGAATTAGATCTGATAGACAGAATGCCTGAAGAACTATGGACGGAGGTTCGCAACATTGTACAAGATGCAGCAACTAAAACCATCCCAAAGAAAAAGAAATGCAAGAAAGCAAAATGGCTGTCTGAGGAAGCTCTACAAATAGCTGAGGAAAGAAGGGAAGCAAAAGGCAAGGGAGAAAGAGAAAGATACAAGCAATTGAATGCAGAATTCCAGAGAACAGCTAGAAGAGATAAGAATGCCTTCTAAAATGAACAGTGCAGAGAAATAGAAGAAAGCAATAGAATACGGAGGACCAGAGATCTCTTCAAGAAAATTGGAGATATGAAGGGAACATTTCATGCAAAGATGGGCATAATAAAGGACCAAAATGGCAGGGATCTGAGAGAGGCAGAAGAGATTAAGAAGAGGTGGCAAGATTACACAGAAGAACTATACAAGAAAGAGCTTAACGTCCCTGATAACCATGGTGGGGTGGTCACTGACCTCGAGCCAGACATCCTGGAATGTGAAGTCAAATGGGCCTTAGGAAGTCTGAGGAACAACAAAGCTAGTGGAGGTGACAGCATTCCAGCTGAGCTATTCAAAATCCTGAAAGATGATGCAGTTAAAGTGCTACACTCAATATGCCAGCAAATTTGGAAAACGCAACAGTGGCCACAGGATTGGAAAAGGTCAGTTTACATTCCGATCCCAAAGAAGGGCAATGCCAAAGAATGTTCAAACTACCTCACCATTGCACTCATTTCACATGCTAGCAAAGTGATGCTCAAAATCCTACAAGCTAGGCTCCAGCAGTATGTGGACCGAGAACTACCAGAAGTAGAGGCAGGATTTCGAAGAGGGAGAGGAACTAGAGATCAAATTGCCTACATATGCTGGATCATGGAGAAAGCTAGGGATTCCAGAAAAACATCTACTTCTGCTTCATTGACTATGTTAAAGCCTTTGATTGTGTGGATCACAACAAATTGTGGCAAGTTCTTAAAGAGATGGGAGTACAGGACCATCTTATTTGTCTCTTGAGAAACCTATATGCAGGTCAAGAAGCAACAGTGAGAACTGGACACGGAACCACTGATTGGTTCAAAATTGAGAAAGGAGTTCGGCAAGGCTGTATACTGTCACCCTGCCTATTTAACTTATATGCAGAGCACATCATGAGAAAGGCGGGGCTAGATGAATCACCAGTTGGAATTAAGATTGCCAGGAGAAATACCAACAACTTCAGATATGCAGATGATACCACTCTCATGGCAGAAAGTGAAGAGAAACTAAAGAGGCTCTTGATGCGGGTGAAGGAGGAGAGCACAAAAGTTGGCTTGAAACTCAACATTAAAAAAACTAAGATCATGGCATCTGGTCCTCTCACTTCCTGGCAAATAGATGGGGAAGAAATGGAAGTAGTGACAGATTTTATTTTCCTGGGCTCCAAGATCACCGCAGACAGGGGACTGCAGCCAAGAAATTAAAAGATGCTTGCTCCTGGAGAGGAAAGCTATGGCAAATCTAGACAGCATAGTAAAAAGCAGAGACATCACCCTGCCAACAAAAGTGCATATAGTGAAGTCTATGGTTTTCCCAGTTGCAATATATGGCTGTGAAAGCTGGACCATAAGGAAGGCCGAGCACAAAAGGATTGAGGCCTTTGAATTGTGCTGGAGAAGACTCCTGCGAGTCCCTTGGACTGCAAGGTGATCAAACCAGTCAGTCCTAGAGGAGATCAACCCTGACTGCTCTTTAGAAGGCCAGATACTGAAGATGAAACTCAAATTCTTTGGCCACCTAATGAGAAGGAAGGACTCCCTGGAGAAGAGTCTAATGCTGGGAACAATAGATGGCAAAAGAAGAAGGGGACAACAGAGGATGTGGTGGCTAGATGGAGTCACTGAGGCAGTTGGTCTGAGCTTAAGCGGACTCCGGGAGATGGTGGAGGGCAGGAAGGCCTGGAGGAATGTTGTCCATGGGGTCGCAATGGGTCATACATGACTTTACGACTAACAACAACAACAACAACATCCCACCTTTCTCCCATTAAGGAACTCAAGGATTCTACATGTGTTCCAGGTGGCCTCCCCTCCAAGTTCAGGTCAACCCCAGACCTGCATAGCTTCAACATGGTTGATGTCTAATGTCCTTTCAGACCAGGTCTGGACCCAATGATTCAGGTAACAATGATAAAGAGAAGGAATGATCCCAGGAGACTCTTGGCATGGACACTGGTAATGCATATTCTTAACACTGACCCTGATGGGTATGATGCATGCATTTAATGCATGTAAGCATTAAATTCAACATTCTCCATTCCAGGTAAGTTCCTTACTGCACATGCTAGCCTGTTCGAAAGTATTAGTACTTTGGACATGTCATGACAAGGCAAGACTCACTGGAGAAGGCAATCATGCTAAGAAAAGTTGAAGGCAGAAGAAGACTAAAGATAAGATGAATGTCATAAAGGAAGGCATAGCCTTGAATGTACAGGAGCAAAGCAGGACTGTCAAGGACAAGCTATTTTGGAGAGCTTTTGCTCATGGGGTCACCATAAGTCAGAGATGACTTGAAGGCACATAACAAAAAAATGCTAGATTAGTCACTTAGGGCAGCATGTATAAAATAGTTTTAAAATACATTCAATCAAATAAAAAATAAAAATAGTAGCCTTTTTTAAATTTTTAAAAGAAAAGATGACTTTGAGGAGGCTAAAACATAGGAAAAGATTATTTTAAAAAATCGATAGAATCATAGAATACTAGAGTTGGAAGGGGCCATGAAGGCCATTGAATCCAACCTCCTGCTGTTGTAGGACACCATGTTGCACCATCCCACTCAGATGGCTCTCCAGTTATCTTTAGTGTGGGAGAGCCCACCATGTCTCTTAGCAATTAGATCCACTGTTGTATTGCTCTGACAGCGAGGAAGCTTTTTCTGATGTCCAGCCTGAATGGTGGTTGTCTCAGTTTGAATTGATTATTCCATGTCCTGCACTCTGGTATCAGAGTGAACAGAACATGACCTTCCTCTTTGTGACAGTATTTGAGGTACTTCAACAGGGATACCATGTCCCCCCTCAGTCTTCTCTTCTCAAGGCTGAATATGCACAGTTTTCTCAGTTTCTTCTCATAGGGCAGTGTTTCCAGACCCTGGATCATTTTTGTTGCCCTCCGCTGGAGCCTTTCTAATTTTCCTGCTATTTTCTTACATCTTTGTGCCCAGTATTCCAGATGAGGTGTGACTAGTGAGTCGTATAGAGGAACTACTACTTCTCATGATGTGGAAGTAATACTTCTGTTAATGCATTCCAAAATAGCATTTGCCCTTTTAACGGCTGCATCACATTGTTGGCTCATGTTTAGCCTCTTGTCCACAATTACTGTAAGATCTTCCTCTTTTTCAGTTCTGTTGAACCACGGATTCTCCATCTTTTATCTATGCATTTGGTTCTTTTTCCTAGGTGGAGGACTTGGCACTTGACCTTATCGAATCTCATTCTGTTGCTTTGAGCCCAGTGTTCAAGTTTATCACGATCACCCTGGATCTTTATTCAGACTTCAAGGATGTTTGCTATTCTACCCATTTTTGTATCATCTGCAAATCTAGCAGATGATTTAGCAGCCAATTTTGGGTCCACATAATAATTTTTCCATCTAGTTCAGTTTTTGCTAATTTGCTTATCAGAATGTCGTGTGGCACTATGTCGAAAGCTTTGCTAAAGTCTAGGTTATGTCCACAGTGTTCCCTCTGTCCATTTGGGAGGTTACCCAGTCAAACAATGAGATTAAATTAGCCTGACAGGATTTATTTTTGATAAACCCATGCTGGCTTTTATTAATCACTGCATTTTCTTCAGGAAGTTGGATTTTTTAATAATTTGCTCCAGCATTTTTCCAGGGATTGATGTCAGACTAACTGGTCTCTAGTTCCCAGGTTCATTTTCCCCCTTGTTGAAGATAAGGACAACATTAACCCTTCTCCAGTCATCTGGCACTTCTCCTGTTTTCCAAGATTTATTGAAGATAATAGCCAGTGGTTCTGAGAGTTCCTCCACTAGCCCTTTTATGATTCTGTGATGGAGTTCATTGGGCCCTGAAAGGGTTGAAAGGGTTTATTCCACCTAGGTATTCCTTGACCATTTGTCTGTTAATCTTGGGCTGCCATCTCTTGTACTTCCTCTTGTTGCAGGTTTCCTTGTGGGAGAAGACTGAGACGAAATAGGAATTGAACGCCTCTGCCTTTTCCTTGTCGTCTGTTATCACACTGCCTGTAGGTGGACACCCTTCTCTTTCACATATCTTTTGTTCTGGATGTATCTGAGGAAAGCTTTCTTGTTGTGCTTAGCACCCCTTGCTAGTCTCAGTTCGTTTCCTGCTTTAGCTTTCCTGATGCTATTCCTGCAATTCCTTGCTATTTGTTTATATTCTTCCTTTGTGGCCAGGCCCTGATTCCACCCCCTGCACATGTTCTCTTTTTTTTTCTTTCATTAAATATATCATTAAAAATAAGCAGGCAGGATTTAAGAATTCTTTGTCTGATCCCAAAAAGTAGATATCCGCATGCTTCTTTTGGTAGGGCATTCCATAACGTGGGGGTTATAGCTAAAAAGGGCTTCTCATATGTTGCCACCACCAAATCTCAGCTGTGGATATGCTTGGTACAGTGCCACAAATGTTGATACAGCCATCACAGACCAGTAGCATCCAGGCCATTGAATTCTGCTGTTCATTATGAAACACAGATGGCCAGTACATGATTTTAAACAAGAAAAGAACCCTAACCAGGTGTCTGATTGCTCATGTGTAGGACTGTGCACTGGATGCTGAGATGTGATGTGCATGTAAGTCCTTCCTGGTAGACCTTTGCATGTTGAGCATGAGGGTCTGACGAGGGCTCTTTATGTGAGGGTTCATATTCAGCTGAATAAACTTCTTTATAGGGTTTTCTAAGCATGGAAATGCATTAAGTTAGATTGGCATACCCTATTCACCCTTTATGATTAAAACTGAATTAAAGCAGGACAAAGAGTCAACTGCCAATATTTATTAAAAAAAATGCACTGAACATGAAGGACTAAAAAGCCTCAGTTTATTTTATTAAAAGTTGTTGCCTGAACAACTGGGATGCCACCACTGAAAGACCCTATCCTCAGTTGCTGCCCCACTTGGTAGGGGCATCTACAGAGAGGCCAAATTTAGGATAAGCATAAGCCCTCCAGGTCTTACAATCCAAGCAGATGTAATTCAAAGGGGATGATCCTTCAAGCATTGTGTTCTCAGTTGTTCAGGGCTTTATAAATAAATGCCAGTTCTTTAATTTGGGCCTGGAAACAGATTGGCAGCCACTGTGCTTCATAAAGTGTAGGTGCAGTGTGATCCACTTGGTCTGTTCTTGTTAACAGTCTCATTGCCCTGTTTTGGATCAGTTGAAGTTTCTGGACCACTTTCAAAGACCGTTCTATTTATACCACATGGCTGTAATTCAAATGTGAGGTTACAGATGGTGAATAAGTGTAACTAGGTTATTTCTCCCTTGATAGGTCCACAGTTAGTATATCAATCTATACTGATAAAAGGTGTTCTGTGCTACTGAGACCAACTGTGCCTGCAGTGCTCAATCCAAGCTGTGCACATCTTCTTTAGGGGGAATGCATGTAAGGACCTCTGCCTTACCTGGACTGAGTCAACCTGTGTTGGCCCTTATCCAGTCCGTTACTGCATCGAGGCGCTAATTCAGAACACGCACTTGCTTATAGCTACTTGTAGAATGTAGGCATAATGTTGATGCAGCTTGTGAGCACACTGGAGCGGATTTTCCTGGAATGGTCCTGTATAAATCACAAAGGGTGCCATCTCTAGGAGTCCGGAGGCATTTTACAAGTAGAAGCATGCATCTTGTGCAGGACAAAACAACAGTGTGGGGGAAACTTTTCTGGGAAATTGGCTTGATTAACTTTATCATTTTTGAAATGTAGTTCTCATTACATTTCTACTTCTTTACAAGTTTCTTCTCCCCCATCTGATCCAATGCTAGCTAAGCATCTGCTAACCAATTTTTCACTCTGAGAAATCCCATAATTCCTCTGGGGCATCTGGAGATGCCTGATGTACTAATCGCTCAATGTCTTGCAAAACAACTGCTAGACATTTTTCATGCCATCTAATATGATTCTTGAACTGTACCATAGCCAGTTGTTTCTGATGTTGTCTTAGAAATGACTGGGTTATGCAGCGATTAATGCACCTTGCCACTTACTGTCATCTTTTCTTCTGACAAATTACTGAGCATGGTCACTAGAAAATAAAAAAGGATTTTATTTTGGAAAGGTTGAAAGAACAGTTGGTTGTAATGGCAGTGTTCCTGTATACTTAATTGTGGCATTATCTTGCTTTGTGTGAATGCCGGAGGCATGTGACCATCACCACAAATCCATTGGCTTTCTGTGTGGCATGTAGGTTTTATCACAACCATACTTGATTGCTATTCTGTGGCAGTGTTTCTTTCAGGGATACGTGTCTGTGTTCATCATTTTTACACTCTTTGTATTTTCTGCCTGTGTGTTTTGCTTTCTCCTTCCATCTAGGCCTGAGCACACATTGGACAGAGCAGTTGTTCCAACAGTGCCATGGCAGGCAGGTGGCTATTTCTAAATCACTCCAAATGAGGACATGCATCACCAAGTGATAGGACAAAAGACGGCATTTATTTGCACAATGTCTTCATACACTAATATGTATGCATAGTTGCAAAATTGAGAAGTAATTAGCATAATTTAAATCGAAATGCAGAACAGTTCACCATAGTGTGGAAAACTCTGACCTGGTCACCTTGTATCTTGTTTGATTTGCTGCCCAGCTGTTGCTGATGGGCAATTCCAAGGCCCAGCTTGCCTTCATTTTTATCCAGGACTTGCACAGCCCATCAAATAGGGACACCATCAGTGTAAAGGATGGTGCTCTGGCAGCCCTTCAAATATGGAACTATTCTCTGTAAAAGAGGACATGATGGCAGTGTACCCTGGCAAAGCCAGCACAGACTTAGTTGGTAGTTTCCAGATTGGCTGACTGGATATGTTAGGTAGTCTGAAACCCTCATCTCTCAGGAGTTAGACTCCTGTGTTTTATTCACAAAAGAGTCGAAAATGGACACTAAATATAATTCACCCAGCACTGGGGTTATAAGACTTGCTTGCACAGAGTTTTAAAATACAGACACCAACACTGAGATCGGTTTGGAACATTATCTTAGAGTAGTTTGCTGCTATTTAAAACTATTTTGAACATTATTCCAATGAGGTTCTGTGCACTTAAGTGGAATCATGTCTGCAGTTATACATTTTTGTATGAGCTCTGCCTTTTTGCTGTTTGCAACTTTCAGATGTACCTGCTCAGAGTGAGAAAAAGAAGGCAAGGGGGGAGAGAAGAGAGTGAAGAACTGATTCATCAAACCATAGCCCATCTGGTCCTATAAGCAGTGATAAAAGCAGAAAAACAATGCTTCTTAACAAAAGAAGAAAAAAAGAAGGAAAAAAAACAGAGAAGAGGCAATAAACATTAAAAAAATTAAAAGGGGACATATCAAAGACTGATGTGATGGTGCCTGTAGGCAGCCTTTTCATTCTGCAAAGAAGAAATCATCAAAGAATGAATAGGTCTGACAAACAGAGGTTTTCTTTTTAATAGAGGTGCCACTCAGGCCAACTAAGGACACGCTTGTTCTAACCCCAGGAGCAAAGCTGCTCTCTGAAAGCAACCGCAAATAGTAATAAATAAATAAGCACTTGAAGGTGTGATTCAGGCTCAAGTAGAATGTTCATTATCTTTTAGGAAACTATCCTTAGGGTTGGATACTGAAAAGATCTAAAATTTTCTCCAGTTGGGGCTGAAAAGAGCACAAGAGGTAAGCTCTCTGTGCAGCATACAAAGTACTCTGAGCAGAGGTGATACAATGAAAGCCACTAGTCATGAAACATTTTTGAATACTTCACCCTCAAGTAAGAGCCTGGATGGCACTTGAACTCTTCATAAAAACATAAAATTTCTTCAGTGATGGGTGCATAAAAATGTGAGCTCGGGTTCATCTCAGGTCAGGCAGTCCATGTATATCTACTGAGGGTAAACCCCGCTGAGTTCCATGGGAATTACTTCCAAGTGAGAGAATATAACATTGTTGTCAATAGTCAGAAGATCCAGTGTGTAATAGTGGTTAAAAGAATAGGACTGGGACTCAGGAGATCTGTGTTCTACTCCCATTCAGCCATGAAACTCATCTGGGTGATGACGGGCCAGTCACAGACTCTCAGCCCAACCTACCTCACAGGGTTGTTGTGATTGAGAAGAGAAGGAACATTATGTAGGATGTCTTGAGTTCTTTGGAAAGAAAGAATAAAGCATGGTGTGGTGTTAGTTAGTGAATAATGTAGGGGCAAATATACCAGCATATTTTAGTTTAAAGCTGTTATTAGCCATGACTAAGCTTTCGGCAAAACATTTCTGCCTTTTAGAATGGGGAAAAATGCACCAAATCTGGTTGGGGTAAAGGGAGAACATTGTGAGAAAGGCACTGCCACCTCAGGCCCCCGAGAGGCTTGGTTATCACTCCAGGCAAGCTGGAACCCTTTGCTGGCACTGTGCTCATCATTTCTGCCTCCGTGCAAGGAAAGGCTTGTGCTAAAGCACACTGCATTGTGAAAGGTGTAGGCCTTCCCAGTTATGCCATCTTTCAGCAGAGTTTGAAGTGGGGGAAGTAGCTGTAGAGCAAGGACTGGACAGATGTGTCTCTTCAGATGCTGGTGGGCTGCATCCCTCACTACTGCCTATCCTGTCCAGGATTGATGGGGGTTGAAGCCCACCAAGCTCCCGAGGGCCATCTGTTGTCAGGGTGCCTTATAAACAAAACCCTTAAATATTCAAGAACCAGAATATCGTGGCACAGAAACAACACTAAAGAACTAAATATTTATTTATTTAAAACATGTATCCTCTGCCTTTCCAAACACAAAGTACAATGCAATATTAAAAACCTAAACAAAAAATAGTGAAATGGTGATAAACAATGGTGACAAACAAAATTTAAATAGCCAGAACTTGAAAAGCATAAATACTATAGTTATCCTTATAATTACAAGTGCCTATAGAACAGTTACAGCACTAAGATTGCCAAAACATCAGTCAGGAAACAACACTAAGGAAGGACTCAGACAGCTTCCTAGAAACAAAATATTTCCCATATTGCAGTGGCAGGTTTGTAGAGTGGTAGCAAGATTAGCTTGTCAAGCTGGACATTCTGGTGTTGAGGGCTATCCTTGTGTATTCATTCATTGTTGAATCCCCATGTACTGAGCCATGTTCTGGATGATGAGTGAGGATCTTCCCCCACCCCTCACCCCCTAATAGGATCTTCATCATAGTATACAGGTGGTAGGCATGACAGTCCTCCAGGAGTAGTTGGTACCTATTGGATTTGGTTGTCACAGGTGAGTGAGAACTTCTCAAAGCCCTTCATATTTGGGGATAAAAGAATTTGAGAGCTAAAAAAAATCAAGTGCAGCAGGAGGCAGATAGCTTCCCTCAGGTATACTGGTCCCAAGCCATATATGACTTTAAACATAATCACCAGCACCCTGAAAGAACACAATGTGAAAATCAAGCAAGGAAGCTGCATGCTCCCAATGGATGGCATCATTCCACAATCTATCCGCCATGTTCTGTGCCCATTGCAGTTTCGGGGAACTTTCAAGGAGAGGCCCCTCACAGAGCATGATGCAGTATTCCAAGGCCTGTGTCACCATGGCCAGAAATGCCTTTTCCAGAACTGGGCCCAGACTGACTTTGGTGAAAGGTCTATAAGCAGCACCATGATATCCTGGCCAAAAACTGGATGCATTAAACTAGACAGCTAACTGTCTAAATAAATAATAATAAAACAGGTCAAAAATGCTCATCTAATGTCAAAGAGCACATAAAGATGGTATTAAAGAAACCTTTCTGGGAAGTGACTTCCAGAAGTGGTGTGCTGCAATTCCTTGTTTGATGTTGCTAAGGTGAAGGCTGAACACATATGAACCAAAACATGTTTCAAAATGCACATTTGTTAAATGGTGGAGAACCTACCTGAAGTCTGGGGGTGACGGTAAAGCTTGGCAGTTTCCCTGAAAGAACAAACAAACAGAAACAGATCGGTGGGGGTGAGTTGCTACTAAATTAGGCTTAAAACTTCTCTGGCCTCAGCAGGAATAATAAGGAACACCAGTCCTACTTTTGCCTTGCCACATTTGCCCTTATGTAAAATTATTTATACATTCTTATAAGTAGGGAGTAGGTATTTGTTTTCTTTGGGAAGGCAGTTTACTTTTCTATATGCACAAGTTAAATAATCATAGTAATACTTCACAGGCATGAAGCAGAGTTTAATTAATTATTGTTTGTAGATGTGAAAGTGCTTATAATTAGCAATTATTCTTTCATGTGCTCCAATGAAACAGGCAAATTTCTGCAATTAAAGATCAAGATGGCTCCCTGCTTTCCACAATTTATGAGTTTTAATTAATTAGGAGAATACACTTTATACAGAAGGTCAGATTCAGAGGAAGGCAACAGAATCTTCTGTGCATAGTAATGTTCCTTGTGTGTTATGCAAATGTCAGAAAGACCCTGCTGGTAGCTCCAGGGCCATAAGCCAAGCTGACCCCCAAGCAAGTGGGTTTTTTTTAATGCTAAAAGGAAGATTGGAGTGGAGTTCATGCACAGGCCAAATCATTCTATCCCAGTTTAGGCAGGCATGAAAGAAAAGCCAGAGAAGATCTGCTTATCTCATTTAAATTAAATGTAATGGAAGCAGTAAGGAATTATGGAATTATGCTGGGAAGCTCTGTTCAAATCCTATTTTAGCCATGTAAATGCTTACCAGGATAAAATGAGGAGAAATATAGGGCTGTCATCTTATTAAGAATACAATGTCATCTTGGGCTTCATCTAATGTGGCTTCCAATATACTATGCAATGTTGTAATCCGATTGGCATCCCATGGTCCCCCAGAAATGAATGACACTAGAAAGAAGTTGAGCAAATAGTGTCAGGGAAGTAGTGAGCTAATGTACCTACACTGGCAATCACTCTCACAGTGACCGAGTAACTAGGTTGCTACTCACCAGTCATGATGGCAATGACAATACCTTCTATGCTGACCATGTGTGGAAGGCACCAATCCCAGATCATCTTTGTTGCTCTCTTCTATTTTTTCCAGTTTGTCTGCATGTTTCTTGAAGTGTGGTGCTCATAACTGGACATGGTAGTCGAGATGGGGCATAACTAGTGCCAACTAGAGGGGAAAATAGTACCTCACATGATTTGGAATCTATACTTCTATTAATATAGCCCAATATAGCATTAGTCCTTTTTTTCCAGCTACATTACAGCATTGACTCACATTCTGCATGTCATCTGTGTAGTCCAAGAACCTTCTCACTTGTAATACTGTGGAACCAAGTATCTTCCATCTTATAACTGTGCCTTTGGTTCCCTTTTCTTTGGTATAGAACTTGGCATTTTCCCCTATTGACTTTCATGTTGGTGCTTTCAGTCAGTGATCTAGCTTATCAAGATCACTTTGAATTTTGTTTCTGTCTTCCATGATATGAGCTACCTCACCCAATTTTGTGTCATCTGCTAATCTGATCAGCATTCACTGCACCTCTTCACCAAAGTTATCAATTAAAATGTGAAGAGTACTGGGCCCAGGACTGAGTTCTGGAGTACCCCACTCACTACCTCTCTCCCATATGAGAAAGTGCCATGAAGAAGCATTCTTTGAATGCTTCTCAGGGTGGGTAACTCCCTTCTGCTATCTCTGATCAGAGAGACTGGAAGTTCCAGAGCTGACAAGTGCCAGCATAGGAATCCTGATGGATTCCTTCAAAGCATGTGACTGCAATCTGATCTGAACTCTCTGGCAGGATGCCCAGAAGCCGAGTGAGCCATATAGAGGTGTCCCACAGGCCCTATGAGGTCAACAGGCTAGAGACTCTGTGCCCCTGCCATATTTGAAGATACTTGTGTAAATTGTACCTTGGAAATGCTTAACAAGCAAAATTTAAACGAAATTGTCACTCAGATGTACCAGCCAAATTCATGAGGCACAGAAAGGAGAGGACCATGATACACCTTTCCGGTATGTAGCAGCTGAAATGAAGAGCTTGTACAGAAAAAGAGGTAGCAGCCCTGATGCAGTGGCACAGGCATGGTTGGACACGCAGGGATTCAGAGTGGATTTAAGACTTGAGGCACTCAAAGAAAGAAATGGGTCAGTTTTGGTTTCTCCCATATTTGCATTTCCTTTAAGCTTCATTACGAACGAATTTGCAGATTGTGTGCATCCTTATGTGTCTACAGATGCCTTTCATGTGAGGTCACTTTGATTGTTTTTAAAATAATGCTGTCCTATAGTTCTGTCCCTCTTTTGTGCATATTTGACTTTTTAAAACTGAAAGCAGCAACTATAGCAAAGCAACACAAAAAGGATTTTTGAACAGTCAAGTCAGTTTCATTTAGTTTTCCATCTAATTCCAGCATGGACAGCTTCTGTCAGCCAGTTCCAGGCTCCTTGATCATGGAGCTGACTAGCTGTTACATTCTTCATCTGTCATGGTGTGTATCTCCTCACATCCACTTAAATGTCACCAACAATGAGAACCCTTTTCTTTTTCTGGATTTGCAAAGCTGCCTGTGACCATCTGCTTGGCCTTCTGTTGTGCAAGTCATTCTCCCCTAGAAATATTTTCCCAAGTTTATCCCTTCAGAAGAATTTGCAGCCAAAGATATAATTTTGACATGGTTGCATTTCCAGGTGTAGGAAGCAGGGTGGATGGTGATGAGGCCTTAATTGAAATATACAACGTCTGCTATTGGTATGTGGTATTTTCTTAGCAGTCACATCAGCTTTTCCTATTACACAGTGGCAAGGCCAGGATTTTGACACCCTGGGCAGAAGAGCTGCAGGTCACCCATGGGACCTATGACTTTCCCAGCCAAAAGATCAGTTCTGGTTGGTTCTGTCACTCTTTGTTGGTACATCAAGCACCCAGAGAGCAGAAAAGAAAGGGGGATTAGAAACAGAAATGGATTCGGTATTTGCATTTGGGAAAATTGTGATGTGATCTGCTCAATAGATGCAAAGAAAGGAAATATTTCTGTGCTTTTTCTAGCTTTGTGGAAGGGCTGCTTTTTAACATACAACTTGTGTCCGTCAACATTCATTGGCTGCCTTGTCCTTCACCTTGAAGTTGGTTTATGAGGGTGACTTGGGTGAGGGGAAGGGAAGATTAGGATGCAGAAATATTCATCAAGCAGCTCTACCACTGACTAATGCTCTCTTCTAAGTCCAGGTATGTGCTTGGATAATGAAGGGAGTAGCACAGTGCAAAGTAATGCTATGGGCCCCGTTCTGCATCCAGCATGACTGGGAACATTAGAAAATCCTGTGGTCTCAGAAGGCCACCCAAGGAATACTCCACCCACTATCAGATGTGCCTGCTGCTGGTGGCTCACCCTACAATGGGCTGTGGTGCTAGATACATTTACAGCAGTGGTTCCCAACCTTTTTGGCACCAGGGACCGGTTTTGTGGAAGACAATTTTTCCATGGACCAGGGGAGGGAATGGTTTCATGACAAATCAAGTGCATTATATTTATTGTGCACTTTATATCTATTATTATTAGATTGTAATATACAGGGCTTTTTTTGTCATAGAATGCACTGGAACAGCATTCCGGCACCTTTTTTTTTCCAATGGATTTTATGAAGTGATTTTGAATCGTAGCAGATCAGCAGCAAACATCATTAACATAGTGCCTGCAGGCTGCTTTTCTGTCTGCTATCTGCTATCTGATAGTGAGATAGTGAGGGCACTACTCTCTTGGGATGCTGCTCCGCTGCTCAGCTTGGGATTGGTGTGTGTGGTTGTGCGCTTACTGCCAGTGACGTGAGTTCTGGCACCTTTTTTTGTTTTTTTACAAAAAAAGCACTGGTAATATATAATGAGATAACTATACAACTCACCATGATGCAGAATCAGTGGGAGCCTCCCCACATCCTGCAGCCCAGCCCTTACTTGCTTCTTGGTTCCCTTGCTGTTCACACTACCCTCCTCAGCTTATCTGCACCACTTGCCACCTGGCTCTGCTGCTGCTGCTGCTGCTCTCTCTTCCTTTCACAGCCCAAGACCCAAAAGTGCCCTAATGATAATTGTATTTGCAGCCATTTCCCAGATGATGCTAGCACTGATGAAGATGAAGTTTTGCTCTTTCAGATGAAGTTTTGCTCTTTCACGCACCACTCACCTCCTGCTGTGTAGCCCAGTTCATACCAGGCCACAGAACACTTTCAGTCCATGGCCTAAGGGTTGGGGACCCCTGATCTACAGGAACCAAGCCAATGTACCAGGGTTTCGCTGGATTCCTGAGGTTGCAATACAATGGCATTGTCTCAGTGGTGCTTGGGATTTTTTTTTTTTTTTGTGCCAGAACTGGGGAGTTCAGAATAGTGCCAGTCTTGAAGTGAATAAATATCTTATTTCTTAAGATATTTCTCAGTGCTTCCTGGTAGTTCAGTTACTCTGTTATTTAATTCTGCCTGATGATTTCTTATTGGACTAGAAACATAGCAGGGAGAAGTGGCTGATTTCTTTCCAACTGGTATACAACACTGTTTATTTGCTCAGGTTTTGGCCTACAGATCTCATGTCTTATCTGTTTTAGCCTGTATTCAAATGTAATATGCTTTTAACTGGGCCCTTATTTTATTTTTTATGGATTTTTGCTTGTTATATTACTTTGATATTGTGGATTTTGCACACTTCAGGCTGTTCACATGGGAAGGCGCATTCAGTGTAAAACATGCAAATACCTTCAGATAATCAGACTACATACATGGACCCATGTGCACACACACAAGCCTACCTGATCACTGCCCCTGTAGCTGCTCACACAGGACAGTGGCTCTAATGATGGCCACTCCTTGCACCAAAGAAGGCCAGTCATGGGATGCCAGCTCACAAGGCCTCCGCCAAGAAGGAACCCAACTGCTGTGCAACACCACATCACTTCTGCACCAGCCTTTCATGCAGTTGCTGCTGGCACAGAAGAACATTGCCAGTGGTGCCACCAGGGCTTGGCGAGTGTTCAGGGGCTTCCTCTCAGCTAGGTTTTTTGGAAGATTGGGCCAAATACAAGAGGGAGCCTGTGAACGCTTGTAGATTGTAGCAGGGTTCATCTCATCCCTAATATTAGCCCACCCCTAGTGTTAACCCAGAAGCAGCAAGTGTGTGTCATAATGCTGTCACTGATCGAATAGTACTTTTTGAAGCCAAGCCCAAGCAAATGTAATTCAAGCAACTCTATCATTCAAGCTTTGGAGAGTGGGAATAGCCCTAGAATTTGCCTACTTCCTCCAGGGCATTAGGTCTGCTAACCAGATTTGCTTTGTGAGCAGCGCCTTAGTAGTAGCTAGATGTGCAGTACCTCCTGCAATTAATCCATGTTGTCTGCAAGTATTATTTTGATACCTGCTTTAAATTATAGGCTTCACAGCCACAGCAGCTGGCCTTATTTGAGGACTTTTCCTTTTTTCCTGCATCTTTTGTTTATACTTATTTTGCTTTCTAGATTGATGAAGAGTTCTTTTGAAACAGGTTGGTCTTAATAAAGACATTGCCAATTGTGGATCTTGAATCCTTCCCCCTCTCTTCTTGATCTTCATTTCCTACTTCCTACATCACCTCAGTCTTCTCCCACAAGGAAACCTGCAAGCAAGAGGAAGTGCAAGCTGCAAGTGAGAGATGGTAGCCCAAGATTGGTCAAGGAATACCTAGGTGGAATGAACCCTAACCCTAACCCTTTTAAATCTCCAGGGCCCAATGAATTCCATCCCACAGTCATAAAAGAGCTAGCAGAGGAACCACTATTATCTTCAATAAATCTTGGAAAACAGGAGACGTTCCAGACAACTACAGAAGGACTAATGTTGTCTCTATCATCAAAAAGGGGAAAAAAAGATAAACCTAGAAGCTGTAGACCAGTTAGTCTGACATCAATCCCTGGAAATATCTGGAGCAAATTATTTTAAAATCCAGCTTCTTGAAGAAAATGCAGTGATGAATAGAAAGCAACATGGATTTATCAAAAATAAATCCCATCAGACTAATTTAATCTCATTTTTTGACTGGGTAACCTCCCAAATGGACAGAGGGAACACTATGGACATAATCTACTTAGACTTTATCAAAGCTTTTGACATAGTGTCACATGACATTCTGATAAGCAAATTAGCAAAAGCTGGACTAGATGGAAAAACTATTAGGTAGATCTAAAATTGGCTGCTAAATCAGATGCAAAGACTGCTCATCTATGGAACCTTCCCAAATTGGATGGAGGTAACTAGTGGGGTGCCACAGGGTTCAGTCCTGGGCCCAGTGCTTTTCAACATCTTTATTAATGATATAGATGAGGAAGTTCAAGGAAAAATAATCAAATTCACAAATGATACAAAACTGGGTGAAATAGCAAACACCCTAGAAGACAGAATGAAGATCCCAGGTGTTCTTATAAACTTGAACACTGGGCTCAAAGCAGCTGAATGAGATTCCATAAGGTCAAGTGCCAAGTCCTCCACCTAAGAAAAAGAAACAAAATACATTGATAAAAGATGGGGAATACATGGCTCAACAGAACTGAAAAAGAAAAAGATCTTGGAGTAATTGTGGACAAAAGGCCAACAATGTGATGCAGCTGCCAAAGGGCAAATGCTATTTGGGATGCATTAACAGAAGTACTACTTCCAAATCATGAGAAGTAGTAGTTCCTCTATACTCCTCACTAGTCATATCTCATCTGGATTACTGTGTCCAGTTCTGGGCACCTACATTTAAGAAAGATGCAGGAAAATTAGAAAGGGTCCAGAGGAGGGCAACAAAAATGATCCAACGTTTGGAAACACTGCCCCATGAGGACAGACTGAGAAAACTGGACATGTTCAGCCTTGAGAAGAGAAGAGTAAGAGGGGACATGATATCCCTCTATAAATACTTCAAAGGCTAAGAGGAAGGTCAAGATCTCTTCTTGCTGATGCCAGAGTGTAGGGCATCAGCAATCAATTCAAGTTGCAACATCAGGAAAAGCTTCCTCACTGTCAAAGCAGTACAACAGTGGAACCAGCTGCCTAGAGAAATGATGGGCTCTTCCCACACTGGAGACATTCAAGAAGAAACTGGACAGCCATCTGAGTGGCATGGTGTAATGTGGTGTCCTGCAATAGCAGGAGGTTGGACCCAATGGCCTTCCTGGCCCTTCCAACTCTAGTATTCCACTTTTGTCATGTTTGCAACTGAAGACTCCAGAGCAACCAATGCCTAGAAATGAAGAGTCAAGCTGTGGAATACCTGGTGGTGTGTTTATAGATCGGCTGCTGAGTAGGGCAAATGACATAGACAAGCCATATTAAGGAACATACAGAGTTCATCCTGCATAGTCGATTCTGGGAACAAGATCAAAGTTAAATATCTTTGAGAGAAATAGGAAGTTTGTTCTAGCACCAGACTAGAAGGAGGGGAGGTTTAGGATCAGCCTTCTTGGAAGGGATGAACTCTGAATTAAAAGCTCAGCACTCTGCTTTTGAGTTGTGTATTCTATCAAAACTCATTTGTTGCACCTGGGATTGTGTAGTAAAGATGGATGAATGTGTTACTTTTGGTTTTTCTTTATTTCTTATTTTTCCAACTCTTACTTTGTTTTGCATCTGATTTTTTCCCTGCGAAAGTCAACTGAACTGTATACATTTCTGTGCACATTTCTCACAATATAAATAATTTTGTTCATAATTTTCCTTGTGTGCACGTAAGCAATGTTATGCTGATGTAAAATGTTTTGTGAATACTTCCCCTGCTCATGTGCATTCATGTGTTTTTTTTTATTCATTCATTTGGGGGCATGACAAATTTTTGAGTTACAAATAACCTTGCAAAATTTTGAAAATCTCAATGAATAAAGTGTGGTCCTTGGTTTTCCTTTTCTTTTTTATAGTATATTTTTGTCAAGTTTGCCCAGGGAAAGTACTTCTCAGATTCCCATGATACATTATCTGATGCAGAAAAATCAATGTCCAGGTTTGTGACAAAACATTTAATTAAGAAGACCATTTCATTATCTGTACTCCCAATATTCCCAGTTGTTGCTCAGTTATAGGCTTAATATCACAGTTGCCAAATGTTCAAAAAATATGCAGACTGTTCCTGGAATCTATTCATAAATATCAGAACAGTGTTCATTTTGCTTTTACAAATAATGTGAATCAAAATTTGAACTCCTTTTGAATGTTGACTCCAATTTAGAGCTGTTTAATGAGACAATTTGACTCGCTTTTATTTGGTTCTTTTAAAAAATTCTATTCAGCCTAATTAATTTCTTCCTCATTGACTGTTTAATTGAATTACTAATCTTTGCAAAAAAATGGAACTGGTGCAAGCACATTTAAGAACCCCTATGATTATCCTATGCATCATTCACATGCTGAATCTGATATAGTGACAACCAATCACAAACTTGCTAAATGTTAGCTTGAGATCCAGTTTGATTATCACATGTTCCAGTTGTCCCTGGGAATCAGTGTTGTTTACAATGGCTATTTCATCCGGTGAATTTAGAATGGTTGATGTCCATTCAGACTTTGATTTAAACTCATGGTTATTTGCCTACTATATATATATTGCCTTGGGGCACTTAATGCATGAACTCACATATGCCATGCTAGTTGATGTGTAGGTGTAAGCACCGTGTATGCAACAGGTTGCATCACTGAGAAAACCAAATTAATTGTTCCTATTGATCAATGGCAATTGAGCTTGTTGCAATGTCTGGTTCCTGGCCCCAAATCTAGTGGAGGCCTTTGTCCTTGGTAAGTCCTTCAAGTTCAGAAATTCCTTCAAATTAAAGAGTTTCGGATTATACACAAGCATACATTTTCCTCCCACTGTATTCTGCATGGTACGTTTTAGTAGTAGCAATGCTAAAGTTCACCACTACCTATTTCAAGATAGGATTTACCCCAACTCATAATTCTGGAATGTATGCTAAAGTCAAGTTCTCCTCTGGCTCAGAAGAACATCTTATTTTCCTTATTTGTTCACATTTTTCCCTTTAGACTGAATAAGAATGTGTGACAAATGGTCAGCACAGCACTGATCTTCTCTATGGTGCTATTCTTTTAATTAAATTTTAGTAAAATGTAAATAGGATTGTTATTGTCCATCGAAAGCTAAAATCATATTTTGTCAGTGGGAGTGTTTGCTTAGGAGTGGGTCACAGATGAATCCCTATGTACTTCTCTGACTGGTGCTAGCAATTGGAATTCCCCAGGGACAATGTGATAAGAAAACATAATATGGAATCATCACAGCGAATGTGCCACAATTCTGAACCAGGAGAAATGATCTAGAAAATAGACATGGGGTGTATGTGTGCTCATGTGCTCATCAAGAGAGCTCTTAATTACTGATTTTATTTACCCAGTTCACACATCATTACTTCTTACTTCTATTTGAGATTAGGGAATATCAATGGCTATAATAACATTTGTTTTGGGGAGAAGTTCATAAAGAAATAGACTCTCTGTTGCTACTATTGTTACAAGAACAATTCCTTGCAGCTTTACAAGCCATTCCACCACCACATTCTTTCCACATTCCACCACATTTTTCTATAAACTCAGCCTGCTTTCATGCCACATCTTAAAGACAAAACCACCCCCAGTTCTATCTGCCCCCACACTCTAACCTCTGTGCTATTAATTGGAGGATTTTGTAAGATCTTGGTTAACAAATGGTCCGCCTTTGCGGAATGGATGCAGTGGGATCTGTTGATCATACACTCCTGTACTGTAATCTGTAGAAAAACTGCAGAAAAAGTTGTTTTTTCCCCTTATTGAGAACTCTCCCCTTTCTTCCAGTAACTGAAACTCCTTTGAAATAATTCTGGGCTTATGTTACATACTACATTACTAATCAATACATTCTGAACAAATGTTTAAAAACCCTATTAAGGGGGCTATCATTTAACAGCTTGGAATGTTGATTATTTTTCAATCCCCAAAGTATTTATATAAAAATTAAGTGCAATTACAAGCAAATCATAAATTTGAGGTATCATGTAGTAAATTATATTCTTCTTTACTATATTTTAATGAGATTTTACCAGGAGTCTCTCCTATCATAGTGTTCATGTCTACACCATCTCCTTGCCATACCACATATAAGAAACATGAAATAGGAGTGTAGATATGAATCACGTGGTAAGGGTGTCATGTTGTGAGGTGTTCAATTGATATCCCCAGGGCAGATAACTCTCACCACAAGGAGGTACTTTTTGGGATATCCTTATCTTGCTTTCAAGATATACTCTGGATTCTTAGCTTTATGGATTCAGTTTTATGTTCCAAAGTTATATGACATTGTACAATAATTGGCTACTATTCAAAAGGTTATATTAAAAATGAGTGTTTCTAACTTATTTTTAAAAAACCACATCCAAACATTCCATTTGTCTTACAAATGGCCAACACTTTTACTTAGAACAAGGAGCTGTAGAAAACCAGAACTCAGGTAAATTTATTCAGGAAAACTCTAATGCATTTCAATTAATTACCATGAATAGGGCAATGCTAGTTTAGCATTTAAACAGACTAGGTGAGCCATTTAGCCCTTGTTAAAAGTAATTGAATGCATTGCACTGATCCTTTTTGTTTGCAAGTGTTCTATTTAAGGAGACATTCTTTTTTATCAAGACACCAATTAATGGTGATTATAACAAGATGTATTGCGAAATGCCTATAATAAAATACAAATATAAATTAGATGCCCAAATGGCATTTCTTTTTGTCTTATGTTGAAGAGAGGGTTTTTCTGGAAATGATCAGAGTCCTCCAAACTCTCAGTAGTTTGATACTTTAATCTTTAACCTTTTCATATTTAAATTGAGCACCAATACCTAAATATCTGTGGCAGGAATGGACAACTTGAAGTCCTCCAGAAGTTTGACCTTGAAACCCTAGTCATCAGCCCTAGTCATCTCAGTCAATATTGCAGGAACATGAGAATTACAGGCCAGCACTTCTGGACAGCTGCTAGTAGCCCATGATTGATCTGTGGTGATTTTTTTTTCTTTCATGATTTTCTTATAATGTGAAAATATACACTTTTTTTGAAGGACAAATGCTTAGCTTAGATGGCATTTAACTGGGATTAAATGAATTCTTTGATACTAGCAATGGTTATGTATGACATATTCAAAGAAAATACAGCCGTGAACATCATTTTCGTCCTTGCCGATGTGTGGCCCAAGTTGACCACTGTGGGAAACAGAATACTGGGTTAACGAGGCCTTTCAGCTGATTCAGCGATGCTCTTCTCACAGTCTTAACAGCAGCAACATATATTGGTGTATGTTTCATATCACATAAAATCAGCCCAAAATCTTGTAGAAATATACAAATCCAGAGGACCTCAAATTGCTGTAATTAGGAATGCTGCTAAGATCCCTGATTTTTCTACCCCCGAAGTGAAATTGTGTATTTATTGTCATGAACAGGTTTTCTGAAGCAGTAAAGACTTTGCAAACTAACTTGCTGTATTTCTGTGAAATAGTGGACATGGGGGAACAGCCACTTATTTCACAAGCTGATCGGATCCACAGGGAGGATCCAGGTTGCCATTTAGAAGCAAATAATGAAAGTAAGTCATTCTTTTTAAAATTGGAGATGATTCACCGAAGCAAAAGATCTATGCATGTATTTAGACTTCTCATAATAAAGTTTGATTCACTACATTTTTAGAGATAGAAAGATATATAAGAGCCTTCTGTAATAGAATACAAGAGTAATCATGCATATGCATTTTACAAAAATCTTATGAAAGTTCTACCTTGAACATATTAAAAATAAAACTACCCTCTAACCTCTATGTTCCATCCTAAAAATCAAGACATTCTTTTAAAATTAATAACAATTGAATATTAAAGAAAACTTCACTTTGTTTTTACAAAAACATTCCAGCAAATCAGATTCATTAGAATGTGTTTCAACAAAAGTAAAGATTTCAAAATATTACAAGTGGAAATGAACCAATAGATGGCAGGCAAATGCTACATTTGTAATAAAGATGACCTTTTTAATTGTTTTAATTATACTGTAGCAAATTCCTATAAAGTAATTCTCATTATTTTAGATGGATAATAAAATGAATGGCAAAGAGGATGGTAGCATAAATAAATGTGTTTACCAATATCCAGGATGTGTTGCTAACAGTAAGGATATATTTTCATACTTGTTTATTCTAGATGAGTCTTTGGGAATTGATCCGCGGTGCTACCCTTAGATTTTAATGCTACTACAATGTCCTTTTCCCTTGGACTTGAGCTCATATCCTTGAACATTTCCTGTCCTTTAATGAGTTAGAGGGAATGGAGGTATGAACTAGAAGATCTTGACTCAATGGCATTGTGGATGAATGAGGAGGGCATCTGTTCAACTAGCTTGTTTTTTCTCAACTTGCTATCAATTTTAAAATGATAACTTTTCAAAATATTATCATGTTGGCATAACACTTATCACAAAAATGAGGATCTTGTTTCAAAATGAAATAAAATATTGTGAAGTGGCTATTGAGTGGCATACAAATGCAGTCAATCAATTAATCAATACTGTAAGAATGTAGAATTGCTAGTTTAGGGAAACCAGGATGCTTTTGAATTAATAAGGGTCTAAAGGTAGAGACTTTAAAGACTCCAGTGTTAACTTCCGTGGCATATACCAATCTGGTTAACCAAAGAGGTGCAGGGATATTGGGAATAACCCAGGCACTGCATGCAGAACTATTCCTGTGCCCACTGGGCATGACTGTACCTAATTTGGCTGTTGAGCAGATTGTTGTTGCTGTTGTTCAGCTGTTCAGTCATGTCTGACTATAAGCGATCCTAGGGGCCAAATCTTGCCACACTTTCCAATACTGTACCACCTCTTTCAGCTGAACTATGCTCTGGCCCGCATCCTCTTTGATGGAGCCTAACCATCTTGCTCTCTGGCAACCTGGTTTTCTCTTGCCGCTGAGCATTCCAAGTTGAGGAGACAGTCCCCCTTTAAAAGTGCATTCCTATTGGACTGACACCCATTAGAAAGAGAGTTATGATATCAGTATCTTTCTCTGTTTTAAGCCCTGATGGCAAAGGGGGAGATACATGAGAAACTGGTTTCACCTTTCAGGGTTTCCAATGTGATCTGCAGGCAAAAGAGAGAGGGGAGCAGGAGGATGTGACAGCATCTGTACTTTTCAAAAACTTATACCTTTCAAAAAATGTACACAAATATTCTTTAAAATGGGAAGAAGAATAAATACATTTTTAAAAAGCATACATTTCAGAGATGTACACAATTGATGCATATATTTGGGAGAATAGGCATGGAAATAAGGATGGCTTTTCATAAGAAAAGAAAGAAAAAAGCTTAGAATTTTATGTCAACTTGATTCTGAATGAGCTTTGAGGGGGAATTTAGAGAACTTCAGGGAGCTTGGGTTTGCTACTTTGCACATCCATAGGCAAGAGGCTGTCAAGGTGGAAGGAAAAAAAGAGGCTTTTCATTCCCCATTCATCCCAAATGGCATTTAGCATTTGACAGGCCATTGAGCCCATCTCTTGGTAAGACCAAGAGCCGGAGTGGATCCATAGTGTCTCCTTACCTTGCACTCAAGCATGGCCCTTCAGTCCCTCTCATATCTTGGTTAAGGCCATTCACGCAGTGAAAAGGCATGAGTGAGTGGAGAAAATGTCTCACTTGCATATCCCCATCTAAGATAATCACTCTGCCTGTGTTGGGGGAAACCCCCAGCATCCTGTGGCTCTTCAGTTGCCATCTAGGGTCTATAGGATTGCTCTCTAAGTAGTTATTATCCTATATATTTTTATGTTTTCACTTTTATATTTTGTACTTGTCAAACTTATATTTCCCTCCAATCTGCTGATATCCTCTGATCTCCTTTTGGTTCCTTAAGGATCCATACTTCATAATTAATCCACTTTTAGTGCATGTGCTTTAGTATATATGCTTTTCACACATCAGCCTGAATGCACATTGTATATTTTCTCTGCAGCATAGAAGGTAGGAATCAAGTGCCAGGAACAATAATATCAAGGACACCAGAGACAACATATGAAAAACAGCAAAATTAGCGCAACATTGAAAGCAGATTGAGCTCAAACACAGGACTTGGTTTCCATTTGTTGCTAGTTGTTTCCTGGGTAAAATGTACACAGGCGACTTCTTTTTCTTCAAAAGCTTTAATGAAAAAGCAAAACATAGAACAAAATCAGATGTTTCAATACTGCCAGGACCTCCCTAACTTTGACTTTGAATGAAATGGTGGGACGATTTGGCCTTTTCCTTTTGTAATATCTCCTGCATGGTATTTCAGGCCATTTAGATTTTGCCTTAAACAATGCAGTCTCGTGACTTGGTTCCCAGAAGCAAAACATGCCATGGTGGCTTGCTCTGAAACGTGACACATGAAAAATCACCACCCAACCATAGGTGACTATCTGAACTCAGCAAGCAAGATATGTTGTAGGGTTCTATGAGTGTTGGTCGACCCTCAATAAATAAATAAATAAATAAATAAAAACAAATGCTCAGGTTTGAACAAGATAACAAACTGGGATTGGATGGTGGCCTGTTTTGATCATGTAAACTGGCACTTTGTGTCTATTCCTGAGTGAAAATACTGAGTGAATGTAATCCCACTGAGATAATGTGTTATGAGGTAAATGATAACTATGAGATATTAAATACATTGTCCAATTTAAAGATGTGTGAGCATTTGCATGTCTGTGTGATCAATCTGTGTTAGACTGTGTATGCCGCACCCCCTCTTGGATGCACATCTTAATGTATTCAATGAAGAATTGGAGAAGTAAAGAGAAATGCTGCTAGGAGTTCAGACGATCTGACTAGGCTGGACTCATAGAAGGGTTACTCAGAGCAGAATGGTCAAACCAGAGACACCAGAATGAGATGCATCCACTCTTTACAGGAGTAACAGTTATATAAGCAGAGGAGAATTGTATCCGTACTTGCCAGCCTGCCCCTTGAGATCGGCGGGAGAGGCTCTTCTCCGAGAACCCTCCGTGAAGGAAATTAGGAGGGTGACTACTCAGAGGAAGGGCTTTCTCTGCGGTGGCGCCCAACCTATGGAATGCACTCCCCAGAGAGGTCCACCTGGCGCCGTTGTTATTTGTTTTTTGGTGCCAGGCGAAGACCTTTTTATTTAAATGCTATTTTAATTGTTAATATTTTTATTAGTTTTAATTTTTGGCCAGGGTGACTTAGTTTATTTTTATATGTATTAATATTGACTTTTTATTGTTAATTTTGAATTATTATTATTAGTAGTAGTATGTATGTGAGTCGTCCCGAGGCTTCGACAATGGGGTGGCATAGAAATGTGCAAATAAATAAATAAATAAATAAATCTCTAATAGTGAAGGGGTCAGAGACATTTCTGAAGGGCTGCTACTGGGCAACAATTGTAGTTGAAAAATACAGATGGGGATCTTTCACAGACAAAGACACTCAAGCTAACACTTCTGAATATTCTTACCTTGGAAACCCTGTGATGATCCAACCCAATATAAAACAAGATATAGTGCCAGAAGATAAGACCTCCAGGCCAGAAGGCACTCAATTTGGAAAAGCAAAGGAGAACTAAGACTAGTGCTGTTACTAGATAAAAGTCTAGTGGCTGGCATGAACAGAAATGAAAGCAAAGCCCAACATATAAAATTGGAACATGGGATGTGAGAAGTAGACTGGTAGACTGGAAGCTTTGAAGAATTTGAATGGTTATACATTTCAGTACTCAAGATCATTAAAACATGAGCTCATTCTAGAAGTTGATTGGTGTGAGGTTTGGAAACATAGAAACAGAGTGAGTCAGAAGGGGCCTCCTAGGCCATCTAGTCTGACCACCAGCTCCAGCCGGCTCCACTCTTGACATGCGTAACATGACTACCATGCGCATGTCCAGATAAAAGAAAGTACTTCTTCACACATATGGTTAAATTGTGGAATTTACTGCCATAGGCAATGGTGTTGGCTGGCAATCTTTAAAAAGGGATTGGATAGATTCATAAAGGAGGAAGCTATCAGTGCCTACTAGTCTTGCTGGCTCTGTGCTACCTCCTCTACCAGAGATGGTGTGTCTGTATAAAACAGTTGCTGAAGAACTTGGGCAGATGGAGGGATCCTGCTTTAGGAATCCTGTGGGCAGCTGGTTTGCGAGCATTTGTATGGAGTGCTGGACTAGATGGACCTTTGGTCTGATCCAGCATCATTTTTCTTGTTTTCTTATGCTCTTATGTTCTTATGTTTGCGGTTGTGCAATCAGGGATCCATGAGCATTTCTGAACTTCCTCTTGGCTCCGCTCTCTTTGCAGGACTAGGCTGAGCAGAAGACATTCACAGATGCTAGACATATGAATTTCAATTTCATCATGACCTTTAGTTTATACAAGATTTCCAGGACTGTTAAAGATAGGTTATTTTGGAGGGCATTCATTCATAGGGTTGCCAAAACTCAGAGATGTCTTAATAGCACATAATAACAACTACCATCTTAAAAGAAATGTTAACTTTCCAGTTATGAGCAGTATCAGTCTACTGGCACTAAGGTACAAACAAGTTGATCTATACTGAATTGAAATCAAGGATTTATGAAAGTTTCAAGAGTGAGGGAGGTATCCTGGTTCAGCTTCATTGGTCTTTGTATTACTTTAGAGGTGACATGTGCATGTAGACTAATAAAATGAACTCAGAATCTGAGATAATGCAGAAAATGCAGATAAGGTATATGGACTATCAAGGGATTCTGAAAACAGGGAGTCTCCTCATTATATGGTTGCCTACTATCCAGTACACTAAGTTATTTTGTATTTCTAATGGTCTGCATTAATTTAATCAGCATTCATTTATGTCATTAATCATCTTGTTTCACTGATTTAATCCAAATTAATTAACTGCTTGTCTTTGATGAAGATGGCACTAGGAATACCAACCTGAACTCTTTCCCCTTGTAAATCTTTTTTTCCTCATTCACTTTATTTATCAGCTTATCACTGGTAACCCTGCACACTTTTTTGAGCATTTTAATCTGATTTGATGAGGAAATATAATGGTTTCAAAATGATGTTCAAAACACAAAAACATTTCTGAAGAAGTCTTATGCAAGAAGTTATTGTGCTGATCTTAAAGTCTGAGGTAAGAAATGTGCAGGAGTGTTCTGTTTCTCACTGTATGATCATGTTTCTGGTAACCGGCAGTTTCTTCAGTATCCCACACATCATTTATGGTTCAGAGGAAAATGTCATGAAATAACTCCTCCCAAACAGGACCTTTTCTAGTCAGAAGATGCAGGCAGCCAGAGAAATCCATGGCAAGATAAGCAATGAAAGAAAAATACATGCAGAGCACCTGGTCCCCCTCACAATGATAAGAAAACCTCAAGAAAACTCCCAGAACAAAGGGAAAGGACACATAAAATGACCCCCAAAAAGGCACATAAGTCTCTTTCTTGAGGAAAGACATGGTCAAATTTCTTTAGACCCAACTCTGACTTCACTTTCTGCCCCAAATGAACCCATACTATTCTTCTAACATTTGTCCAGTGACTGTAGGAAAGCAAAAGTATTAGGAGCATCTACCTCAGAGACCAGATAAATCCAGTCACCCATCAGAAATTTAAAATTAGAAGAAATAGTTAAATTAGGGGAAAGTTAGTTAAAAAGAAGCAAGTTACTCTATAATCCCTCCTGAGTATAACCCCTACTTGTGAGAACCTCTTGGAGAATTTCTTCTTCCCTGGAAAAAAGTATTTGAAATGGCTCCCCCAGTTTCTATGCCCAGTGAAGAACTTCAAGAAACCATCTGCGTATAGCTATATTCTTTACCAAGACTCTCAGCCAGAACAACTTATATGTGCCTAGAGGGAATAATTTGATATTGTTTTCACAGAGCTATACAATGAGCAAGCAGTGCGGGGAAGAGGGGTAGAATAGAAGATTTCTCTCTAACATTTTAATCTAAAATTATTTTTCTTGATTGTCCAAATCAGTAGTTATTTGAAAGTTGCTTTTTGTGTTGAACATTCAGCTGTTGGAATATTCAGTCTGTTTATTCCCTGACTTATACTACCTTATTTTGTGGAGATGTTGTTCCTCTTCGTACTTAAAGTAGCTTTAGCATGATTAAGGTGTGTATGCATAATAAAGCATGGAGAGCAGCTAAAGACTATGAGCAGTTGTACAATTACCCCTCTCTAATTACTGATAGGCATATACTCCAAGGAAGTGAGCCAGAATTTCCCTTGGGTCAATCTAACCTAGGTCACATTTTATTTGATTTCTCATCCAACAAAATCACTGGACCTGTAAGACAGGAGTGCAGCATCAGAGGCCCAGAAGCCAAGTCTGAGCCAGAGAAGCTCCCAGTATAGAGTTTCCATGTCCCTTCCCTGATCACATTTGTTTTGGCTATTTACTCACCTTTGCATTTTTTCCCTTTCTAAGAAGCTGAACTCTCTCTCTGAAGACTCTGCTTGTGGAGAGAGGATGTTTAGGTGTGATCATATCTACTGCCCATATCTACTGTCATTTCTGCATTTCACAGAACAACCTAGGCTTTGACAGGAGTGCCAGCCATATCAACCAGAAATTCCTCCAGAGCCATCAAGATTCCATGAGGAACAATAAGATTCTGGGGGTGGACCATTTTAATAGGCCCCAAACCCTTACATTGGGGAAAGATGCCAGCAATCTAATTCTCACAAGGAAGTGATTTGACCATGACAAAGGAGTCAGTGTCAAACCCTTCACCTCCATCCTCCTGCCCAGTGGAAAAAACCAGGTCAAGAGTCTGACCTTTCTCATGTGTTGGGCTGGTGACATGCTGTCAGCCCCATAGTTGTCATGATAGCCATAAAGTCCTGAGCTAGCCCGGATAAAACAACCTTGGTGTGGGAGCTGAAGTCCCCCAGAACCATCATTCTGAGGGCCTTCAGAACCCCATCCAAGATTATTTCAATCAGTTGAGGTAGGGAATCAGTTGGGTAGAAGGGTGCATAGGATACCAACAGAATCCATAATTTGTCTTGATCACCCAGCACAAGGAGCAAACACTCTAGGCTGTGGTTAAGTGGACAGGAAGTGTTGAGAGAGAAATTGTTTCTTTACAACTATGCCTACACCCTTCCCCCATTGTTTGCTTGAAGTGGCGTGGTAAACATTGACGTGCAGATACATGTATCAATCTCTGCACAAGGTAAGCTATGTCTGCAATTTGTTCTATTCAGCATTGCAAAAAGGATGCTGACTTAAGTGCCTTCTTGGATAGGTTTAAACTGACCTTAGAATAGCTGGCCAATGCTTCTCTTACGGAGGTCAGAGAAAGCAGGCAGTGATATTGTAACTCTAGACACAAGTTCATACATTTGCTGAAGTGACACTTATGTTTTAGTTAAGACATGAGTATGCCCTTCATCATTCCTGCACCAAGAAGTAATTGAATATAGGAAGTTGACACTTGATTACCAGTGCATATGATTCTTCCCTTCGATGCAGATTTTTCTTGATCTCACACTTTTGAACCAATATGCAAAATGAAACTTATCCTTTGAAATATGTACCTTCTGACTTTCACAATGAATTCATCAAAACATTAATGTAAAGGTGCATATATTGCAGGAAAGTAAACTCAAAACTGTGTATATACTACTGAAAATAGCATTCAGAAATGCATTGCATTAGGAAAAATGCTTGCACAAGCTGTGTGTATTGGAAAAAATGATGTACAAAATGTATGTATTAGGAGAAATGTACATTACAGTGTGTACAGATTTTATTTATTTTCAGTTATTTATCTGGAATATTTTTATCCTGTCCTGCAGAATCCAATTGTCCCAGGATGGCTTACAATATAAATAGGCAATAAATACACAACAATACAAAAATACAATAACAAAATGCAATAACTAAATGTGACTGAGAATATAATAAAACCAGATTAAAATTATTTAAACCTTAAAATGTTGGGCAAATGGAAAGGTTTTTTCCTGGTGCCAAAAAGAATATAAAGTCATGCCAGGCAAACCTCTCTGGGAGCACATTCCACAGTTTTCATGTAAACTTTAACAAACTGAAGATAAGATAGGAAAAAAAAACCTTAATTTTGCGTTGAGTCAAACTTATTTATTTATTTAAAACATTTCTATTCTGCCCCATTCGCAAAAAGCCTCGGGTCAGCTTACAAAACAAATACCATTCGCACAATTAACCTTAAAAATTTTGGAGACATTACGGCACAATATAAAACCCAATATAAAACCCATTAAATAACCAATTAACAATTAAAATAACTTTTAAATAAAAAGGTCTTGGCCTGGCGTCGAAAAACAAATAACGACTTGAGATAAGAAACTGAAAATCATAAACAATAGAACTGACGATCCCTACACCCATGCCTGTGGTCACCCTACTTTATGAGATGCTATCTGAACAGGCAAATGGAGAGCAGGTGGAGCTGCTTCCCTAGGCGAGCACATGAAGTCAAACTAAGATGCATTAAGCATGAGATCAAAATGCCACAGATAATAATAAAGATCAAGGTAGACAGAAGTGTTGTGGCACACACACACACATTGCAATCAGCCTGATATTATGTATAAGAAGTCTGCTCTCTTTCTGAACCTGCATTGTTGTAAACTACCTGGAGAGTTTTGGCTATAGGTCAGTATAGAAATGAAATTTAACAACAACAATAATTTGAAAAACAGTACTCCAAAAGCAATGGAGCAGATGACAACTTCAGATGTAACAAAACTGCCCTTCTAGATAATTATAACATGCCCTGATACTCTGAAATTATCTTTTTAAGAGCAGCTATTCTGTATTACAGACACTGCATCTTCTCATGAAATTTACTGAGAGTGTGGGATAGGTTGGTGGAAGCAGGGAAGTGTGAGAACAATCATCAGTGCCTAAAGGCATCTTCAGTTTTTGATTAAGTGGCAAAGCTATTTTGGAGAAATCTATACGAGGATTTGCCATTAGGAATCCACCTAGATGCTGCTTCAGCTTTTCTGTGAAGCTAGGAATCCAGAGGAAAGTTAATCTCCCCTCTTTCCCCTCTCCCCTGTCTTCTTCTCTCTGTCTCTCTCTGTCTCTGTCGTCTCTGTCTCTGTCTCTGTCTCTGTCTCTGTCTCTCTCTCTCTCTCTGTCTCTGTCTCTGTCTCTCTCTCTCTCTCTCTCTCTCTCTCTCTCTCTCTCTCTCTCTCT
>JAIXND010000767.1:100671055-100683465 GCA_023646645.1 Varanus salvator macromaculatus | reverse complement strand
CCCCCCCCCCCCCCCCGGTGCATCTCGGCTAAAAACCTTTAAAATCCAACAAATGCAAAAGACATTAACAGTTAAAATATATTTTAAATAAAAAGGTCTTGGCCTGGTGCCAAAAACCAATAACAATGGTGCCAGGTGGACCTCTCTGGGGAACGCATTCCATAATTGGGGCGCCACTGCAGAGAAAGCCCTCCTCCAGGTACTTACCCTTCTAACCTCATTCACAGAGGGTTCCAGGAGGAGGGCCTCTGTTGCTGATCTCAAGGCGCGGGAGGGAATATATGGGCGCAAGTGCTCCTTTAGGTATCCAGGTCCCAGACCATTTAGGCCTTTATAGGTCATAACCAACACCTTGAATTGGGCCCGGACTTCAATCAGGAGCCAGTGGAGCTGATGGAGAACTGGGGTTATATGAGAACAACGCCCAGTCCCTGTCAGCAACCTGGCAGCTCTATTCTGCACCAATTAAAGTATCCGGACTGTCTTCAAGGGCAGCCCCACGTACAGCGCATTACAGAAATCTAATCGGGAAGTCACCAATGTGTGTGTCACTGTCGCCAGGCAGTCATAGTCTAGGAAGGGACGCAGCTGATGTATCAGCTGAAGCTATAGGAAGACACTGCTCGCCGCCGCTGTCACCTGAGCATGTAATGACTGCTCCAGGTCGAGGAGCACTCCCAAGCTGCGGACCTTGTCCTTTAGAGGGAGTGCAACCCCATCCAGGACAAGGCCCAAGTCCCCCATTCCAAGGCCCGAACCGCCCACCAACAGGACCTCTGTCTTGTCTGGATTGAGCCTCAGTTTATTGGCCCTCATCCAGCCCATTACCTCAGCTAGGCACTGGTTCAGCACAGCCACCACCTTACCTGGATCGGTAGAGAACAAGAAGTAGAGCTGGGTATCATCAGCGTACTGATGATTCCGCAGCCCACACCTCCTGATGTCCTCTCCCAGTGGTTTCATGTAGATGTTAAAGAGCAAGGCTTGTAAGTTGTAAGACTTTTATTAATGCTTGAATTTGGGAGATGCATTTAAGATTGGGAAAATGATATTGGAAAGAAACAAAAATTGGCAAATTTGTCCATTCCTACTTTGGGATACAGAGAAAAGTAAGGAGGTTCCCAAAGGCCAATAGAACTTTTTCTCCCAATATGATTTCAAATAATAAGGCTCATGGTTATTTCTGTCAATGCTAATTGCAAGTGATTTGATTTCAGCCTCTGTCAGTAATGAGGGCACAACACACAAATGAGCTGCTGTTCCAGCAATCAAGGATCATCTTTGATTTAGATTTGCCTGGGATTTAGTAAAGCTTAAGTAGAAGCAACTAGTGCAAAATGTCTCTGAGATGTCATGTTCTGAATGTAAAATTGGCAGCTTCGTTAAATTAACTTAGCTTTTCACTAAATCATCATGTGATCTTTTACAAATAATGAAAGCCTGTAAAATGAGGTAAATCTCATAATGTAACTAATGTGGCAATTCCACCAATATCATTTTGTTTATTGCCTTCATTTATTTGTTTAGCATGACTTTTGGTGACATAATGGGAAGACAAAAGTGCTCATAACCAGATGCAAAAGTGCAGCTATTTTCTTCGCCCATCCTGAATCAATTTAGTTATGCCATTTTGATCATAGTTCATTGGGACAATTTGCTAATGAAGTGGAGAACAGTCAGCTAATGAAGAAATCATGCACTTAGTGGTGCCATTTCCTTAAATGCAAAATTATTATGGTAAAACAAGGGGGGAATATGTTAGGAATGCAAAATTTATGATCTCTTTGTAGTTCCAAAGTCAAGTGTTGTAGACTGTTTTGCCTAGACTGCATTTTTCATAAATCTTTCTCTGTTGTCAAGCTAGTGAAGCCCCAGACTGGAGCCCCTGCAGAACGCCACCTGTTGCAGGGCAGATGCTTCTCCCAGGCAAAGGGAAAGGTTGCACAAAGAAGTAGCCTTCAGCATGTTCAGGCCAGCAGGGACAGATCTCAGACACCATCATGAAGCTTGGAGCTGTCTTCAAGGCCCCTGCTATTAACAGCCTTACATACATACATACATACATACATACATAAATAAGAACACAAATAAAATACAAATAGTACAAATACAAAAATCAAAGCAGGACTGAGAGCTAAAATGGCATTTCCACAGCTGAGCAGTACACACCTTTGCTATCAGCTGGAAAACAGCGATATGGAACAGGTTGGTGAGCAGGATGTAGATCAGCAGATGTTTTGGACATGCCAGAATGGATAACAGTTGAAAGCCCTAAGAACTGACAGCTAGAATATCTGCATATCTATTTTCTACCTGCTGGTGGTGTAGAGGATATTTACATCACATGGGATTAGCAGAGGGAAGCTAGATATAGCAGCTATTACTCCTGTCTTGCAAGTTCAGGAACTCTGAGAGACTTGACCCTTCCATCTCTCTTCTATCCTCCAATGACCTTCTGTGATGCCCTTCCCTGTGTATGCTGGACCAGATAATAAAACTTCACTCCAAACTTAATTGAAAGGCTTACTTGGACACTATAGAATCAATATCCAAATGTTCATATCAGAAAAGGAAAAAATGAATTTTATCTGCTATATATAAGGTTAATAAAATAAATAATTCATCATGAAAAGAGAAAGTTTTGATGCCATTTTAGTTCTTCTGTTAAAAACAATGTTTAGACTCATTCAGATTTCAGTATGGGAAGGCTTATCATGTTGCTATGTTATCTTGCTGGAGACCTAGAAAACAGAAGTTACTGTGGGGAAAAAAAACAATGCAATATAATATATTCTAATGCAGTTCTTGGGCATTTGGAATTTATCTACTCAGTCATTAATATTCCTCAATTTTTACAGTCTGAATTAAGCATTTCACAGCATGCAGATGTTCTGATTGAGTATTTTATAAAGATCACCCTTTAAGAGGAATGAGACTTGCATTTTGCAGGACAATCCAAAGAGGAAGAATATACAGTTGAAGAACTACCAAATTCCAAATTCTACTAGGTTCATGCTGGCTATGCTTTCGTTTTTGGGGGTGAAGAGGAGATTGTAGGACTGGCATACTTTATCGTCCATTCCCAGAACACATATGAAGGGTTTTTCATCTAGTGGCTCCATCACTCCCTCACATATACTCCTATACTTCTGAAATGGAGCAGCAAGTGTGGTAGAGATATTTGTGAGAGTAGTTAATATTTATATAGTACCTTGAAACAGGAAATAATTAAAATAAAATAATTGATACATAACTGCTATGCTAAAATTAGCAATACATGTCATTTACTGTTCTGAAGTTATTAATGGAGCAGTTTGTGCAATGCATTGTTTCTTGTTTCTGTATCAGAATGGTTCCAGAGTTTCAAGTGTCTATCAATGGACAATAGGCCCTACAGAACATATTCGGCACAAAATACTGTAGATGTAACATTAGATATTCCATTTTATCTCCATCCTTTTATGAATATCAAAAACACAAACAGAAATATATATGTATCTATACAAAGTATACACTGCCTCAGTACATCATACTAGAGTCTATATGACCTACTTAAAACTTTTCCTATTATTCCTATCCAGAAGTACAACACCCCCTTGCATCCACCCTGCTAGACAGGTTTCTTTTAGTTCCAGTCACTGAAGTGGCATAATTGCTGCTACTATCATGAAAGAGAAGAATTAACATTGGAAAAAGTCCACACAGAATTCATGCTTCTTTTTATAAGGACTCCTGAAGTTAGAAGGACTAGGAGCAGAGAAAGCAGATGGCAGAAGTAAAGCAAAACCGAAGGATAAGGAAAACATAAAAGAGGGATTTGCAAAAGACTCCAGAGTAAAGGCAACAGACAAGATGAGAGAAGAGTTAATGGAAGTACAAGATGGCAGTGATTACAGTCTGATTGCGTGTAATTTAGGGTAATGGTAACACAACTCCCCAAATGCAAGGGCAGAATTAGACAGGGTGCGCAACATGAGTTGCTACTGAAATCAGCAGTTCTGCCAATTTCTTCCAACTCTTTTCTATACCATTAGGCAGAGACGCCAGTGCTGCAGTGCATCCAACAATGCAGAGGAGAGGGGAAAGCATACTATGGGATGGTTCCAAGGCATGAATTAGTATAAGTAAAGGAAAGAATGGAGAACTATAATGGGAAACAGAAGAACAATGTGGGCAGGATCTAATAGCAAACGGCATTGACACAGATCAAGGAAATGGAAAGCTGGGACAAAATATATGCAACGCTGGGGCATTTTTAATCCCCCTTCACATGGCATCACCCAGTGATTGAAAAAAATACATGAACAGGATTTCAGGAACATGTTGGCTAGGCACAGCCATCACTCACTATCATATTATCACATTCAGAGCATGTCAGAAGGTAATCTCTGTTCATACTGAGCTACTCCATGTGAAGAGGAACGTAGACTAAAGCAGAAGGGAACTTAGCAGATACAGTCATAGGCCCACAGAACCCCTCCAAACTCATTCTGAAGGTGCTGGTTTCAGGGAACATCCTTCCACGCAACCCACTCACATGTTCTTTCAGTGATTAGAGGGTGCCACCTGAACTCTCCTAATGCAACATGTACACCATCTTCTATGCATGTGGGTCCTCTACCGTAATGACAAATAAAATCAGTGTTTGTTTGCTGAAGTCAAAACTTCTGTATAGCACTTTTAAAATACATTGCTATGCGTAATTATGGAAAAAAAAGATATTAACTTGTGCCAGGGTTAGTGTGAATGAGCAGAATGGAAAAGACCCAAGGCATAGAACTGTAATTAAAAAGTAAAGGCTGAATCTGTTTCAAAGGGAATCAAAGTTTGCTTGGCATTTAAAAGGAAAGGAAAGGAAATACTTTAAAACTGACAAAAGCTTAAGCATAGCAAAATGCCAGTTTCCCTAGGCCAAAAGCCTTCCCTGTTCAAGAATGGACTTACAGGTTTTATGTTAGAAAATTTGGCCAACTTTTCCATCTTTTAGGAAGGTGCAAGATCCTCCACTACCTTTCTCAGCCTGCTCAAGATTTTATTTATTTTATTTATTTGTCATAGAGCAGGATAGATGGAAGGGACCAAGAAGCCCTTTGGCTCCAACCCCCAGCTAACTTGTTTATGACTCTGGGATGGAGTTAATTGGGCCCTGGAGATTTGAACATCCTTATTACATCTAGATATTCCTTGACTGTTTCTATCAGGCTTGAGTTTCCACTTTCAACTTGTCCTTCTTCTTGTATGTAGATTTTCTTGTGAGAGAAAACTGAGATGAAGTAGGAATTGAGTACCTTCAGCTTTTCCATGCCATCTGTTATCCCTCTGCCATCCACTTTAAGTAGCTGGACACTTTTCACTTTTATATGCCTTTTGTTTCAGATGTATCTGAAGAAGGCTTTCTTGTTCTTCAATCCCTTGCTAGTCTCAATTGATTTCCTGCTTTAGTCTTCCTGATGCTCTCCCTGCATTTCCTTGCTATTTATTTATAGTCTTCCTTTGTGGCCAAACTCTGCTTGCACCTCCTATACATGTTATTTCTTTCTTTCAGATTATCACTTAACCTTATGTGAAGCGATGCAGGCTTCCTCTGTTGTCCTCTACACTTTTTTCTCGTTGAAATTGTCCCTAGTTGTGCTTGGAGAACCTTTTTCAAGATTTCCCACCCCTCTTGGACTCCTGTTCCCTTAAGAGTGAGTTGCCATGACACTTCGCTTATCATTGTTCTGAGTTCATTAAAGTTGTCTTTCTTGAAGTCCAGGGTGCTTGTTTGGGAGCATTTAACCTTAGTCTCCTTTATAATTGAGATCTCAAGCATTCCATGGTCACTTTCCCCCAGGGTTCCTGTGGCTGCTATTTTGTCCAGCAGGTCCAGGGCTTTTTTTGTCACAGAATGCACTGGAACGGAATTCCGGCACCTTTTTTTGATGGATTTTTCCAAGTGATTGTGAATCACCCTGTTGGGCATAGCAGATCGGTGGCAGAAATCATTAACATAGTGCCTGCAGACTGTTTGTGTGTCGGCTCTGATTGTCAGCACTGATTGTGAGGGTGCTGCTTGGCTTGGGATCAGTCATGTGGTCACGCTCTGACTCAGCCACTGGTGACCATTGTGTAAAAGTGTGACCCCAAGACGTCAGTTCTGGCACCTTTTTTTTTTTTTTTTTACAAAAATAGCACTGAGTAGGTCATTCCTGTTCATATTTAATTGAGGATAGCTGTTCTTCTCATTCCTTCTTTTTCCTTCTACTGGAGAAAGTTGTCAACAATGCATGTCAGGAAATCTCTTGGAAGGGCCATATTTCCCAGAATTTCTCTTTTAGAATATATCAGGGAAATTGAATTCCCCCATGAAGAATACATCATTCTTGGAAATGATGCCAAGTTGCTTTTCAAAGGTTGCATCCTAGTACATATTTATATATTTATTTGGAGTCAATAACTATGTTTTTCTTATTTTTTGCTTTCTTTTAGCCAGATGCTTTCAGCGGGGCTGCTAAATTCTTCTTGTATTTCTGTGCAGATATATGTGTCTCTTTTGTATAGTGTTATTCTACCTCCCTTATTATCCTTTCTATTTTTCTTGAACAGGTTGTTTCCATCAATTGTAAAGTTCCAATCATGTGAGTTGTCCCATCAAGTTTTGGTTGTATTGCAATTGCCCCAGTGTACTATGAGCACCTCCTTCATGGATCTATGCCTTGTTGTGGCAAAGCGGCTTGCGTAGCTCAATGAAGCTATGAGCTATGCCGTGCAGGGCCAACCAAGATGGACAAGTCACAGCAGAGAGTTCTGACAAAACGTGATCCACTGGAGAAAGAAATGGCAACCCACTCCAGTATCTTTGCCATGAAAACCCCATGGACAGTACCAAAAGGCAAAACGATATGACGCTGGAAGATGAGCCCTTCAGGTCAGAAGGTGTCCAATATGCTACTGGGGAAGAGCAGAGGGCTAGTACTAGTAGCACCAGAAAGAATGAAGTGACTGAGTCAAAGCTAGAAGGACACTCAGTTGCAGATGTATCTGGTGGTGAAAGGAGAGTCCGATGCTGCAAAGATCTATATTCCATAGGAACCTGGAATGTAAGATCCATGAATCAAGGCTGGATGTGGTCAAACAAGAGATGACAAGACTGAACATCAACATCTTAGGAATCAGTGAACTAAAATGGACAGGAATAGGTTAATTTAATTCAGATGACCATCAGGTATACTACTGTGGGCAAGAATCCCTCAGAAGAAATGGAGTAGCCTTCATAGTCAATAAAAGAGTAGGAAAAGCAGTACTGGGATACACTCTCCAAAATGACAGAATGATCTCAGTTCGAATCCAAGGCAAACCATTCAACATCACAATAGTCCAAGTCCATGCCCCAACCACTGGTGCTGAAGAAGCCTGTTCTATGAAGACCTACAACACCTTCTAGAATTACACCAAAAAATGATGTCCTTATCATCATGGGGGATTGGAATGCTAAAGTAGGAAGCCAAAAGATAACCGGAATAACAGGCAAGTTTGACCTTGGAGTACAAAATGAAGCAGGGCACAGGCTCATAGAATTTTGTCAAGAGAATACAATGGTCATAGCAAAGACTCTTTTCCAACAACCCAAGAGATGACTATAAACATGGACATCACCAGACGGTCAACACAGAAATCAGATTGACTACGTGCTCTGCAGCCAAAGATGGAGAAGCTCTATACAGTCAGTAAAAACAAGACCAGGAGCTGACTGTGGTTCAGATCATAAGCTTCTTGTTGCAAAAAATCCTTGTTTCTGAGTTTTAACTGTATTTGTATTATATTTATTTATTTGTGTGAGCCATCCCGAGGCTATATAGCAAGGGGATGGCATACATAAACTTTAAATAAATAAAGTTTAGGCTTAAATTGAAGAAAGTAGGGAAAAGCATTAGGTCACTCAGGTATGAGCTAGATCATATCCATGATGAATAGATTTAAGGAATTAGATCTGATAGGCAGAGCGCATGAAGAAGTTTGGATGGAGGTTCACAACATTGTAAAAGAGTAGCAACTAAAACCATCCTGAAGAAAAAGAAATGCAAGAAAGCAAAATGGCTGTCTGAGGAAGCTTTACAAACAGCTGAGGAAAGAAGAGAAGTGAAAGTCAAGGGAGAAAGATACACCCAATTGAATACAGAATTCCAGAGAATACCTATAAGAGATGAGAATGCCTTCTTAAATGAACAGTGCAAAGAAATAGAAGAAAACAATAGATCAGGGAGGATCAGAGATTTCTTCAGGAAAATTGCTGATATGAAGGGACCGTTTCATGCAAAGATGGGCATGTTAAAGGATAAAAATGGCAGGGACCTAACAGAGGCAGAAGAGATTAAGAAGAGGTGGCAAGATTACACAGAAGAACGATACAAGAAAGAGCTTAACGTCCCTGATAACCACGATGGGGTGGTCACTGACCTCAAGCCAGACATCCAGGAATGTGAAGTCAAATGGGCCTTAGGAAGTCTGAGCAACAACAAAGCTAGTGCAGGTGACAGCATTCCAGCTGAGCTATTCAAAATCCTGAAAGACGATGCAGTTAAAGTGCTACACTCAATATGCCAGCAAATTTGGAAAACTCAACAGTGGCCACAGGATTGGAAAAGGTCAGTTTACATTCCAATCCCAAAGAAGGGCAATGCCAAGAATTGTTCAAACTACCGCACCATTGCACTCATTTCACTTGCTAGCAAAGTGATGCTCAAAATCCTACAAGCTAGGCTCCAGCAGTATGTGGACCGAGAACTAACAGAAGTACAGGCAGGATTTCGAAGAGGGAGAGGAACTAGAGATCAAATTGCCAACATACGCTGGATCATGGAGAAAGCTAGGGAGTTCTAGAAAAACATCTACTTCTGCTTCATTGACTATGCTAAAGCCTTTGATTGTGTGGATCACAACAAACTGGGGCAAGTTCTTAAAGAGATGGGAGTACCAGACCATCTTATTTGTCTCTTGAGAAACCTATATGTGAGTCAAGAAGCAACAGTAAGAACTGGACACGGAACCACTGACAGGTTCAAAATTGAGAAAGGAGTTTGGCAAGGCTGTATACTGTCACCCTGCCTATTTAACTTATATGCAGAGCACATCATGAGAAAGGTGGGGATAAATGAATCACCAGTTGGAATCAAGATTGCTGGGAGAAATATCAACAACCTCAGATATGCAGATGATACCACTCTCATGGCAGAAACTGAAGAGGAACTAAATAGCCTCTTGATGCAGGTGAAGGAGGAGAATGCAAAAGTTGGCTTGAAACTCAACATTAAGAAAACTAAGATCATGGCATCTGGTCCTCTCACTTCCTGGCAAATAGATGGGGAAGAAATGGAGGTAGTGACAGATTTTATTTTCCTGGGCTCCAGGATCACCACAGATGGGGACCGCAGCCAAGAAATTAAAAGACGCTTGCTCCTGGGGAGGAAACTATGGCAAATCTAGACAGCATACTAAAAAGCAGGGACATCACCCTGCCAACAAAAGTGCGTATAGTCAAGGCTATGGTTTTCCCAGTTGCAATGTATGGCTGTGAAAGCTGGACCATAAGGAAGGCTTAGTGCCAAAGGACTGAGGCCTTTGAATTGTGGTGCTGGAGGAGACTCCTGCGAGTCCCTTGGACCACAAGGTGATCAAACCAGTCAGTCCTAGAGGAGATCAACCCTGACTGCTCTTTAGAAGGCCAGATAGTGAAGATGAAACTCAAATACTTTGGCTACCTAATGAGAAGGAAGGACTCCCTCATGAAAAGCCTAATGCTGGGAAGAATAGATGGCAAAAGGAGAAGGGGATGGCAGAGAATGAGGTGGCTAGATGGAGTCCCTGAAGCAGTTGGTGTGAGCTTGATTGGACTCCAGGGGATGGTGGAGGACAGGAAGGCCTGGAGGAATGTTGTCCATGGGGTCATGATGGGTCGGACACGACTTTGCAGCTAAGAACAACTATGAGCACAAAGTTTGGTTATTTGTTTCCTAGACATTGATGTGTAGACATTGAAGTCCATTCTTCTTGTGACCTAGTTTTCTTTCTACATTTTTTGGAATACTGGTATTAGGCCCTGCTTGAGTTTTTCTGTCTGTTGAAATACATAAGTCTTTGTCAGGCAATGGTATGCCATGCTGCACTTAGAAACATAGAAACAGAGCAAGTCAGAAGGGGCCTCCATCCTGTCTGATCCCTGGCTCCAGCTGGCTCCACTCCTGACATCTCTACTAATGTCTCCCTTCCCTGTGTGTTTCAGCTTAAAGCCCTCTTGATGAACTTTTTCAGTGTACATCCTTTCCATTCTTTGTGTGGTGCAGCCCATCATTTGCCAATAGCCCATCTTCCAGGAACCTTAGTTTGTGATCCCATAATCTTAATCTCCCTTTATGGCACCACCATTGTAGTCAGCCATTCACTTTTCCTATATGTTCCTCTTCCATGTACTTGTAGGGTTGGGGAAAAGCCTATCTGGGCCTCATTGTTTTTCCTCACTTGATCTTCAGATCTGATGTTATTTCATCAAAGCCTCTCCTTGAAGTGTTAATTCTCATGTGGATGAGAAGGAAAGGATGTTTATCAGTGATATATGAACTTATTGGTTATATCATTAGTCTTGGCTCCAAGGAGACAACATACTTGGTGATTCTCTGGGTTATCATGACATACTTGTTTCCATCTTGCACAACAGGGAATCTTCAACAACTATCACTTTTCTTCTTCTGTTGTTGCAAAGTTTGGTATCTTTTTCATTACTTGATTGACCTTTTGTCTCTTTTTTAGAGTTATTCAGTGTGTTGTGTAGTTCTTTCACAGCAGGTTACTCATTTGTTTCTTCCTCAAGTAACTTAAAGCAGTTCAAGAGTTCCACTGCTTCCACTGGTGCAGAATGCCTTCTAGTTCTTCTTTGTCTAACTATCACTCTGCTCCAGGGAGTTTCCTCATTTTGCCTCTTCTCGTTGATGTACTTCTTGCTTCTGGACTACACTTAGTTGTTGCAGCTCCACTGCAACTCTAAAACTTTTAATCTTTTATTACCTTGAGGGTGGACACTCACTGCTACATTGTTCTCACCTTTTCTTCTAAGGGGCTACTAGCTTACACTTGTTGCACATGTAGGCCTTGTTGCCCTCAGGTAAGAAAACAAATATTGCACAGATGTTGAAGGTCACCACCACTGTGGAGGTTTCTCAGTCCATTGTTCATGCTACCTTCTGTTTGGAAGGGCTGTTGTGCTTTATCCTGTCTTCCAGCAGTCCTACTAGTAAATGGGAATGTATTACAAGAAGAAAAACAAGTGTGTGTGTGGGGGAGGGATTAAGGGGCAGAAATAAGAGAAAAGAAGGTAAAATAGGAACCTCTCCCTTAACTTCCCCAATCAACTCTGCCATCAAACTCCTGTTATCTCTCCCTGTCCACTTGCTCTGTTTGCTTGCTCTCACGCTTGGCTTCTTGTATCCCAGAGCGCCTAGACCAGCTGGAACAGCTTCTTCTGCTCTGCTCTGCTAGGACTTAGGACCAGGACAATCATTTTAATTATTATTTTAATTTCCAGGTACTCAGTTCCAGGTCCTCAGAGGACAAAACAAAGTCATATCACCATACACTTGTTTAACATTAATGTACCAGCAGTCTCATTTTCTTTGCTTTGGAAAAGTTCCTAATGGCTTTCAATTAGGACTGTGTAGCCACTGCTGTATAGTAGTCCTACTGCCTAGAAGAGGAAGAATCTCCAAAATTCTCAGCCCACAATTTTCAGGGGCAAATTCTTTTCATGCCTCTTTGGCATGAAAGGTTGAAAATAAATAGACTGAAAAATTCAGCACAGTGCTCACTGAAATAGAATTCTCTTAGCAGATTGAGAAGATGTTGATGATTCTTTTGAAGAGCAGTCAGTTCTTTCCCAGAATGTTCACAATGACTACCAGAGTCTATTTAGAAGCTATTGTGAACTTTGATCTTTTGAGAATAAGAGATAAAGCAGGTATTAAAGTTGTAGACTTTTTATTCTAGAATAATCTATTTTTGCATTTAAAGGAATGTCCATTTTGTCTCTTAAATGCCTATTCAGGCATTTATAATGGAGGCATACAGGGGAGAAGACACAGGGACATAAATTCTAGCCCTACCCTCTTCATCTCTGAAGTCCCCAGCAGAGATGGAAAGATCTGGAGTGAAGATATTTATATTTATTTATTTATTTATTTATTTATTTATTTATCTATCTATCTCCTTCATGGATCAGTGCCTTGTCGTGGCGAAGGGGCTTGCGTAGCTCAATGAAGCTATGAGCTATGCCGTGCAGGGTCACCCAAGATGGACAGGTCATAGCAGAGAGCTCTGACAAAACGTGATCCACTGGAGAAGGAAATGGCAACCCACTCCAGTATCTTTGCCATGAAAACCCCATG
>JAIXND010000767.1:100623992-100659448 GCA_023646645.1 Varanus salvator macromaculatus | reverse complement strand
GAAAGGAAAGGAAAGGAAAGGAAAGGAAAGGAAAGGAAAGGAAAGGAAAGGAAAGGAAAGGAAAGGAAAGGAAAGGTGCAGATACATCTTTTATGACAACACTGAGCCATGTGCCAACCATTTTGCTGAAGAATGAAAATAAATACCAAAGGAAGTTCTAAAACTTCTAGATACATACAGACACAGTGCACAATGCAACTCCCCCATGCATCCCTGAATTTAATGCTTTGCGTGACTGAAGTCATTCTCTGCTCTGTTTCAGATATTATTAAGGTTCACCTATATACTAAGAACTGTGCCAAATATTTCTTTCCCCACAAATGTTTGGATAGGATTGTTCTGTCACGTTCACCCTTCCTGTAGTTTGACAAACTGTGACAGACCTGTTTTGAAGCAGTCTCTAGTTTAGACAGGAGGAGAAGGGGCAAAGAAAAATGAACACACCAGCAGACAACAACACCTTGGCACAGCAGTGGTTTCTAAGGAGAGTTCAGTGTTCAGTGGAAAAGTTGTCAAAGTTGTTTGATCCTTCTGTGCATGGGTAAGAAAAATGACATGTTAGCACCAGAAAGGTGATAGCCAGGTGTTGTTAACATGCCCCTGAACAGCAGGAGGAATACTGCCTTTTTCAGCCTCCCATCTGTGAGAGGTCATCAAGACAAAGCTGCTTTGATCAGTCACTGAGAAGAGAGAAGCTATTCTGACATTTATTTTTAATTTTGTTAAGAGGAGGGTTGGGTGCTGTAAACCAACTGAAGTACTGCATTTGGTGTGCTGTGCAGCTGACCAAGCTGCTGAGAGCCATTCACCTTTTCTTCTTTGAGATAGATAGAAGTATTTTCTTTTCCAGAGCCTTCCTGGATTTATTCTAGTTAATCTTCTCAAGAAGTGATGCAGGGAGGGAGGGAGGAAGAGTTGCAAGAAGAGACTCAGCCAATGCTTTGATATGCCAACTACAACCTTACCTGGACAGGTAGAACCTAGCTACAGCTAGCCATGCTTTGGCAGCCTCTCAGCTGGATTACTGCAATGCACTGTATGTGGAGCTGCCTTCGAAAATGATCTGGAAATGTCAACTGATCCAGAACAGGTCAGCAAGACTGTTAATGGAGCCTGGCTCACAAGAACTCAGTATACCCCTCTTCTGTGAGCTGCACTGGCTGCCCCTTGAAATCTGGGTCGAGTCCAAAGTTGCTAGTGCTAACATTCAAAGTCCTAAGCAGCTTGGAACCAGGTTATCTAAAGGATGACCTCATCCCATAAGTACCTTCCTGGACCCTGAGGTCCTTCTTCAGGAGTCCCTTCCAAAGGGAGAGAGAAGGGTAGCTACCATGAGCAGGGCCTCTTCAACTGTAGCACCTTGCTTGTGGAATGAGCTCTCCAAAGAGGTGCAACTGGTACCTACTTTGCATTCTTTTCGATGCCAAGTAGAGATTTTTTTTCTCACTATTTTTATAGTTTATGTTTAAACATTTTCCTTATATTCTGTTTTTATTTTGTACTGCTGCCATGCTTCCATGTTTCTTCATTTGTAATTGCTGTTACAGTTTTGTTGGTTTAAATTGATTTTAACTTTCATGGGTTTGTGTGTGTGTTGATTTTTATAAACTTTTGCTAACTGCTCAGACATCCTCAATTATTGGACAGTATAAAAATGTTGTAAGCTGTTGGGTGTGCACATGTATCCATGTGGAAATGCCATTACCATGAGCTCAAATAGAAGTGTAAAACATACTTCCTTTAAGACACATATTTGCATTTACTTGCTCTACAGCTTGCTCTAGTGAGCATAGCAGAGAATAAATTAATAAATGCACACTAAAGCTCCCTTGCAGACCCTTCCACAAGCCCTGAGGCTGGGTTGTTGGGTACTGTAACAATCTGAATGAGGCCATCATCATGGTAGCTCAGCCTGAAAAGAACAAAGAGGGGGCACCATTGGATTCCACGGATGGGGTGCCACAACTGAGAAGGCCCTTTCCCTGGAGGGCTTTCTGAGAAGAACCTCTGCTGATGATCTCAGCATTTGGGCTGGCACATACAGAAGGAAGTAGCCTTCAGATGGCCTGGCCCCCAACCATTTAAGGGTTTAAATGTTAATGTTAGCACTTTGAACTGGGGCTGGCCTTCAATCAGTAACCAGTGTAATTGACAGAAGACTGGCATGATGACAAAGGGTGTCCTCACCATCTTAACCTGACAAATGGTGGCTGTGTGTGATTCCCTGTGTATTCACCCATGTTATTTCTACTTTCGGACTGACTCCCACCATTAGCATCCCTGTATCAGGAATATACAACATGGACTTCTCCATGCCAGGAATAGCTTTACATGCATAGATGCTCTAACAACTTGGAGACTCCAAAGTTTGAGTATAGTCATCTTTTGAAAGCCGTATTTGGAAAGGGGGCAATTGTTGAATTCTGTTTTTGGTGGAAGGATTAATACGCCTGTTAATGAGATAACAGATATTCCTTCAGATGCATTTTCCTCACCCAGCCCTTTAGGATAGGGCATGCCATTAACCCCCCTAATCACTTACTGCTGTTGGTGGCCTACTGATGTACATTTCCAACAAAGGACACACACAGCCAGTTCAATGAGGACCAGATAAATGTAGCAAGTGGAGCTTCCTTGCTGGATCAGGATGTGTCGTGTGGGTGTAGCTCACATCCCAACTACTCACACAGATGCAAGCAATTAAAGCTTAAAGTCCTTTTTTTCCAAACAACTACAAGATATATGTATGCGACAGTTAGTACAGGAGCTGCCGTTGATAGTCCTAAGCAACACAGTTGCCCCCTCCTTTCTGACCTTTCTGAGATTTATGACGTGGATCTGACCCTCCGCATCCGTCCCTCCCTCTGGGGGCTAGATAAACTTCTCTCCCTCCTCCTTTCACTTTGCCTGCCTTCTAAGTGGTCCACGTGTTGAAGTCGCCGCCTCAGCTGGGCATTCTTCATGGCAACAGACTGTTCAGCCTGATCCCCAGAAACTTGTACAGAAACTTCTGAGCCAGGTGGCAGGGGGTGGGGGTGTTTGTGCCATGGGCACCAAGTAGAAATCTTCCTGTTCTAAAGCCTGATCCTTGCTGGGGGCTCCTGGCCCTCTTTTGTGTGCTAATGACTCCTCCGAGTCGTTAGGCACAACAGGATGCAAGTAGGAAAGCAAAAGCCTGTATAAACAACTTCCTTGAGTGCAAACCTTGATGTTAAGCTATTAGCCACTTCAGTGGAAACTATATCTTTGCCTTAATCCTCTTTTCTAAATGTAACCAAGTTTGTGCAACTCGAACCCTTTTCAGTCACTATCCTTCTGTGTGCCAGCCCATCCTGCCCTCTGCTCCCATTCCCATGCCAAAACCTCTCCTCTCCTCTCCCCAGAAGCAGGAAAGGATATATTTTTTCCTTAGGAAACTTTGTAAAACAGTATTCTCACCACCACCACAGTGTAGTAGCTATACACCACACAAAGACACTGCACAGAATTATACCCCACATGTTTTCCTTTTCCAGTCCATCTGTTTTAAATAATTCAGCCTCTATTAAAGGCCACTACATGCAGATAATTAATCTGCATTTTAGTAGGTGATGTTATAATTGATTTGAGTAGTGGGGAAAATGACTTCATCAAGTGTGAAGATTTCTTGAACATTTCAGAGTAGGGAGAGGGATTTCTTTGAATTCATTTTCAAACAAAGAATAGATTGGGTAATATCTGCAGTAGCCCTTATCAGTCTTGCTTTAATGCAAGTTAAGCTTTTTGTCAAATGAAACTGTTCCAAGCAAACAGGGCAGAATAACTCTTAATCTTTCCCTCTGCTCAATTCTTCTGAGTCAGTGATTTGAGACAAACATAGGCAAAACACAAAGTCTTCATGCTGCTTTACATAATGACACTAAAAAGTTTTGTATAGCCACCTTTGTATGTCTGCAGGAGAAAAGCTTGGAGGAAATCAAATCAAATTATACTTTCTGACAGACAATGATTTCTGAGATTGTTGTTTTCTCATATTCACAGTGCTGTTTATAAGTAACATGAAAAATATCATTCCAAACATCACAACGTGGAAGGAAACAATTGGTATTTTCTGGAAAATCATGTTAAAATATCGCTGTTGCTTTGTCAGTGCATTCTAGCATGAAGTATAATGAAAAAAAAAAAAAGTGGAGCAAGGAAAAAAGTTGGATTTGCTCTAGTTTGCATATAATGAAATATGTGAGAAGTACAGGTTAATTGTGTGTGCAGACCATCATAAAAAGCTCTTTTCCATGTTCTTCTTTAACAGTTCACTTATCCACAAAAGAGAAAGACTGTTTTGTGGTGACACCTTGACTTTGGAAAAATTTCCATAGGAAGTACATCTTATGGTAATATAATGTTATTTTCAGCAGCATGTAGAAACAATTTTATTTGCACGGGACACACCTGCCACACACACACACACACAATTTTAAAGCCTGGTTGGAATATTTTAAAACCCTGTATTTTAACTTTTATTGTTTTCTGATGTGTTTGATCAGGTAATTTTACAGTAATCTACACAGGCACCTCAGTGCCTGGTAGAAATGATAAAAGCTTTTGCATTTACCACATCATGATTTAAACCAGGTTTGCAGAAGGAATATTGGAAAATTGCCCTCTGATTATCTGAATGCATAGGCACATTTAAATGGGAGGAGACAATCCTTCAGTTCTTTGGGCTCCAAGGTGTTTAGGTTAAGCAACAACTCCTTCAATTGGACTTCAAGAGATAGACAATGAAAAGCAAGTGGAAATGCTAATTCCTGGAAGGTGGCAAGTCAGTAGAACCCACATACGTGAAGTCCATCTATCAGAAATTGTTTTTTTGGTCATTTGTGGGATTCTGTTTGGAACTTCTGAATCTCCCTTGCAGAAGTAATAAGCCCTGCTAGCAGAAGAGAATTGAGAGGACCAACCACCTGACAAAGAGAATAGAAAGTGAGTTCAGCAGCCCATAGATTCTGCCCAGCATCACAATATCTTGAAAAATGTAAGACAAATGGGTTCATCAAAACCTTCAAGCATCCTGACCACAGCCTGAAAACTACACTATTCAAATCTCAGAAAGAGTCTTCCTCACAGTTCCCTTGTGATACATACTCCAAAAGAGCTGCCCAAGACTTTGTAATTGTTAATTGTCAACAATTATTTCATTTTTATATTGCTATTTCTCCCCCACCCCCGTTTCAATAGGGCTCCTATTCACTAAAGTAAATTTTCTTCCTTTTAGATTAAAGCCATAACTGCTGATGTTTCTGCAAGAATGAACTTCTTGAGACTGTGACAAGTTGCCATGGTGAAGGTTGTTCTGCCTGTAAGGTTGTCAATTACGGATTTAAAGACATAAAATGAAATGTTTCAGCAAGCTGCCCAGGGCATACCTAGATTAACAAAGCACTGTGGGGGGAAAAGGGAATGCTAACTCAGTGTTTATATATGAAAAAGGGAAGGTGGAGCCATGCTATCTCACAAGGCCAAGGACTTTGTTCCTGTTATCTTTAAAACACCTGGAACTTACAAACGTCATTAATGGGGGCGTTTGTGATTTTATTTGGTGCTTTCCAAAATGTGACTCAGGTTGTTGTACAACGTCATGTCCTTCAATAAATAATTATCCTGGTAGAATTCTAAGAACTTCAGCTACCAATATGAAGAAGTAAGATTTCAAGCCCTGATGCTTCCTGTTCCCAGCTGACATCTGCTCAAAGTCTGTTGGAAGATTAAAGATGAAAATATAACTGAACCAATGAGATATCAACGAGTAATTTTAATTTGCACTGATATTGTATATATTTGAATATACACACACACTGGGTGCAATACAATAGGATGGGCATTTTATTTGTTTGTTTATTTATTTAAAGCTTGTATATCCTGTCCTTCACAGTCAGTTCTCTTATGCCCTGCCTATCCCACAGTGCATGTGACTTCATTGTGCAGGGGTGATATCACACTTCCAGGGCAAAGCAAAAGCAGTGGAAATGGACATATCTAGAAGGGGACTAGTTGGCTGAACTCATACAAGGAAGCTACACCTACTGGAAATGAATGTTCCTTCTGCTTTCCTGAGAAAGCATTCCATCTTCTTTGCATAAGCAGAAGCTCCTATTTGTGCTGTGGAACTGGTGTGACCCATGACTTTCAGAAGGAAATCAGGGTAGGAAGGAATTGGACATTGAATCCTGCCCTGTAGATTGTATTCAGTGGAGTGTGTTTCATTTAAATGAGTCTAAGCTTGATAAAATTAACATTAAGCATAATCTTATTATTCTGTGTTTATGTGTTCTCAGAATTCATGAAGTGCTAGCAAGCAAGGCATTTAATGGGTTGGTCTTTTCAAAGACCTTTTGAAATTTTATCCTTATGCTCAATATACATTTCCCTAAAAGGCCACAAATTGTATGTTTGTAACAAATCGCAATTACATGATGTTACAAATTGTTTATGTTCTCATTCCCAACATGTAGTCAATAGCAGAAAACATTTCAAATCCAGTGGCCAAGTATGACATTCAGTATTCAGCACTTACAGCAGTTGCAAGTATACTTTAGTATTAGTTAAACACCAGAAATATGTTTGAATAATAGGAAAATGGGTCCTGTGACTCTCTGTTGTGTGAATATGGTCACGGACATGGACTCCTCTTACACACTACCAGAGAAGAAAAAGATGGAGATAAATACTTACAGAGTACAACCAATACAATTATTCACTTATTAAGCTGACATATTTGGAATGTCTTCAAATATATGAGATCATAAGACAGGAACTCCCAGGCATGGTTACAAAACTATCCCCCGGAAATTTGAGGCTGCAAATTACCTGATCTCCATTATGGAACAGTATAATGCATTCATAGTCCGCATATTATTCTTTCTGAAATGGAATGTTTCTGAGAGACCTGTAGCTTGATGCATGTTCAGTTCATATTCATCATCTGACTGGTTACTGGTTGCTATCTTATGAGTTCATGGGCATGCATTGATTAACATAGCATGTGCAAACGTGTGCACGCACACACAATAATCTTGCTTTGAATGTGCAGTTACATCCAGACTCCTGTTTGTGCTGAAATTTAATTGGTGCCTAAACCTATGTTTTGGGAGAACATTTCACATACGTTTGGTTGAAAATCTTGTTCCCGTTCAGTAAGAGGAAATAGATGATGGGCTGTTAAAGTCACAATTGTATGACCCCAATTGTAATTAACAGCACTAAAGTCATAGAGCTGTGCACAGTTAATGAGGACTCAGTCTGGCTGAGTATGGCTGTACCTATTTAAGAAGTATGCATAGAACAGTGCTGTATAATGCTTCCACTGGTTGTATAGCAAACAACTGGGGAGTAAGCCTTGGTGCTTAGCATCATAAGAATTTTTTTTTCAAACATCAGTCAAGATCTATCAGGAGATATAAAAATATGTAGGCCTAGTGGAAGGTGGGATGTAGACGGGATTAGGTGAGCTACAGGGAGGACAGCTTTCAGCTTTGTAAAGCTGTCAGTGTTGCCAACAAACCACACTCTTCCCATTTGTAATATAGAGTATTGATTAAAAATGTTGGTAGAGTCAGAAAAGTGGAGATGCAGCCTGATTTTCTCATCTCTGAATCAATGAAGCTATTTTTTTTCAAACTGACTTACCAAATACCATTAAGTTAAGAGCTATTGAGAACTGCTGTAAAAGTAGAAAACATCCCATTGAACTTGGGACAAAATATTGCAGAAACAGAGTAGTGATAAGCAGCTTTGCACACATTCTGAAACAGAGAAGCAGGCTGACAACTAAGTCTGGCTCTGTTAAGCATAAATCAGCTGCTCATATGATGCTGTTAATGTCAACATTTGTTAGATACAATAGACATGAACAAATTAAAATTAAAATTACATAGTTTACCCCTAAGACATCTCTGGATATAGTTTTAATAATATTATCCAATGCATGGATATGGTTGAAAGAGTCTATAAAATGTCTTCAAGCTTCCAGGTATATCTGGGTTGAATGATATAAATGTGAGCCAGATCATCAAAATGTTAATATAGTCACAGCATGCACTATGTGAACTAAATTCCTCAATACAGAAATTACATAATTATGGCTGAAGGAAGGTTGTTGCATGTGGAACTTGGGACAGCTTGCATTCACCTGGACCAGCATAAAGGTCTTGGCATTGTCAGGCAAGTGCCAAAGTCCATGGCCCACCAGGGGACCCATTGCTGACCCCTATAACATCCTGCCCCTTCTTTTTCTGTTCTTACTCTCTCTGCCTGTTCTCCTAAATCCTCTAAACAAACCTGTACTGAAGAACAAGCAGCAGTCTCAGCCAATATTCCCTTCTTCCACTGGGAGGTGATGGAACCAACAGGGTCCAGAGGGACAAAGTAAGTTAATAGACAAAAGTCAACACAGAGAAATTTGATCCACTGAAGAAGAAGAAGAAACCACTGGGGGCATCCTCCTCAGGATCCCACAACATCTGGAACTGCAATCACTGTAAGGTAGGCCTGCTCAATATGTCTCTTAGTCACCCAATGGCTCAACTTACATGCTTGTTCTCCTGCCCGATTTGCGCTGGGGAAAAAGGGAGATCAAGCACACGGCAGATTATAGTACATAATTGGTGGGCTGTTTGTTTTGATCTGTTGGAATTTACACAGGCCTATTTTAGGTGATCATACCAACTACAGCCTCATAATTTGTGGTAATAGCCCAGCTGGTTTGTTTGTTTTTGGTTAATTACTGGAAAAATTGGAGGCCTTTGGGAAAACAGAATTGTGCAAATATGCAACAACAATGGAAGACAAAATTTCAGCATCCTGCAGTGTGGTGCTAAATAAAGGCTTTAAGATAAGAGAGAAGAGTACAGAACCTAAAAGCTTGAAGAACCACAATTCCCAAAACACCATCAAATTGTCAGCATTTCACTTGGAAGCAACTGATTTGTTACGATCATGTTATCCTTTATCCTGAATGTGTTTCTCTGTGGTGCAAAGGCTATTATAAAATACAATACTCTATAAAATATAGACAGTGACACATAGGGCATCAAGGCTGCTGATGGAGACTGCCCAATATGACCTTATCACACCAGTTTGCTTCCAGCACCACTGGTTACCAAATGAACTCCAGGTACTAGTACTTACACTAATATTTAAAACCCTAAATGATTTGGGGGAAGGTTATCTAAAGGAACAACACTTTCTGCCATATCTCTACCTAGACCCTGAGGTCATTATCTGAGTTCCTTTTCAGAGCACCACATTTAAAGGAAATAAAGAGGTTAGCTATGAAAGGAAGGGCCTTTTTGGTGGTGGCACCACAGCTATGAAATCAGCTCCCTAAGGAGGTGCACCTAGCACCCACTCTTTTTACCTTCTGGCACCAGGTAAAAATACTTTTATTCACCCAATGTATTAACAGTTAATAGGCTAACTGTTATTTCAGTAATCTTAAAAAATATCTATATTACATGTTACTCCATTTTACTGCTGCTGTACCCTGACTTGTTTTGAGCATTACTGCTGTGGGTTTATTGTGGAGCTATTGTTGCTATTGTAGCATTGCTTTTATATTTACATATTATTTATCTTTTAATATATTGTTTTTATTTGTGTATTTTGAATATGTAAACCACCCAGAGAATCTTTGACTATAGAAATCAATTAAATAAATAAATAGATGAGCAATTCACCTTATAGATTTACCCATGGAGGCTATACCAACCTTTACCAACCTAATAAATAACTTTAAATGTTAACCATAGGATGGTTCTAACACACCAGAAACCTCCTTTAAGTCTCCCAAAACCTGTAATGAGCTTTTCTGCCCTCCAATAGAAGATTTTTCCACCTTTTATGAGATTTCCAACTATGGCTAGATGCGAGATGTGTATCCCTGGGTATTTGAAACTGAAATAGTACTCAGTTATGTGTTCATTTATACTCCATTTATAATGCTGCTCCATCATTAAAAATAGTTTTGCTCTAGCACATTTTATAATCAAATTCTTCAAAAACATATCTTGCCTAGCTTGTTTAGAAGACTCTTTTTAGCTGTTTGGGTGCATGTGAAGGATGGTGTGGAGATAAAAATACCATATTATCAACATACAAAAATACCTGACTCAGTCTATTTCCAATTGATATGGGGAAACTATTAAACCACAAAAAATTGAAAAGGTAGAGAGTCAATAAGCAGTCTTACCTAATTCCTCTTCTATTGTTAGCCTGTTCAGAGGTAGCCTCTAGGAGACCAATACACATTTTAGGTCAGTATGAAAATAAAGTTTATGAATCAAAATCCACAAACATCTGTCTGTATTAGTACTATGCTACAGTAAATTGTCCAAACATTTTCAGCTTTTGGATAGTAGAGAAGCAAACAAGAGGAAATTAAACTAAAACAAAAGCCAAAAGCCAACCAAACAAAACATGAAATAAAATACTTAGTTTTTCCCAAAACTTATCTCTAGCTTTTAAATCAAATGTTGAAGTAAAATCCACAAAGTACAAATGCAAACTTTTTGCACAGCTGTTCAGATTTCTGTTCTTGCACAGCTGTTCAGACAGAAATTGATGTTGCTTTTCTAACCTCAAAACCAAGTTTGTTCTTAACATACACCAAACTTCTCCTCCATCCAACAAAAACCTATAAATTTTTGAGACTATATTCTGAAAGCTAACTTGTCTATAATTTGTGGAGTCAGATTTCTTGCCTTTTTATATAATAGTACTGTGAAACTGCACCACCTCTTAACTGGGACAATTCATGTGTGCTTACTAGAAGAAAACTATTTGACCAAAGTTACCCACTAGGAGGATTAAGTTTAAATATTTTGGGAATATATCTTCCCTGGGAACTCAATGTTGCCCTCCACACCCCAAGAAAGGATTGGCATCCTCTCATGGAGGTCCTTACCAAATGAAAACTGGACAGCCATCTGAGTGGGATGGTATAAATTGGTGTCCTGCAACAGCAGGGGGTCAGAACTGATGGCCTTCATGCCCCCTTCCAACTCTACTGTTCTATTACTCTATGATTCTATGAAATCTCCTTCACAGATCCTTGACAGGTGCTCACAAAATATTGCTGTCAAGTAAGGGTGGGGGTTTGAGATAAAGCTTAGAGACATGGCAAATGATGTCTCTAAGCAACAATTTGCGCACTGTATCAGCCTTCAGACAAGGTAGAAGTAGGATGAGTCCTGAAGGTTAAACCTGGATTGAGACTTCATTGTCATGTCATGTGCCATGCAACATTCATTTTACAAAAGGCAATCTAGTGAACATATAAAATGAGAAATGTTCAAAAAGCCCGGCCACCGTGATCTTCACTCCGTGACCTTGAGCAAAGTGGCTTCTCACAAGATTATTAGAAGAATAAAATGAGTGGAAAGAAGATGAGTGTTAAAATAAATTTATTTATTTATTGGATTTCTATCCTACCCCTTCAGCCAAAATGGCTCTCTCTGCAACAACACAAGCACCTTGAAGGAATGTTCTGCTCTTATCATTTTTACTCTTCAGAGGTATTACTCACACATTCAGTGTAGCATCATGCCAGACAGCCCTCCTCCCCATCTCATGATGGCCCTCTAACCATTCCCCAGTCCTCTGTGCATTCAGATGAATGTGTGAAAAATGTTCAGCTGTGTGTACTTTCAGACCTCGGTTTGATCAGGAACTCTGTGCTGTTTCGTTTCCAATCTCATGGAAGAGAATGTGTGCTTACAGGTATGTGCAGGGAGCCTTCCTCACACACTGAGTTGAATATGGCCACACTGTTGAGTGTGGCCATAGCTAGAAGGGCATGGAAATACTGGCCACATGGCAAGCTGGTGTGGCTGTGCTTCTCCTCTACATGAGGTGCACAAGAGAGGAATTTCTGAAGACTGCTTGGGATTACATCTCTGTCTGTCTGTCTGTCATCTATGGAGTATACAAAGAGTTCTCCATAGCTTGCTTAAGAGCTCCAGGGCATTGTTTAGAAATGATGCCCCCTATCTGGATGTGCTCTGTAAATCGAGCTGAGTAGCATAGAATCAGGACCAAGGTAATCACTGCATTATTGAAACCAAATAGAAATAGAGCTCATTATTTAGTTAAGGAAAAATGTAACTTCTTTAATTTTTCTACCTTAATTAAGGGCAAATTAGAATTCAACCTGGTGGGGGAAATGCATTAGCATTCAGACTCAGAGGCACAGGTCAAATGCAAATCATTTGGCAATCCTAAGCAAGAATGCATGCAGTGCTTCTGTTTAGGTGCCTAGAGAATATTTATTGTTGGCCTTGTTAGGCATATTTTTAAACTAATGCATATTCATGAAGAGAATGGAAATCTACTTTGTTTAAATTTTTAACATGCTATTTAATAAATATGGTTTTGAATCTCCCTCTAATAAAAGAGGTCAAACACATTAAAAATTATACAAGCAATGGGGACTAAAACAACATCCAGAGGCATTATGAATATAAAATGGGCACACAGAAAATGAATTAAAAATTCTAAATTAAGTTTGCAATCCTACACTCACTTACCTGGAAGTAAGCCCCATTGAACTCAGTGGAACTGACTTCTGAGGAGACATGGACATAAAAAAGGATTGTGTTGCATGCGAGCTATGGTCTGATCACTTAGTAACAAAATAGCTAGGCACAGATGCAACCAGAAGAAAAATCTTGTAATGGGGACTTCTGACTTTAGTGTCTGCCGTAGTTTAGCTTTAAAATGCATTGCAAAATAAATTGTGATTATGTAATATTTGAAACAGAAGCAAATGGATAGGAATGCCAAGGAAGTTCCCCAAGCCACCTTCATATACAAAGTTTGAGAGTCCACAAATGTCCCCCTCAAATAAGGAGCAAATTATTAAAGTCCCCTAATTCTTCTCAAGTGTAGATGACAGTCTGAGCAGAAGAAGAAAATTATCCAGTTTCTCATATCCCACTTCTCCCTACCAGGCCTCTCAATTTTTCACAGCCCTCCAAATATTCCAAACCCAGTCCTTTTTTCAGTTAACACAAAAACTCTTATATAATTTCTGCATAATTTTATTCTATACAATCCCAATAAACCTTTTTCAACTATAGTGTTCTAGAGAAACTGGTTGCTTTTCACAGGATATGATTAATTCTGGTTTCTGCAGTGCCTTCTTATATTGATGACTGATATTTGAGGAGGTGATATTCATGTCTACATACATCACACATGGCCATGAGTGCATCTAACTGTCAGATGAGACTCTGGGAGGTCTCTCAGTTATCTGTTGGCCTTACTTCAAATTGCCTAGACTCCTGTTACACGTCATCTGGGTTAGTTTGAACTATACATGGACTGGGAACCTGTGATTCTGGGATGTATCCTGGCTAGCTTGAGAATATGTGTGAGTGTTTGATTTTTTAAACCACCAGATGCACCTCATCAAGATTAACTGCTTGGTATGAAAATGTACAAGAAGCACGTACAGTTATCTCTTAAGATTGCTCCCTAGCCAACTATATTTATTTATGCATTAAATAAATATGTTTTTATCTTGTCCAATAGCCTGAAGGTTCTCATCCCTGGCCAATGGTCAGGGATGGTGGTAGCTGTAGCCCAGTATCATCTAGAGCAGGGGTAAAATACCCACCATAACTACAAGTGTATCTCCATTGTTTCCTGCAACTCTCATTGTTTCCTGTTTCTGCCTCCCATTCTATTCAACACTGAAGAAAAAAGGAAGTCAGCAGATTGGTACTCTTACTAGATCTGCCAACCATCTGCTTTCTTGAGTGCAATGGAAGATTGAGGATACAGCAGAAGTGACAGTGGAGTGGAGACCGGGGGGATGGAAAAGAGATAGTGGAAGAAGGACAGTACAGGTCAAGGAGGAGAAAGGACATAAGAGAAGTGAAAATTCCAGAAGGGTGCCAAAAAGCTGTAAAAACAAAAAGTGTGTAGTATTGTCTATGGATCCAGATAAAGTCACATGTGCCCACAGACACTGACATTTGCCCTGCCTCTTCTCTGAAGGGTTACAGATCCTCCACCCATGTTCTAATTAAAGTCTTCTGTTCTAGTCTGCTTTCAGTTTGCAGGGGAAACAGCAATGCTTTTCTCATCTTCTCTTTGTTCATATTTGCAAATATGATATGGGATTTTAGTTCCTATTGTCTACACAGGGTTCCTTTTGTATGACTACTTTCTCTGCTTGCACTTTATTGAGGTGATATATGTTTTCCGCTAACATATTTGTTGATGCAGAAAATTTCATCTACTAGACTTCTTCACAATGTTGAAACTATTGTGTGAATTAGGCCTTGTTAAAATAAATGATTCATATTAATAAGGACTTTAACTAAGACAGGACTGGGAATCAAGTCAGCATCTACTGATTCTATTATGTAGTGGTTAGCAAATATGAACAAGCCACTTTGGATGCTGATTAAAGGAAGACTTAATTTGCCTTATTCAAATTACGCTACATTGTTATATCTCTCTAAGGAATTCATCATGCAGGTTAGATTTCACTATGGCTCCCTGGTCAAAGAGCACTGGATGGAAAGGCATAAAGGACAAGAAGGAAAGAATTGCAGTGACATTTTCCCTATGTTATACAAGACAGTAAATACGTATGGCATGTAAGTGAGATGGGGCTTTGCAAAGGAAACTAGCAGAGATGATAGATCTTTCCAATCAAAAAAATTATTGGATACATGTTAACAGCAAAGGGGAAGTTGAATAAAACTTTGTCTCTGAATGTATCTAGTTTAGTCAGTGGTTTATGACATTTCTTTGGAGGCATACATTTCTGGAAAAGAAGTCCATAAAGGTCATCCAAAAACAACAACTAATCTATGGATTATTAAGTTCAGTGCAGGGTTTTCTACATGCCTTCCATCTCAAAGAATTATTTCAAATTCACATTTCTGAAGGTCAGTGTTTTTCAATGTCACAGAGGCTTTTCAGTGGCTGCAGAACTGAGCCATATCATGCATTGAATTAATATGACTGAAGTGAGGCCCACACCATTTCAGCATCCCCATTTCTGGTACCTAGTTAAGATCTTCCTATATTCCTGGGCATTGGACATGTACAATAAGGTGTTAATGGATCCTAAACTTCCTTATTCTTAGTATTGTTTATATTTCAGTGTGTGCATATGTGTGTATTGTGATACTTTATGTTTTATTCTTTGCAAATGACCTGGGAAGCTTTGGTCTTGGAAGATATAGAATTGTAATACTGGTAATAATGAAATAATAACATCCCTATGTCATTCTGTAGAGAAAAGTATTTGAGAGTGCAATCCAAACTACTGTTTGAGAAAGCATATTTAAATAAATTAATAAGTGTCTTTTTGTTTTGCTTTATTTCACTTTCACTTCAGAATGAAACAGTATAAGTGTGGTGCAAGTGATTGCTATCATTATTGTTAAAGATCTGTTTGATTGATTGTTTGAATTTCTATATCGTCCAGGAGCCAAAGCTTTCTGGGCAGAGTACAATGATTAATAAAATACAATAAGATATAATAAAATGCAATATAAATATAAATCACAAATAAAATTAAAACTCTTAAAATGTCTTTAAAATGTTTTGTTACATTTTAACCCTTGTTAGATTTTAACCATTTGAACAGTGAAGACAGGTTCCTATCTCTTGACTTCCTAAACACCTGAGAATACTGCCATTCCAAGTGCAATTTCAAGCCATTAAATTCCTTATCATAGAAGGCAGTCTTAGCCTGATGCCCAAGAGTTAATAAAGTTGGTACCAGGTGACCAACCAAAAATGGTGTTATGTGCTTGGACTTTCTGGTTCTGGTTATTAGTCTGGCTGCTGCATTTTGCACTAGTTGCAGCTTCTGAACTATACAGGGTGTATTGCAGTAATCAATTTTATAGAGTGCATATGTAGATTATTTATTTATTATTTTATTTATTTAAAGTTTGTATATGCTGTCCCCATTACTGGATTATTGAGAGTAGTCTGTCCCTGTCCAGATAGGAGTATAACAGGGCCAGCCGCCAAAGCTGATAAAAGGTACTCCATGCTTCTGAGGCCTCAAGCGACGAAGGTAGCTCCAGGAAGACCCCCAAGGTATGAATCTGCTCCTTCAAGGGGTACACTCAGAAGTTGTACACCCACCATGCAGTCAGAACATTTCAATCTGGTCTTGTTAGCCTTCAAATCCAAATAAAGTCCAATCCAGAATGGACCTTGACCTCATTCAGCAAATCAGTATTTGGCACACCTTAGCTGCAGAAGATGAAAAAGGAGAAATAGAGTTGTGTTTCATCAGTTTATTGATGCAATCTACTGCAAAACTCTGGATGACTCTACTCAGTGATTTCATGTAGATGTTAAATGCATGAAACAAAGTGTGATTTGTCAGTGTTTTCCACTGAAATCAACACAAAAGAAATTATCATAGAGCTAGATACCAATCAGAAAACAGAAAATAAAATATCAAGAGGTCAAAGTATTTGATGTAAGCAGAAAGATGAAAGTCAGAGAGTTGGATTATAGCCAATAGAGTCATTCTGCCGGTGGAATGGGCATCACTAATGGATTAAATGTTCCCTCCTCTATGTAGCACCCTGCATACTTCCTAAACCTGCTCCAGAGTGTTTGGGGATCTCCCTGAATGAATTTGTGGGTCAGGTATATTGAAGGGGTAGAGAGAAAAGGAAATGGCTGTTGCATGGCCATCCTTGAAAAGACATCAAAAGAGAGCATAACAGTATTGTATAACATGTGAAAAGTATGTAAAAATAGTGGATAGGAAAGGCATCATTCAGTAGAATTTAGGGCCATCCTGAATTTGGAGCAAATGTGGTATATCTTCATAGAATGCATTACTAACATATACAATTTGCTTTAAAATTGGTTGATCACCACTTGCTGTAACTTTTTTTAATGGTGCAGATACATAGAATATAGGTGGACATTAGACATATAGGTAATTATTCCAAGTAATACACCAGCTGGTAATGGGAACACACAGATAGTGACCATCATAATTATACTTTGTTTGTGATAGGTCTATCTGGTTGGCAACTGTAGAAAGAGGGGATGTTGATATTGTAATTAGATAAGTACATTACAATTAAATGTGCCATTTAAGTTCTCCTGAGAAAGGCTCGGATAAGAACTTTCAGGGTTATTTAAAAGTCCTAGATTCTTCTGTGGTTCAAAAAAAAAATTCCTAGCTTGAAAGGAATTCTTGGATTTTTGCCTTCCTACCAAGCCAACTACCATGTCCAATTGCCTAGTTATCCTTCCATAATTTGGATGTAAGTTGGATGAGATCCAATGTCTGGTTACTACAAGATGCTCATTACTTCAGCAACTAAAATGTTTCTAAAATTAAAATAGATGTCCCAGAATGGTGTAATTCAGAATTTCTTTTCATATATTTATAGGTGATAACCTATAAAGTCCTAAACAGTTTGGGATGTGATTATCTGAAGGAACATCTTCTTCTCTATGTCCCTACCCACTCTTTCAGATCTGGACTGGAGGTCCTTCTTTGGGAGCCATCTCTGAAAGAGATTAGGAGAGTGGATATCGGGATAAGGGCCTTCTCTGTGGTGGCACCCCGACTGTGGAACATGCTCCCCATAGAAGTATCCCTGGCACTGGCACTCTATTTTTGGGGGGGCCAGGCCAATCCCTTTTTATTCTCCCATTATTTTAAGACTTAATTTTTATTTTAGTCTGGCTTTTATCATAGATATTATGCTGTGCCTTTGTTGTTGGACTATCCTGAGACTTTAATGTACATGATGAGGTACAAAATTTTGAATAAATAAATATATATAGTTGATTGCTGTAGCAAAGCATTTCCCCCCAATTTTATATTCAGCTTCTATTTTGAACTATTATTATTCTGAGGCAAGCAGTAGTGGGGAACTTCAGTTCACAGGAAAATTTGGCTTACCCGTGGTCCCAATTCAACCCTACAGGGTTCCCCAGTTGACCATACCCCGTTTCCTAGTCTTACCTCCTTTCGCTCAATCTCCAATCTTAGGTGGTTTCCCAGGTTTTGCTTAGATAGATACCTTTCCACAAACAAAACACCACCAAACAGCTTGAACGTTTTCATTACTGGCTATAAGAGCTCCAAACTAATATGCTGACCCTGTTTGTATGGATTAGATCTTTGGCCCTGTTCGTCCAGATTGCCCACCCCACTCCTGTAAATGCAGCCTTCACAGGCTGTTGACTTGAGCTGAGGAGTGGAGGAGCAAGAGGCAGAAATTCCAGGGCCAGTGGGCCCAGAGATAAGCCAGATAGTTACTGGGAACTAGACCATATGACGTTTGGGGGAAAGGCGGATTCTGGGTATCAAACTTGGATGGATGGGGGCATGTTTGTCATGACCCCTCCTATTATATGGCCAAGGTGAAGATGATCGATCTGAGAAATGTCAGATATTCCCTGTGGTTGCCCCATAAACAGCATGATCCACCTTGAAATTTGAGACAGCTCTTTTGGTTTGGAAAGGAAAGATATTTCCTATGGAATCAGCTTCATACCATTAAGACACTTTTTCCTAATGACAAGTATTTTAATTCTGCTTGTGTCTTTTGCTATTGACTTCTGCAGTGCTCTGCTTTTGCACCATGAAGCCAGCCTAGCTGCTCATCTTTAACAAAATCGTTTAATCAGAGAAGGTGTTGCCCTGATCTGCTCTGAAGGAAGGCAAACAGACTGACACAGGATACTCTCCAGCACTGGATTTTAGTCACATTTTAGCCCTCTAGCTGAAAGAGGCTTGCTGCTCTATTTGAAGGTCCCAGTACTTAACTGACTACATAGTTTTCTTGGTTTTTACCACTCCATTTTTAACTTTAATCACACAGCAAAACATCATTATCACAGCTGAAAGGAGGAAGAGCATACCCAGGATTGAGTTTATGTCCTTTGGCACACGAAGCATGGATTTTACCATTTAGCTATGACCCTTCCCCTCTTTCAGCGTTGTTCATGAAAGCATTCTTCTTTATTGATTGTCTTTTATGTTTGCATATGGGCTACTTTACTCAGGGTAATGTGCTGTTGAAATGCTGTTGAATGCTTGCTGACACTATGAATTTTGTTGTTATCCTTTGGGGTCTTTCAAGAGGCATTACTTATAAAGCACTCTGCCTCATATTGTAATGTGCGAAGAATACTAAATGTGCCAAATGTACTAGGTTTTCTCTTTAGAATCACTTTCCTTGCTATTTGCATTGTTATGGCATTTTAATTTCGGCCAAACTCTTTGGCTATCATTTCATGTAAAAAGCATCAATGTAATGTTGTAACTTATCTCTAAGTTTTGAGCAGATCCTTCTGTAGATTGTTTATCACTGCCTCCTCTTTAAACAGTTTTAGATGCTTAATTACTTGCTGGATTTTGCTTAATATATTAACATAGGACAGTTTTATTACTCATTAAAAATCACATGTTGATATATCAAAAGTCAGTTCTGCTGTTCACAATAACTTTTTTTCTTTGATCTGGATGCAATTCATTCTTCAAATGATATACTCTCCAATAGTTTTTTAAATTACTATCATTAATTGATGCTAACTATATCCCTATATTTACTAAAGTGACACCATTGGAAGTTGAATAATCTGGTGGGGGTGGGATGGGGAAGTGGGAAGAAACATAACCTCCTTTGTCATCACTAGACCACTTCCTGGTGAGATTTGAACTTATAGTATTTTTTCCCTGAAGAGGCTGAAGTTGACTGGTTTTATGAAGGCCTACAACACCTTCGAGAATTAACACCCAAAAATGATGTTCTTATCATCATGGAGGATTGGAATGCTAAAGTAGAAGCCAAAAGATAACCGGAATAACAGGCAAGTTTGGCCTTGGAGTACAAAATGAAGCAGGGCACAGGCTCGTAGAATTAACGTCCCTGATAAGGATGATGGGGTGGTCACTGACCTTGAGCCAGACATCCTGGAATGTGAAGTCAAATGGGCCTTAGGAGGTCTGAGCAACAACAAAGCTAGTGCAGGTGACAGCATTCCAGCTGAGCTATTCAAAATCTTAAAAGACAATGTAGTAAAAGTGCTACACTCAATATGCCAGCAAATTTGGAAAACTCAACAGTGGCAACAGGATTGGAAAAGGTCAGTTTACATTCCAATCCCAAAGAAGGGCAATGCCAAAGAATGTTCAAACTACCGCACCATTGCACTCATTTCACATGCTAGCAAAGTGATGCTCAAAATCCTACAAGCTAGGCTCCAGCAGTATGTGGACTGAGAACTACCAGAAGTACAGGTAGGATTTCAGAGAGGGAGAGGAACTAGAGCTCAAATTGCCAACATACGCTGGATCATGGAGAAAGCTAGGGAGTTCTAGAAAAACATCTACTTCTGCTTCATTGACTATGCTAAAGCCTTTGATTGTGTGGATCACAACAAATTGTGGCAAGTTCTTAAAGAGATGGGAGTACCAGACCATCTTATTTGTTTCTTGAGAAACCTATATGCAGGTCAAGAAGCAACAGTGAGAACTGGACACAGAACCACTGATTGATTCAAAAGTGAGAAAGGAGTTCGGCAAGGCTGTATCCTGTTGCCCTGCCTATTTAACTTATATGCAGAGCACATCATGAGAAAGGCAGGGTTAGATGAATCACAAGTTGGAATCAAGATTGCTGGGAGAAATATCAACAGCCTCAGATATGCAGATGATACCACTCTCATGGCAGAAACTGAAGAGGAACTAAATAGCCTCTTGATGCTGGTGAAGGAGGAGAATGCAAAAGTTGGCTTGAAACTCAACATTAAGAAAACTAAGATCATGGCATCTGGTCCTCTCACTTCCTGGCAAATAGATGGGGAAGAAATGGAGGTAGTGACAGATTTTATTGTCCTGGGCTCCAAGATCACCGCAGATGGGGACTGCAGCCAAGAAATTAAAAGATGCTTGCTCCTGGGGAGGAAAGCTATGGCAAAGCTAGACAGCATAGTAAAAAGCAGAGACATCACCCTGCCAACAAAAGTGCGTATAGTCAAGTCTATGGTTTTCCCAGTTGCAATGTATGGCTGTGAAAGCTGGACCATAAGGAAGGCTGAGCGCCGAAGGATTGAGGCCTTTGAATTGTGGTGCTGGTAAAGACTCCTGCTAATCCTTTGGACTGCAAGGAGATCAAACCAGGCAGTCATAGATATCAACCCTGACTGCTGTCTAGAAGGCCAGATACTGAAGATCAAACTCAAATACCTTGGCCACCTAATTAGAAGGAAGGACTCCCTGGAGAAGAGTCTAATGCTGGGAACAATAGATGGCAAGAAGAAGGGGATGTCAGAGAATGTGGTGGCTAGATAGAGTCACTGAAGCAATTGGTGTGAGCTTGAGTGGACTCCGGGGGATGGTGGAGGACAGGAAGGCCTGGAGGAGTGTTGTCCAAGGGGTCCCGATGGGTCAGACACGACTTCACGACTAACAACAACATTCTTTCTCTCCTGCAGAACACTGATTTAATCTACTGCATTTCTTAATGCTTTCAGGGACTTTCAAGAGGAGAAATCCAGTAGAGATCCAGCAAAGTCTCTGCCCTCACTGGGGAATGGTGAGATTTGTAGGGTCATTGCCTTAGCTTCACCTGAGTGCCTTCTCCAGTGGTTTGTAATGTTGGAGAGTTGTAGTCAGTGAAACAGATTGGAAGTGGGCTATAGTACTTATGGGAAGGTTGAATGGGAAACTATTGATAATGTTCTAATGAAGCCCTTTTAACTTTGATTGATTTCTCATCAGCTTTTGAAAATATGACTCATGGTATTCTACTGGATCAACTCAATTGGTGGGTATTAGAGGCATTGGTTACACCAGTTTTGGTTTTACATGCAGGGTTAGTAACATAGAATGTCTATTCCTTGATCCTTTGCATATTGACCCCTAGTTTGTCTTAGGGAGTGTGCATTCTCCTTCCCCTCAACTCATCCCCATCCATCATAAAAATGTGGTGTTGCTGCTTGACAAATTAATTTCAACAAATTTATATTGCTATGATAAAGGCAAAAACCCTGGAAGACAAACCTGTTGATATTTCCAAGTATTGTTCCTGCTCTGTCAACTAGCAGCTAGACTTTTACACTACTAAAGAACCTTGCCTAATGGAGGGTAGTTTGGGGCAAGATCACAGTGGCTCTTTTATGTGATCATGACCACCTTTTATGGACATGTAGTGGAATGGAGGAAAAGCTCCCAGCCTGCTCTCAGAAGCCCTGGCTTCCTCCCCAAGCCCAACCTACTTAAACAGTTCTGCTGAGGGAGTCAGGAACCACATGAACATGACCTGGTTCTGTCTGTGGACACAGAGCTGCTGGTGCATCGCTTCCTCTTTCTCACCACCACATCCATGGTGCATTGCAAACAGAATCCCCTGGTTTAATATAGGGCCTGAACTCAATTTGCCAATACCAGGATGCCTATGTATTCACCAACACAGGTTTGTGAATGGCCACTATAATTGTTTAACATAGATTTAAGCCTAACAAAAAACTGTTTGAATTCTTTCCATTCCTTTTCTTCTAACTTCACTTTAAGCATCCCTCACCTCCACCCCAGCCTATTATCTCCATCTCTTTCTGCCAGCTGGGGATTTTAGACTATGCCTCTGATGAAGTGGATCCTAGCCTGTGATAGACAAAACATCTTAGTCTCTTAGGGCTACGAGCTCTGTGTCTCCACTTATTAGGATCATGTGTTTCTATGTGTTCTGTAGGGTAGGGCAGAGATAGGGTGAAGGGATCCACTGATATATTACTCTGGCTCAGCGTTGATGTTATCCACAGATTTGGACTGAGGTAATCCACAGGTAACATTATAAGAAGGCAAGATTCATCCGTTCCTCATGCTAGGGAAAGTCAAAGGCAGAAAAAGAAAAGGAAGCTCAAATAAAAGATAGATTCACTTCATAAAGGAAGCCACAGCTCTGAATTTAGAATGGCTAAGCTGAGAATTCATGGGTAGAACATTTTGGAAGGCCTTCATTCATATGGTTGCCATAAGTCAGAGACAACTTGATGGCATATAAGAACAATTCACAGATGAACTGTACACTGGATATGGGACTAGGACAAATTAAAATGAAAGCTAAGGACCTTACATTTAAGTTAAAGATGCACAGCAAATCTCCAGTGTGGGAGCACAGCCATGTGATTTCCATCTCTCTGCAGTTTTGTCCCACATTTAATCCTGGCATTTTCTTTGTTCTGAGCATCAAATCCATCTGAGGGCAATGTTAATTCTAGAACTAGTAAAGATACTGTTGCAATACACTGTATCCTTCATTCTTCACACAACTTGACATGTCTATAAGGTTATCCAAATTTGACTTGAGATGACATTTTCCTTGAAATAGAAAAGAAATCTTTCAATCTGTCATAGTGTATAAATATCCTTAACTATGGCCCTCATTAATATAAACAAAGTTTGATATTTACTTTTGGACTCAAATGTGGTTTTTCTGTGAGAAGCAGATTTTCAACTAGAAGTCTCATATGGAGTGGATAACAGTTGTGCACAATTGCACAGATCCCATCACAATCAATTTGGTCATTTTCACTCATTTTGTGAATAGGTAGTTTATCGAGATCTGCCCAAGATCAAATCTAATCTCCCTCCCTAAAAAGAAAAAAAGAAAAAAAAAGGAAAAGGAAAAGGAAAAAAAAATCATCATCATTGTTACCGGACTGAGCCAGTCAACAGCTGGGACAAACCTGGGTGGACCCCAGACCCGAGCCAAACAGAGCCTGAGACGAGACTTAGAGCCAAAATCAACTTTATTCTAGTGCACTATAGAATAAAGGGAGACAAAAGGGGACATTCAGCCCAAGGCAGTGTCTCAAAAGTTGCACCCCGGTACATGCGTTTTATACCCTAGGTAACCAATTAGGTCACCTAATCCACATCCAATGCATCGATACATCAATGTATGCACCCCCTCCTGCACTGGAGAAAGAGTCCTTTCTTCTGTCAAGGACCAGACATTTCCCATGTCTATTTCTTATCTGCTCGAGATTCACACAGGCTTGCCATGTTCTTACTCCCTGCACATTTGCAACTTTCATGGCGGCTAGAACCAGTTTCCACTGTCCCTTTGATTACTGTATTCGAGGTCAGGCTAGCGTGTTAGCTGTGGGTTACACAAAGTTCATTTTGTTCTTATCTGCCCTCCCTTCTGGGAAAGTATAACTGTGATGTTTTTACTATGTGGCCTTCCTCTGGCCAACTACTTTTGGGGCCTTTCACTGACCAATTACTTTTGGGGTGTTTTGGGGTGCTGCAATTGGTAACATCATCATTATCATCATCAACAACTTCATTCTGAATACACTGCTTCAAAGTGAGAACAGCTCCATATATAATGTGCCCGAAAGGTTATAGCTCATGTAATTCTGAAAGGCAGAAATTCTGTGACATTTATCATCACAGGGTAATGTTGACTAAAATTTGCTAAATTCAAAGAGATTTTATTGATAGTATGACAACTAATTTCAAGGTATTAGCATTACATATACAAGGAATGGTATAATGCATATTTTGAAAATACAATTATACAATTATGTGGAAATTCCTGTTATAGGAATGTTTCATTATTTAATTAAATTTCACATGGTGGGCATGTCATGAGTGGAGCCGGCTGGTGCCGGAGGCCAGACTAGATGACCTGGGACACCCCTTCTGACTCGCTCTGTTTCTATGTTTCTATGTTTCAAGGTACAACAATGATAATCATGTCCATTTTCTGTCCTGAGGAATATATCCAGGACCCCTTTAAGCCTTACATTGTAATTTATAATCTGAATTAACACATTTAAAAGGACATGGGTCAGACTGATTTGACCATTGTGACATATAAACAGGAAGTAATATAAAATACATCTGTATTACTAGGAGCTAATTCTGAAGAGTGTTCCTATAAATCTTATAGATCCCAATCTGAAAAGATAAAGGGAAATTATAAGAATGAGGAGGTATCATTCAGGTACTGAACAAAGATTTGCAAAGTTTATTTTGTCATTATTTAGGAGTGGCATTTTGGCATGTTTCTTTATCTGCAGAATTCATTGAATTTACTTTGAAGTGGCTATTTGCTTATTTCATCACAGACACAGTTTGCCTTTTAAAAAATTTCTGAAAGTGTTTTTGGTTATATGCTTCATTGTTGCACTAGTGATCTATTCATTTCTGCCTAAGTTTGGTAAGCAGTGTGAATTCTGAAAGTGAATGATCATAAATAATAGGGAGATACAGAAATATATAGAGAGGCATGATACTTAAGCATGCTGTCCCATCTTGTACGCTTGAGCTCTCTGTTCACACATGTAACAGCCAGTGTCCAAGGAAGTCTTTAATCAGAAGGGTGGAGATCACAGAATACATTTGCACAACAAACTGGAGAGCAGCTATTTCTAAATGGAGAGAATTGGTTAAAATATCCCTTGGATATTTGGCAGAGGTTTTGCCTCTGGCATGTCAGCTGGTCCGTTGGATACTCTTTCGGTAGGGTTCAGTTCAGTTCAATTCATTTGCAATGCATGCATTTGGTTATTTTTTAATCTAAAGGGCTTTGCCTTCAGTCCCTGAATCATCTTTGTTGCTTTCCTTTGTATTCTTTATAACTTTTCTGCATCTTTTTAAAACTTAGTTGCTCAGAACCAGGCACAGTACTCTAGGTGCAGTCTGCTTAGTGCTGAGTTTAGGAGAACTACGTAGTACTTCACATGTTTTGGAAGTGATACTTCTGTTAATACAGCCCAATTTAGTGTTTGCCCCTATTGCTGCCACATAACATTATCAACTCATATTAGGTTATGATCTACAACACCAAGTTTCTCCTCATTTGCAGTATTGTTCAGCCAAGTATTCCCCATTTCATAGCCATGCACGTGCTTTCTTGTTCCTAAGTGGAGAACTTGGCACTTGCCCTTATTGAATTTCATTCTGTTTTTCTCTGCCCAGCATTCTAACCTTTCAAGTTCATCCTACATCCTATCTCTGTCTTCCAGGGTATTTGCCATTCTATTCAGCTTTGTTCCATCTGTAGATTTAATTATCTTTCCTTGTACTTCCTCATCTAAGTCATAAATAAAAAAGTTGAAGAATACCAGTCCCAGAATAGAACCCTGTGGCACCCCACTTGTCACCTCTCCCCAGTTTGACAATGTGCCATTGCTGAGCAATCTTTGAGTCTGATTTAGCAGCCAAATGTGCATCCACCTAATGGTTGCACTATCTAGCCTGCTTTTGCTAGGAAGGTTGCCCAGTTTGAGAAGAGAAGAGAAATTAGATTAGTCTGGCAGGCTTTGTTCTTGAGAAATCTATGCTGGTTTCTAGTAATTACTGCAATGCCTTCAAGGGGTTTGCAGACTATTTTTGTTTTTAATTTGCTCTAGAATTTTTCCAGGGATTGATGTCAGACTAACTGGTCCGTAGTTCCCAGTTCCATCTCTGTATCAGTATATTATCTTTAATAAGCCTAACAGAGATATAAAAGAAAGTGATTGCAGAAGTTGGTTTAGCACACTGAATAAAGTGTTGAACCGGATCTTGGGAGATCCAGGTTCTAGTCTCAATTCAGCCTTGAAACTCATTGAATGGCTTTGGGCCAGTCACAGACCCTCAGCCTGACTTACTTCACAGGGTTATGGTTCTGAGGACAGAATGGACAGGAGAACGATATATGCTGTTTTGGGTTTCTTGGAAAAGGGAGAAAGGTGGGGCATATATGCAATGTAATAATAAAATAAGTTGTCAGCATTTGCCATAGTAGAATGTGGCACTATGAAAATGGCAAGGCAGAAGATTGAAGGTCTATAGGGTCAAAAAAAAAAAACCCCAAACAAACCTTGAGTGTCAGTGCCACAGGTGGGCTGCAGGAACCAGAAAGAAACTGGTTTAAGAGCAAAGGGAAATAAATAGTTTAGGGATAGCTGTGATTAGTGGATTGAGAAACACAAAGAACTTTAAATCTAATAGAGAAATGCTATGGGTAAGGTGCTTTTAAGTTCACTCTTGCTGATGAACACCAAAGTGAGGCAAAAAGGCCACACTGGATAAACATCTGAAGGAAAGACCTTTGTATGAGTGATGAAAGGGAGAATAAGTGGAAACTTAGGTGTTATTCAGTATCCCAGAGTCATAACAATTTAATTAAAAATGGAATTTGAAAGAAAGGCTCCAAACTGTGACTTCATAGAATTTGCAATAAGATTGTGTATGCCATCCAAAAACACTGGTAGCCACTTCCCAGTTTTCTATGTTCTGTGCTTGACCATCACTGTTGCACTTTCATATAAGTTGCAGTCCTTTGCAATGTACCAGATGAATGGAATGGTGTGGACAGTTGTGTTTCATTATATGGGGGGGGGGGTCTTGTTGCTTTATCAGGGGGTAAAAACTTGGCCCCTGGGAATGCAAAGCAAAGAGATGTCACTCTGGGGAAAGATAGAATAAGATGCTTCATTAGGGACATGTGAAGGGTGGGAAGAGCTCTGGCCCGAGAAATGAGAATGGAACAGAGAAGCATGGTGAGAATGAGTTGGGGGAAATAATGTTAAAGCCAACTAGATGATGGGTCATTCTCAGAGCTGAGGTGTACCTGCGATGTCCAACTTGGGCTTGAACTCCAGGGCATTGCAAGTTTTGAAACAGGTGTTATGAAGAGTCTCATGCCTCAGAATCTGGACCCAGGATGGGTAAAAAAACCAAAACTGTGGCAATGTTCTATCTTGGAGGTATACAGAAATTTTGCCCTATTGGTGCATTTATTTTATTTACTTATTTATTTACTTTTATATGCTGCCAAACAACTAAAATGAACTCCCTAGGTGGCATACAGCAATAAAATCTCAAGCAGCAGTTTAAGCAATCATTAAAGATAACCAATTAATAGCAGTACTAACACAGATGACTCAGTGAAAAGGACAACCAATTCATCATTAAAATACAATAAAAACATCTAAAATACATTAAATAAATTATTAATATAGGCATGGACGAGATATGCTTTCCACTGGCACTGACATGAGAGCAAAGTTGGCTCTAGGCACACTTGTCTGGAGCCTCTTCCACAGGACAGAGATAGCCACCAAAAAGGCCCTTCTTCTATTTATCACCCCTCTCACCTTGAGAGATGACACATTCAGAAGGACCTCTTGACCAGATATTCTGTAGAGATGGACCACCACATGAGGCAGGGAGGGAAATCAGCAGCAAGAACAAATCTGAGAGCAATACAAAAAAAGTCATAGCAACCAGTAAGCTATAAAAATGAGGCACATGAACTTCTAGATAATGCCTGTAGTCATCATCAGGAGGAGGAGGAGGATTGTGCTTTGCAGGCATGATCTGAAATCAACATGCCCCAGTTTTCCTTTTATGATTTGCTGGCTGTCACTTACTGCATTTCAGAACAGTTTAAGATAAGCACTTAAGGCTGCACCAGGAGGAGGGAATCAGCAGAACCTGTAATTTCCAGGCAGTGCCTGCTCAAACAGAACTGTTCTTTCTGTTCACACAAGGCACCTTTGGGCCTAATCCTATATCTAAATGTAATAATGTCTGAGAAAAACATGAATTCTTAATTGATACTAGTTTATCACATCTTGATTGAGTTAAACTTTACAAATTAAAGGTCTGCAAAAAGAAAAGGCAATCCTAGAAGTCAGATTATTAGACAGAAGGTTTGGTGCATTGCCTTGAATCATTTTTTTCTGCGAATAAATAAATCTACCATTCATTCCCCCTGACTTTCTCTCAGAATTGAAATCTTACAAGCTATGGAAATAGTTCTGTGCTTTCCTTCTTTAAACTATAGATTCAGCCTTTAAATTTGCACTGTTAGTAATATTACATTAGAAGAAAATGTATGCATTTGTGGCTTCTGTCCTTGATAGATCCTGTATAAAGTGCCATGAGCAGCACCATGAACGTGCCCTCAGCAAATGTCAAATGGATATTTTTGCTGAATTAGGCTAATTTGTATGAGCAAAACTAAGAAATTGTGAATAACAAGTTATTTGATTATAGATATCATCTTATTCCTGCTTCACTGGGTTTTGGTGTTTGTGGACTATAGTATGATCCAGATAATTTATTTATACTTAGTGGCCGAGATGCACCGAGGGGGGGAGGGATAAATTATTTTAATATTTGTATCATTTTTGTAATTTTGTATTTTAACCTATGTTGTAAGCCTCCCCAAGGCTTTGTTGCGATGGGGCGGTCTAGAAATGTTTTAATTAATAAATAAATAAATAAATAAATAAAATGTTAAATGGTAGGTAATAGTAAGACAATTTTTGTACAATAAAATATTGCTTGATATACAATGTTCTTAGGAATAGCAGATCATTTGATCTTCAATTCTTCTTGAAATTTATTGCCCCCATCTCTCTCTCTCTCTCTCTCTCTCTCTCTCACACACACACACACACACACACAAATAACTGCAGAATACAAACTTGCAAATATGGTATTACTCAAACATTGTGAAATGAATTAGACATTTAGACATGAACTGATCAGAATGGATCAAACTAGGATGCAGAAATGAAGATTGTCTTTCCACAGCTTCCCTCCCCACAAACCCAACCAACCAAATAAATAAATAAACGATATTACCAGAATGAGACTAATTATAGAAGAACTAAGCAACATGCTAGGTTACCTCTTCACCAAGCTGATTCATATCTGGCACCTGAAGATAAAGGCTGGGGAAATTGCATCCCCGCCATTAGTAAAGTACCATTGATTTCACAAAGATTTAAACATGATTTTCTGGAAGAAGGATTGCAGCTGGTACATATAAAATACTAGTATCATTTTCAGAGACATATCACATGGATTTAAGACACAATTGTCTCATAAATTCTGGAGAACATCATGCATCATATTGCTAGATCTGATGATCCATCAAAAGTAAATTGTTAGGGTGCGCAACAGGATGTTTCCATCAATGTGGCAATGAATCAAGGCTGTCACCTGTCGTGGCAGACTATCTGAACTTTTGATCTTGTCTGATCATTTCCTTATCTGTCTCCTGGAGTGATGAAGTCATTCAGTTAAGTGTACAGTCAACAGTTGCCAACAAGAGTCCTCTGCGTATGTCTACAGTTAATTCAAAAGGCCACCCAATCCAGTGTGCATGTGTGTGTAGTGTTTACTACTTTCAGAAATCATGTGTAGAGGGGAAGTAATGGTTGGGTGAGGAGTAAAGTATAGGGAATCAACATCCTTTGTTTCATTTGTGGGGTGATGGAAACCCTTTAAATTTTAGTTTCTTAACCAGAACCCTATGTACAATATAGAAAATAACTGAGAACTTATAGCACATTCTGGATTTTAGTCAAATCTGCACAGCTGCCTCTTACTGAGCCAGACTGTTGCTCCACACAGCCCAGTGTTGTTGACATTGGCTGGCAGTAGCTTCCCAGGGTTTCATGCAAGAGCTTTTGCAGCCTTACCTGGAGATCTCAAGGATCAGACCTGGGACCTTATTGCAAGGCAGCTGCTCTACCCCTAAGCTGTGTTCCTTCCTAGAAACCTATTTAAAAAATTAGTCAAGAGTCCCCCATTATTCACAGATTCCTTTTCTGGTATCAACTTGCTTCACCTCTAATAAATCTCTTGTATACAAAAATCAAAGAATGACCAAAATAATGAGAGGATTATACAAGATAACCCATTATTATTTAATTTTTAAGACAAAAAATGGATAATGTGTCACATTGGCTCATTGCCTGATCAAAAATGGCTCAATGCCTGTTAAGGAAGACTGAAGTAAAGAAATAAGTGTTATTTATATAATGGTATTCATCTGAGAATTGAGAATCTTGTCATGTAATTTATTCAATTACCCTCTGGTTCAAATTCTCTTGTTCCAGTTAATTAGTGAAAAGACATGTTCATGATTTGAATGAGCATCTTTCATTGCATGGAGGAAATCTATGGTATGTTGTAAGGGGAAAACAAATACATGTGCCTAAAAGATTATGTCTCCCATGGAAAAGCTTTCAATTAGCAAGAAGGGATAGACAAGAAAATGCTATCCTTTGCCAAAGTTAGGAAATAATTTAGCACTTGACCACAGGTGACATGAGTTCTGAAAGCAAGACAAAACAAGGAGATGAGGACCTGGTTATCATGTAACAACAGTCTATGCTACGTGTTGAGTGTAGACTGTCACTGAATTGTGAGTTGGTGCTGAATCATAGGTTTGCAAACCCTGGGCAATGGCTTAATTGTGGATTATTAACCACAAAAATGAGGTGAGGTGAGGTGAGGCAAAAACAAAACAGGTTCACAACTCAGCAACAAACCATGCCTTTCTTCCTGCATCCTTTGCACTTAGCACTCCAAACTTAGACTATAGTACAGGTTCACTAGTTTCTTGGATACCCAACCTAGCAGGGTCACCCTAGGTGGAATGGTCAAATCTGAGATGTCAGACAAAGATGTATCCACCCTTTTCTTCCGTCTTCAGATGTAATGTTAACATCAGCAAAAGAGAATGGATATCTCTACTCTTGATGGGGGTAAAGAAGCTCCTGAAGGGCAGTTACTTGAAAGTGACACTGGTGAAGGACCTTTAAGAGACAACAGCAATGATGCCTGATCTAAGCATGTTTAGTATTATGCAGAATAAAGCAACGATAGGCTACTTCTAAACAGTTCTTGAAAGTCCAATGATGAAACAATTCTAAATTAAACAAGTGATAGTGTCAGAAGATGAGACTCCCAGTTTGGAAGTCCCTCAACCTGCTACTGGGAAAGGCAAAGGACAAACACAAATAGTGTTCTGGGTAATGACACAGGTCCAAAGCTGAAAGTAAGTCTAGTGACTGATATTCACAGAGATGAAAGAAAAGTCTGATGCTGCACATCACATATAATTGGAACATGGAACATGAGAAGTATGCATTAAGAAAAATGGCAAATGATTAAACAAGAAATGAAGCAGTTAACATTGCAGTTCTTTTCATGGGAGAGCTAAAGTAAACAGAAATGGTGATGCATTTTCAGTCAAGCAAATGCATTACTTTATATACAAAGCTGGCTCTGAAAGAAATCGGTATGCCTCAGCATGTGATTGTTCTGATGCATAACATGGACAAAGTGCTACTACTGGAATAGAACATGGAGAAGTAAAATGGCTTCCTATAGGAAAACTCTTCAGACAAGAGTGTATTTTGTTTCCTTTCTGTTCGATCTGTACACATAACATATTATAAAAAAGGTGGATTAGGATTAGAGGAAGGAGGATGAAAATTAGTGGAAGATCCATCAATAAGTAAAGGCATCCAGATAATATCATATTACTGGAAGAAAGTAGCAATTTATTTATTCAATTTAGTTTTATGCCTCCCAATAGCTACAGCAAATGTTAGCAAATGTTAAACAGCTCCTGATGAAAGCGAAAAAAGAGGGTGGTCGAAGAAGTCCTGCACATCAGCACTGCAGCTGAACATTAATTAAGATAACCATAATCATGACAAAAAATGAATTACACAACTCTCATGTCAACAATGAAGAAATTGACATTGTTCAAGTTTTGCATACCCTTCCTCAGTTGTTAATCGAAAGGAAGACTGCCACCAAAAAATTCGAAGAGGCCTGAGACTTGGAAGGCAGCAATGAAGCAATTAGAAAAGATTAATAAGTGTAAGGATATTGCATAGGAGACTAAGAGCAAGAATAACCACAGTATAGTTTTCCCAATCAGTATAAATAGGCATAAAAGCTGGACAGTGAAAAACAGATAACAGGAAGAAAATTGATACATTTGAAATATGATGCTGGAGAAGATGGACCAAACAGAAAGATGAACAAGTGGATCCTAGATTAAATTAAGCCAAAATATTTTTCCCAGGAAGCAAAAAAAGCTTAAGTTTTCCTACTTTCCTACTTTGGAAAAATCATGAAAAGTCAAGACTCACTGGTGAAGACAATAATGCTACAGATTGCTGAAGGGAGGTGAACAAGAGGAAGCCCAACTATGAGATGTATCAGTTTCATAAAGGAAGCAAGTCACAGCCTTAAGTTTACAAGAGCTGAACAGTGTTGTCAAGGACTGGACAGCTTGAAAGGCATTCATCCATTGGGTTGTCAGAAACAAGGACAACTTGACAGCATGTAGCAACAAAACAGGTTCACACAATGACACTTTGCACTCAAGGCATACTCAGTATTTTCATCATATCTTGAGCAGGCCATTATTGCAATGGCCCTGTCTTGGGTATTTGTTGTTGGTGCTGGAGCTGAAAGTTGTATAGAAAAAGCTACAATTTCAGAGTAGGACCAGGAAAAACAATGAGAAGAAGTAGAAGGGGAGGAGGAAAGAGAGAAAGAGGGGGAATTCAGCTTGTTTTTTAAATTGGCAGGTATTTATTTATTTATTTATTTAGATTTTTTTTGTATGCTGTCTCATTGCTTATAGCCTCGGGACGGTATGGCAGAATTCAAACAATGTCGACTTTGACCTGAAAGTATGGTCTCATCTTTTTATTCCTGGGCCACCTAACTGCTTCAAGGGAGATGTTGGTCCAGTTGTATGGGGAGAAGATGTAGGTATATATTACTGAGTATAACTGAAGCATAGTCTCAATTTTAGCAGAAGGGGAAAGCATCTGCAGCCCAGCTATCAGCATTTAGGGAATTATTCTACTAATAGGAGGACTCTTAATTCCTTCAGCTTTTGAAGTGATTGCATGGATTTTGAGTGCATAGGAGAACTATTAATTATTTTGTATTTTTGAGTGATTGCAGGAACTTCTCATGATCCAATTGTACGTGTTTTGCAGCACTGGGCTTTCCTTCCACCTCTGTGCATATCAGCCACTAGACTTGAGATTTAAGCAAGAAATATGTGATAGAAAGACAGAAACTGTTCTGCCCCTATAATGTTAACATCTAATAAAGCATGCTATTCTAAATTGAGTAATTTTATTACCAAACAGCATAATTAGAATAGATGTCAAATACCTGTGTTGGTATGACATGAAGCCATTCTTTAATTTGCTTTTAGTTGGAGGGAAAGGGGTGCCATTCATCTTAGTCACACAGGTCCTCTGTGCTTGCTCTCCCTGGCATGACAACTTACCTTCAGCATTGCCAGAGAGACACAGAGACACACTTCTTCAGTTGCACATCAAATGGGGCAGGGGGTGGGAAGCTTCCAATGAGAATGAACTGCAGCCAGTGCAAATCCCTCCAAGCCATCTAGGCATGCAGCTTCTCTGCTCAATGCACAGCACAGCAGGACTAAAGAACAAAAGGGGTGAAGGCATGAAAGGGTCCAAGGCTCTGGTGTTGATTACAAAAGGTATTCAGAGTGTTATGATCATCCATACTCACTGAAAGAGCTCTTATTTCTCACCTGCCACATCCCCAAGCTCCCTTTCAATAACCAAGCATCGAGTCATTCAGAGGTATCAGTCTGACAAATAGATTCTGTTTTAGTCTAGGTAAGTTCATTGTTGTGTATGGGGAAGGGGTCACCCAATACATTTTCCTTTATCTTGAGTATCATAAGTAGGGATGTGATATATGACGCACAAATTTATCCTCCACTTAAATGACAAATGTCAGCAGTTTAGAAATGTACAAAGTCAATAGTGCATCTTTTAATAAACCTTAGCAATCTAGTAATTTAGGATGTATGCAAATTGTTGTTCCTAAATGGCAGTCAAATTATTCAGTTTATAACAAACCGGTATAATAATGTCATCTGTGAATTAATTGAGTTTATATTAGAACAAAAATAACACCTCCTGTTTCTGAGACTGGGGATATATTGATTAAATAATGACAAGAATGGATTAAAAAGTCAGATCAAATTATCATTGTTATGATATGAAAACCAAACAAACTCTAAAAATGAATTTTTAAAAATCTAGTCTTTTCTCTGAAACCAAAGGCTAACATGTCACTTGGATTTACCATCTGGGAATTAAATGAAAAACAAATTAAATGGTAATGTTTGAATTAAATGCTGCCAAATAAGGATTTAATTTAGATTATAAAAAAAACTGAAGGCAAAAGAATACATGCATAAAACTGGAGTTCTAATCAACCTGATTTCATTTTAATATTGAAGAATAAATAGGAAAGATGAAAAAACTCCTATTATCTTTTCAGTATGTTTGAACAGGAAATATATAAAAACCTTTAAAAAATAACAACCACCTCTCATTCATCAGCAACCAAATACAATAAGAGAAAATGTCTAGCAATTAACGGAAATGAATCTAGAACTAATATGATGTAAATAAATGCTCTCTTTCTGACCTCCCTAGGATTAGGTAGGAAGAGAATGACAGGTAAAAGCCTAAAGGACAAGTCTCATTAGGTGTTCAAATATTCATAAAATTATGATGCTCTGCTTTTCTTTTCTTTTCTTTTCTTTTCTTTTCTTTTCTTTTCTTTTCTT
>JAIXND010000767.1:100605738-100623427 GCA_023646645.1 Varanus salvator macromaculatus | reverse complement strand
CTTCCTTCCTTCCTTCCTTCCTTCCTTCCTTCCTTCCTTCCTTCCTTTCTGTCCTTTGCATCTGTCATACAGTCACAGACCAAATCATATCATTTGTCAACTCCAACAGAACTGGAATGGCAGTGTCTCAAAGCTATGGGTCACGCATACTTAGGGTGGCCACTTTAGAGCCACCAAAGGGTAAAAAGGGAGGGGGAAATTAATCACAATAAAGAGAAAATATAACCATTGTGCATATTCTAATTTGTATCTATAGTTGGAAATTTGGAAACATTTCTTAAAACTGAAAAATATGGCACATCTACCCGTAGTGAAGACTGCAGACAGGAGACCTTGGCTATTCAGTCTACTGCCAGGGGCTTCTCTTTCCAACAGTTCCTCCTCTTTTAAGTGGACTTCGAGTAGACAGATGTTCAAACAGTGAACACCTTCAAAATGCAGGACAGACTTCTCTTTGTACCACTCCAAAGAGAGGACTGTGAAAGGTTACACATGGCCACCCTGCATCTACTTGTCCTTAATATCTTATTGACTAAGGATGCATCAGCAGAAACTTGAACTCACTGAAGATATCTGAATTCCACCCTGAAGCACATCCTGGCTCAGTGTTGTTTTTATGTACAGTATGTATTCATTACATTTCTATACCACTGACTGGACTCTTCACAACAATTTTAAATATAGCATAAATATCAAATATAACATAAAGAATTATAAACATGTACTTAACATTTCCATTTTGCAACAAAAAGATTCTTCACTATTTCCTTCTCAGCTAATTGTCCTCAAAAGTCCTTATGTCCCAAAATGGGATTTACATGGTACCTATTACTATACCATACACATGCTAATGAGTGATCATATAGATGAACATACTTCTAAATACTGAAGTTTGTACTGGATAAGAAACTTTTTTTAGCATGAATATCCTTGCTAATTTTCATGTGGCCCCATTTGGTCAGCATTAAGTTGAGTTTTGCTGTTCCACATATGAAAGTTGGTTCAATGGGGCTTACTCCTAAACATATTTGAATATAATTTGACTATGCTTTTCAGGCTTGTAGGCTATAGCAGTGGAGCTTACTCTTGAACAAACCTTCATAGAATTTCACTATTGTGTATCCTTGGTTTAAAAATGTCCAGATTAGGAATGATCACATCTTATGTTGCACCCCAACTAATGCCTTTAGACCTTCTCACTACTGAAGCATAGCTCCTGACACATTTCCCCAGTTCTACCTTAACTCAAAAAGATTTACCACTCCTATCCTTCATATAATTTGAGAAGAAGTGAGAATTTTATTTATTTATTTATTTAGGATATTTATATGCTATCGTATTGCAAAAGCCTCAGGACAGCTCACATAAATAAATATATATGTGTGTGTATATATATATTTCATATGTAAATATGAATTAAATGTACAATTGTGTATTTCTTGCCATAATTAATGCCAGCAACAATCTTAAGTTTATTTTTATCCACTGCCATGCTGTAACATCTAGGACAACTTATTTGCACTTAATGGAATCTTGTACAATTATGCCGAGAAAGAAGAAAAGAAAAAAATGTATTAAGAAAACAGTGCAATGGTTTCCAATTGAAGACAATATCATGGCAAAACTGCTGTGAATGTGGCAGGTGAGTTGTATAATAAAAGCCTTGCTGGAAGGAATCCCCTGACTTCAGAGCTGTAATACATTTTCCTAGAACTTTGATGGGGAACCTTTTCTGGCCCAAAGGAGGGATGAATTCCAACTTGGGAAAGATATCAGGGGTTGCATTGTCTATTGCTAGGTCAAAGTCCCCAATTTTAAGCCTATAGAGAGGTAATCATGATCAGACTTTGCATGTCTGCTCAAATGTATGCAGCTCTGAATCATTCTTCAGCGCTTAGAAATGTCCTAGAGCTGCGGAATGAAATGGGAATTAAGCATGCAGTGATAGTCACATGTAACATATAATTTTGGCTTCAGACACAACTAGAATGGAATTTGGCAGATATGGGGAATCTTGTCTGTGACTCATTAAGGAGAATTGGTTAAACACACTATAAGAAGTAGTAGTGATACTCAAATTAGCATCTTGAAAGAATAATTTTGAGAGACAGGAAATGCATTGTCTTAGAAGAAATTAGTTCTGTTATATTATGAGAAATAATTTAATTTATAATCAGTAGTACAAGAATGTTCATGTCTGACTACTACATGTATAATCACATATAAAATTGATGGTATAGGTCAAATCAAGAAAAAAATAAGTTCTTTATCAGGTTAATAGCATTTTTAAATTTCACTGACTAAATCACTGAGGCCTGCAATGGAAACATATACATGCCAGAAGACATTGCCATTAAGTATTCAGTTGCTGCTAACTGTGTGCATGTTTGTACTATAAAAATACTGAGCTTTGATTCATTTGTATTCATACTCATTATCTCATTCTTGTTATATTACTTTTATATTTTACTTTTTTACCCTCTTGCGAGGAACCCAGGATGGCTTACATAGTCCTTGTCTGCTCCTTTTTATGCCCAGAACAACAACTTCGTCAGTCAAATTCCTCTGAGAGTGAGCAAGTGGAGCAAAGTCAACAGGTGAGCTTCATGGATGGAGGAACTAGAACCTGGATCTCCAAGGTCCTCAGTCCAATATTCTAACCATTGAGTCACACTGCCTACTTATTCATTGCATTCTTGGAGCACTTTATATATTTTATAATATATTTTCTATATATTTATATAAGCTTCAGTAGTCAAGCTTTGCCTAAGGTTATGCATCCTAATAAAATGGTGCTCAAAAAGTATCTTAATAAAATAGTACAATAGTGCTGATTATACATTATTAAAAGTCACAGTTTGTGTGCACCTCAATTTTTGAAGCCATTGATTAATAGATATTGTTTTTAATTGAATTACAATTGGCCATGTAGATTCAAGAACTGAAAGCTGAATTGTGATTATACCCCTGAAGGCTGCTATTTCCATTCCTGTTTCTATGGAAACAGATTTTGAATTTCCCAAAAATGTGATAAAGAGCATAAAGGCCATCACTGTTTCAGTGGAGATATTATCATAAATATCATTAGCCAGATATCTTTGTTGTCTCAGTGAAAACTGCCCACATTTCTCCCATTATTAAAAAAAAAAAAAAAAAATCTAACTCCTCAGGAACAGGATTACATGGGGAAAATGCCAGCGTGAATCAGAATGTTTGGATAATATAGAAAGCACTGGCCAAAAGTGATTCCCATAGTTACAATGTCTGAAAAATGTGCTAGCACAGTTGCAAATAAACTCTACTATTTTTCTTATGAGTGCACTGTTATTTATAAAGTGCCACCAATGCTTATGATGCCTTATAGACTTTTCTGGATTAAAACAAAAACAAAAACCCAGACAGGTCATGGAAGTAATAATAATGATGATAATGATAATAGGAAATGGCAGAAAGATGCAAGATGAATGTTGGGAAATTCAGTTTCATAAACAGGAGACTCAAAAAGGCTTGGTGAAAACCATTGAACAATACATTAAACACAATAAAAACTGTTATTACAAAATGAAACACCATCCAACTCAACAGATCCATCTACAGGTCAAAGGCCACTTTGAATAGAGCAGTCACTGGTGGAAGGATAGACAAGAGTGATAGCAGAATCTAGTTTCCTTTTGGAGGGATTTCCCCAGCTTGGAAGTTGCCACTGAAGAAGTCTTCTCTCAAGTCTTCAAATGTACCTCTGAAGGTGACAACCTCAAAAGAAGATCTCCTCCTGAAGATCTTACTAACTGGGCAAAATCTTATGAGAGAAGATGGCCATTCAGGTTGCCTCTTTTCCAAGCCATGGATGGCTTTATAGGCATCAACCTTCACTTTAAATTTTCCCAGGAAACAGACCAGTAGCCTGTGAAGCTGCTACAACAAGGAAGTCATATGTTCCTTGTAACTGACTTGTAACACCCTGGTCACAGCATTCTAGACTAGCTGAGTTCCTGAACAATATTTGAAAGCATCCGGATACAGAGTATATTACAGTCGTCCAAACAGGAAATAACTGAGTACACATTTTTAAACCATACAATCAAATGCATACTTTCACCAATCAACCAAATCCTGAAAATATGCAATTTCCCCTGACCCTTCCTGCAAAGAATTATTTTTTAAACTTCACACTTAAATGAATTACATATTTTGTGATCACAGGATCAGGAATATGTAAGCTTGGACCACAAAATATGCTCTCATTGGGAAGTGTGAAGGAATCATGAAATCATAGAATCATAGACTAGTATTGTTGAAATGGTCTGGAAGGCCAATGTGTCCAACTCCCTGCTATTACAGGACACTAAGTTACATCCCATTTAGGAGCATGTTGAATGAATGCTTTAAAAATCTTATAATTTATTTGCATTTACACAAATTTAAAACTTGATTTAAGTTGACAATTATGTCCATGTCTATGGAATCAAGCTTTGCAGAAAGGATTGGCTTGATGCAGTGGCGAAGGTCAAGATATTTTGCTATCTGTGACAGAGTTAGTGCTGTCTCACTAACCAAATTGAATGAGATAACCATCTCATTCAATTTGATAGAAAATAATTAGTTTCCATACTTTCTAGAAAAACATCATGGATTTGGCTTGGATTTTTGTGCTTGGCCAAGGAGTGAGCATAGCTGTCTGAGGAGTGTACATAGCTGTTTTGCCTTTCATTGTATGAGGTTATCTCCAGCATTCCATTAATACCTCCACTTTATATACTTCAGTTAAAGCCCAGAGAACCGATCAAGAAGTAATTCATTCTATAGGGGTTTTTTTTTTTTTTGCCAGATCAGGAAGTGTAGGCAGCCTGGCATTCTACAGAAAGATGTGTAACAAAAGAATCACACAGAACATTCAATATTAGGTGAGCACAAAAATACCACCAAAATGAATACCACGGGATATATAAAATGCCATGAAAATGAGAAAGAACAATGGAACCCTCTTTCATGGCAGAACAAAATATTCAGGAAATTATAGGACAGATTCATCCTACCCCTTCTGTGAATCCAAAAAATGACTCCCACTAATACCTCCAGCAAGGACTTCAGGGAAATAACAACATTATAAGGATCTGTATTAGAGGCAATATATATCTGCAAGGAAAATATGCAACATTTGGAAGACTTTGGCGAAGGTGCGGAATGCTGAAAAAAAGAACTGGAAGGCCACTTCCATTTTCTGAGATGTAAAATTCTTCATCTATGTGTGTGTGTGTGTGTGGGGGGGGACATCTTTCCACTACCTCCACAATGCCTGAATTGTGAAGAAGGCAAAGTAGGAGTCAGCCTGCTAACACAGCTGTTGCAGTTTCCAACCCTACCCCCACCCCGCCCCGCCACCAACACACTCCAAAAAAAGAACTCTTAGGAAAAAAATGAAAAGTTGTACTAAAACTCCTTGCTAATGATAAGCCCTACCTGTGATAAATGGTTGGAAATAGGAAAAAAATACTCTCCCTGGGTACATTCAGCGAAATCGTTCTTTGCTTTCCTGGTCCACGAATAGGGCGGGGAGGTAATTTTGAGAGGCCATCTGCACACTGCCTGAGGCAGGATAGCAGCTAGCACCAGATCTGAACTGCTGAATCAAGATACATCACATCAAGGCTAACCAGATGGAACTGGAAACTCTTCATCTGAGAGAGCCCTGATTCTCTGTGCCTTGCCCAGGGGAATCAGTATCTGAGCAATATCCCAAGTGCCGGTCATTTCAATCAAGCACTAAAGCTGCTAGCTATCTTTACAAAATTGGGAAGCCTAAGAAAGAATACATATTTTCCTTTCCTGTTCAATGGGCATGAATGAACCAACATGTAATGGACTTTTTGAAATGCCACCATATTAAACTGCCTCCCACAACTCACACATTCATTTTTTGTTTTGTATTTTTATTTTGACATTCAGAACTGGCTATTTTATCCAGGTTATTCCAGAATCATGTTATGAGATACAGGGTTACAATACAAATTGCCTGATCCATGTATTTCTTTCCCACTCAAAGCAGCTTTCATGCAGCAGCATTTCAAATGGTCACAAATGGACTGTACATACATCTTGATGGCCAGCTATGCCTGTGGGGACCAGCACTTGGCACCTGCAGATCCTTGACTTGCCATGACTTGTTGAATTATGCAAATCCAGATGGCACCCATCCTTTCAGAGTCAGAAATCTTTCAAGGAACTCTAACACGATCCCTGGTCCTCTGAAGGTCATCCAACTCTCAAGCAACACTTGGATTCACATAACATGACAAGCCAAGTGAGCCCAGTGTCCATGGGCTCCCAATGCATTGTGACAGACCCCATAGGAAATCATGCTACCATAGGCTGTTGTGTCCTGGGAACCAGGTTCATGTCCTGGCTTGTTCTTGTGCTTTGACACTTAGAATACAAGGTTTGGTGGTTTGTTTGCTGTGTGTGTGTGTTTAAAGTTGGAAATAATTGCTTCAATTATTGCAACAGAGATACACATATGAACAGGCATCATAAGTGCCTTTCCCCCACATCCTGAAAAGGATCCCTTTTCACTTCCCATGGCTCATCCACTCCAAATCACCTTCCTTACATCTCTCATGTGGCTTCCAGCTAGAAAAATTAATCAAATATGCACATCTTGGGGGTGGGCAATGTGGGGGAACATATTTTGTTTAGGCTTACTGGAAATGTGCAGCATTTCATTCCAGAAACTGGCAGAAGACTGCACTTGACCTCTCTTCCTCTGCTGCCTCCTGGTCCTCCTTCTGGAGTCTTCAGGCAATTCTCCCTCCTCACTTATTTTTAACATTTGATCTAGAAATTTGTGCAAAATGTAATTTGTGCAGATTGCATTACAAAGGTCTTTTTTGAATGCCTGTCTGCACCTTTACAGGGTCCAGACTGAAAAGCTTTGCTTCATCAGTGTCATAACAAGTGCTTCCTGCCATGGTGGAGGAGGCAGCATCCAAGAACATTGAGAAAACAATATAGCAAATAGGTTAAATGGTTGCTTTGCTTTCCTTGGCAGCTGGCAATGGCAAGCTGTCAAGTGAAAGCAAACACATTAATGGATCGTCATTCGTGAAATAGGGTGGCAAGTAATTTACCCCCTGTGCTATGAGATCCTACAATGCTTGACTTGCACCTTTTCCTGTCTTTCCTGAGACTCCAGGAAAGTGGGGACATGCAAGGTATTCCATTTCCAAGAACTGACAGGGACTTTTGATTCAGGTTTCCATTTATTTATTGAAAGGTCTAAGCAGATTCACACAGTGACATATGCATACACCCAGTAAATGTCTTTAAAACATTCAAAGTACTGACATATCAATAGGAAAAAATGGAGAAAGGGAATCCATGTGCTGTCGTGACTTTGCATTAATTGAGTTAGTGCCAGTGAGGAAGCAATGAAACACTGACTTGGTACAGAAACCAGAAACATCATTCAGATTTTCACCTGCAAATGGAATTTCACCAGTCCCTAGTCTCTTTCTCCTTTGGGCAGGGCAGCTGGGTAACCAGACTGGGAGACTATGCAAAATGGAACACTCTTCCCAGCTACCTTCCTTTAATAACTGCACACTCCTTACATTATCGTGAAATTTCTGGCATATGAAACAGCGATGTGGACACTGGACAGAGATAGCATAAGTCTGAGAGACAAAAAAGGGACATCAAGGTTCAGTTACATGCCTTAAAGTGTACTTAGGCCTTCAGGAAATGTTTTAAATTGTGAATAAACACTGAAAAAGATGAGAAAAAGATACAGACAGACAACAGTAATTTCTTAGCTCATGCCCTGTATTGTCTGATATGATCTCCCAACAATCGATGATACCCATGCAATCTATGGTCCTCTGTCTCACAATCCAGTTATTTCTAATTCTACTAATCAATCTGTATTTGGAAAATGCAATGGCTGGACTCTCGATGGACTTTTCCGTTTGGATCCCTAGAAGACCCACACAGGTTCTTGCCAGCCTAGACAATCGTGACACTGAACTCAAATGCAACAGAGATATGCATGCGCATGGCGGTGCCGACAGCAGTGGAAAGTGTGTGAGAGAGTGAGCAGGCCTGCATATGTCTAAATGTGCTGGGCATTGCTCTTTCTTTGTTTGGCTGAACAAATTCTTCATATGTGCTTCACAGGTTTGGTCACAGTTTCTGAATTAAGGTGACATCTGAATTCTTTCTGAATCCCACTAGGATATTCATTTTAAAATAAAAAATGCACTAGGTGCTGTCCCATTATTACATTAAAAGATGCTCTGAATTCTTACAGGGGTCTGCTTGAAATGTGTGATATATTGAAAACATTTGAGACAGATTGCTGGAGAACTCAAAACAACCATATAAGCAATGTCTAGATTACCTCAGATACACCTAAAATAACTGGGGCATCTTTGTCAGTTGAGGTTTTTTGTTTTTGTTTAATGCACTTGTAACCATGGTGGCTGTGATGGTTACAATAGTGGAAGCACTGTGGCGATAGAAATAAAATGCTCCAGGGCAGATTTGACTTTTGCCTCTTGGATAGGTGGTCCAAACTGCACTTACCAGAGGAGAGAAGTGGAATAGGCACCAGAAAAGATGCGCATAGGAACCAGACCTTGCTGGAAGAGCACATGTTTTGCATGTAGTGTCCCAAGTTCATTTCCCCTTTTAAAAAATCTTCTCCAAAAGTGTTTGTGAGTTTTAAAAATTGGTTTGGAGAAGATCACCCACTCTTACAGGAAGCATGCATTCCCACAGGAAAAGGCTGGATTGAATTTTAATACCCCCCCCCAGTGTATTAATTAATTTTAATACACTGGGGACAAACTGTTCCTCCAGGCATGTGAGGGAATGTATCCCTCCCCTTCCTTAGGATAAGTTGGACCATGTATTTGTGGTACTAGTTGTCTTGTGCCCTGGTGCCTACTTGAATATCCTTTCCTGAAACTAGCATTTCTAGTAGCCCGAAGCTTGCCAAAGCATTTTGCTTTGGAATACTCTTCTTTTTTCTTGGTCTGATAAACCTGAGAGATCATAATTTCTCTCAGAAGTTCTCTTTAGACATGTGTGTGTATGTGTAGCATTAGAGATCTGAAGCTTCATTGTGTTCACTGACCAAGAAATCCTATGCATGTTTGCACAAAATGAAGCCCTACTGAGTTTAATCCAGCTCACTCTCAAATAACTGGCATTGAATCAGAGCCTGAATCAGCCTTGTGTGTTCATGGGTGGGGAATTTATGTAACTGCTAATGTTAATAATGTCCACCTGTAAAACCTTGTTAAAAGAACTTAACAACTGTAATTTAGCAACACACAATTCGGCATAGATAACAAAAATGAATAATTGAAGTGGCTAATGGTGAGGATAGGAAGGGAATGGCAATACAGAATTCGGCTATGAGACATCAGTATGAGTCAGAGGTCTTGTTCATTAATATTCATAAATGAACATTGTTGTGTGGTGCAGTTGTGCTGTTCTGTAGGACTGTTGTGTCCCATTTGTGAACAAGATTAAAGCAGTGAATTCAGCAAAGGATCTGAATACTACAAGTAAAAGCATATGGTATCCCAGAGAAAGCAAGAGTTAATTGCTCCTGCTAAATGAGTAACCAAATTTATTTTTATTAGACAAAAATTATAAAAATGTTTTCTTCCTCAATACATACTTTTCCTTGTTGGAAGACGTATGTTTTAGTTTGAGAAGCAGGAATACTAGAACAAATGCCTCATATATCTTCCTGTAGAAATTAAATTTCTACAATATTGCTACTTCATAGTCAGTAGTTTAAGTATAGACTGTTCTACTGCAAAATAGCAGAGAATTGTAGCTTTTTAAAATGGTATGATTTTTTTTCTCCAACAGAACAAAACCAGAGCCTTTGCCTTATACAAGTGTATCAAAGGGAAACCTAAATGCAGTATCTCCCTTTTGTATTGTTATATAAATCATCAACTATTCACTACACTTCCATTGAATGCCCCACCGCAGCATGGGTATCAGGGACCCTTTCTGACCAAATGCTGTGAATTTGGAAGCATTCTGCCAACCTGCCAATTCGGCCCATCTCAGGGCCTGTCGCGGCCCAATTTTGCTCATTTTGGAAAGATTTTGCTTGCCTTCCCCAGACACCCCTTGTAGGGGTCTGGCAGAAGGGCGATCACAGAGCAGGCATCAGGGGCCCTCTCCAAACAAGCACTGCGAGTTAGGAAGCATTCTGCCAACCTTAAAATTCGGCCCGTGTCAGGCTCAATGTCGTGGCACGATTTTGGGCATTTTGGACAGATTTATTTCGCCTTCCCAAACATCCCTTGCAGTGGTCTGGCAGAAGCGCCGTCTAATGACAGGCATCAGCAGCACTCTCTGAACAAGCACTGCGAATTTGGAAGCCTTCTGACAACCTGCCATTTCGGCCCCTTTCGGGGCCCTGTCCACAGGTCAGTGTCGCGGCCCGATTTTGGGCTTTTGGACAGGTTTTGCTTGCCTTCCCATGACATCTTTCCCATGACATGTTTCCCATTTCCTTCCCATGACATCGTCTGGGAGAAGTGCAGTCGCACAGCAGGTATCAGGGGCCCTCTCTGAGCAAACACTTTGAATTCGGAAGCATTCTGCCAGCATGCCCATTTCTGGAACTTTCAGGGCCATGACCTGCGTGTGGGCATCGCGGGCCGATTTGGAAATTTTTTAAAGATTTTTTTTTTTGCCTTCCCCATACACCCCATCCAGAGGTCCGGGAGAAGCCACGACACCCTGTGGGTATCTGGGGCCCTCTCCAAGCAAACAGTGTGAATTTGGAAGCATTCTGGCAACCTTACCATTTTGGCCAATTTTGGAGCCGTGACTCACGGGTCAGCGCCATGGCCTGATTTTGGGAATTTTTGAAAGATTTTGCTTGCCTTCTCCCATATACCCCTTCCTGGGGTCTGGGAGAAGTGCTGTCGCTCGGTGGGTGTCAGAGGCCCTCTCTGAGCAAACACTTTGAAGTCAGAAGCATTCTGCCAACATGCTCGTTTCGGCAATGTTCAGGGACCTAACCAGTGGGTGTGCATCGCGGCCTGATTTTGGGTATTTTGGACAGATTTTGCTTGCCTTCCCCAGATACCCTTCCAGGGGTTCAACAGAATCACTGTTGAATGGCAGTTACCCGGGGCCCTCTCCGAACATGCACAGCGAATTTGGAAGCATTGTGCCAACCTGCTATTTTGGCCCCTTTTGCGGCCGTGATACGTGGGAAAGCATCCCCACCCGATTTTGGGCATTTTTGACAGATTTTGATTGCCATCCCCTGACATCCTTCTGGAGTCTGGCAGAAGTGTCGTCGCACAGCAAGTATCAGGGGCCCACTCCAAGCAAACACTGTTAATTCTGAAGTATTCTGGCCATCTGCCTATTTTGGCCCCTTTCGGGTCCCTGACCCATGAATGAGCATCACGGGGTGACATTGGGTATTTTAAACAGATTTTGCTTCCCTTCACCAGACACTCCTTCCACTGGTCTGACAGAAGTGCGAATGCACAGCGGGTATCAGGGCCCTCTCCGATCATACATGGTGAATTTGGAAGCATTCTGCCAACCTTTCAATTACTGCCCCTTTCGGGGCCCTAACCAGTGGGTGTGAATCGCAGGCCAATTTGGGGCATTATGAACAGATTTTCCTTGCCTTCTGCAGTCACCCCTTCCAGGGGTCCGGAAGAAGTGTTGTCACATGGCGGGTATTGGGGCCCTCCCTGAGCAAACACTTTGAATTTGGAAGCATTCTGCCAACCTGCTGTTTTCCTTTACTTTTGGGGCCGTGACTCTTGCGTGGGTGTCGCAGCTTAATTTTGGCCACTTTTGGGGGCCGTGATTCACGGGAGGGTTTCACAGCCCCACTTTTGCCATCATGGTCTGATTTTGGGTGCATTACTGAGGCACCACTTCCCTCTGTCTTCTTTTTGATGCCATGTTTTCTCTCTTCAGTTTTTTTCATTGCTTATATAACAGTTTTGGTGAAGTTAAAGGTTTCCCCTTGACAATAAGTCGAGTCTTGCCTGACTCTAGGGAGCAGTGCTCATCTCCGTTTCCTAGCCAAGGGAGCCGGCGTTTGTCTGCAGACAGTCTCCGTGGTCATGTGGCCGGCATGACTGAATACCGAAGTGCATGGAATGCTGTTACCTTCTCACCGAAGTGGTACCTTTTTATCTACTTGCATTTGCAAGCTTTCAAACTGCAAGGTTGACAGGAGCTGGGACGGAGCAATGGGAACTCACCTCATTGTACAGATTCTAACTGGTGACCTTTCGTTCAATCAGCCCAGAGCACAGCAGTTTAAACCACCTTGCCACCTGCATCTCGCTTTATATAACAGGCAGACATGTTATCTCCAACTGATTGCAAAATGTCTTCCAAGCTAATCTTTTTACACATCTATAAGCCAATTCTGATATTGGTCATATCTATTCTGTCAAAGTGTTTCATAAGAACACATGTATGAAATAAGTATAAATAGGATTATATTTAATGTCAACATAGTACCATTTCCCTAGTGGACGTTGTGTGTGACATGAAATACTGACCCCAATCCATCTGCATAGCTTTTCTTTGTAGCAGAGAGTGGCAAACAGAGAAAATCTAGAAATTGGCTTGTTTATGACTAGCAAAATTCCAGTTATGGAATTCTGTAAGAGGACCGACCATTGTCTTAGGGGACCTTTAGGGAGAGGATGCAGCATATTTCTGGATGCTGACAGATAAAGCCACCTCCATGAGCTACTGGACAATGAAGGACATGTTCTCACCAATCCTCATATCTTTGAATTATGGGATTTAGTATAATTCTTATTTCCCCTTGGAAGAGTCACCATAAAGAATAAGTTGTCATTTACCTGAAGGAAAATCCATATTCTAGATCCAACCTCCTCATTCTAGAGCTTCTTTTCTGTTGCAATGGATGTCCCGATTTCTCCACTTTCACTTTCATATAAAATAATGGAGGTCCCTTATTTCAGGCAGTACAGGTCTAAAGTGCCCCTATTTTTCATGTTTTGTTCGGGCAGTAGCAACTGCGGAATCTATATACAGCTGTGAACTGAATATGGTGGCACAAGTTAGCATCTTGAAATTCTGCTGTTAGATGGAGAACAATAAAGTAGCAATGCATATTTTGTCAGATTATTCTTTGACTGATTATTTCTACAGGCTATACAAGCCTCCACTGAAATGTCAGTGGTAATTGCATTTCTAAAGCAAAAAAAAATCTAAGACAATCCCAGACTTCAGCTTATTTACTGTATATGCCCTACCTGTATGTTTATAGCCTGTATTCTTGGCATTCAACATATTTCTTGGCATTCCAAAGTATTACTTTCATCTGACAAATAATTAATAATTATTATCCAGCCATGGCCATGATGGCTACAGTCTTAGTCTATAGAGAACTGGGTCCAACTCTTGGTTTAGTCACTTAAGTCTAGCCTATCTCACATATTTTCATACTGAGTACACAAAGAAATGTATGCACATGCACCCACACATGCGCACACAAGCACAACCCCCTCCCCAATCTCCATCCTTGCTTCCTTATATAAGAAGTTCAGAAGTTCAGGAGCATCCATGTATCCAGCAGCCAGCAGGATGAGGCACAGTGGAAGGAGTGTCATTTTCATGCCTTCATATTGTTGTGATTTTTGCTTGATGAACTTTTTGTCCATCTAGCAACAGTTTCTTGGTAGGAAAAATCAATACGACCAAACCATGATTGACTTAAGGCCAATCTATTACAATGGCCTTCCATTAAGCATGAGCAGTCCTGGATGCAACCCAAAGTTTCTAGATTTTTGTATGAAAGCAATTATTTTCATTAAAGTTAGAAATTTAGTAAAGTTATTAATGCACACCATGGTTTTTGAAAAGCTTGCAGGAAAAGCAGGCAAGGAATCAGAGTTCTTAGTTATTGTTCCGTTACTTACAAAGTTCCTTTATAATGAGAAGTCAAAGAAAACAATCATCATGGAGACATTCATAAAACTCTTAGCAGTTACCAAACACCTTCCATTAAATCAATTAAGAAAACATTAAGCATAAAGTTAAGAGCACTTATTAAATTAAAATAATAAATGCGGAGAAGATGTCTATAGCTAAACGAATAATTTGAGGTATGTAAAGAAATTCTATTTTTCTTTTCTATTTTTCCTATTCTTATAATGAGAAAACTTAATTTATTGAGACAATTGGATTGTATAGGATTGGATAAAAATATTCTAAATAAATAAATAAACTTTTTTACTTTTTGAAGGAGTTGATGGTGTGTGTGTGATGTCCATAGATCTATGGTTGGCCTGCAGCAAAATTATATTTGAAATTAGTTAGGAAAGTGAAGATAGTGTCTGAGAAATTTCTCTCATTTTATCAAGCCTCATTTTTCTTCTCTCAACAGTCTTACATAATTTTACCTCAGGAAGAATGCTGACTACTAGTTTTCCTTGAGATAACATTAGGAAGCTGACACTACTAATCTACTGGACACCTAGTTAGGCAAATGCAATATGCACAGCTTGCCAAATTGAACTTTGTTCTGCTTTGGCTATTTTTTTTTTTTAATGGTTTTTTAAAGCTACAACATAACCCACTTAGTGATAGTCCTTTACCTTGAAAGCAAAGTAAAATAGAATGAACCCTACATGTCTTGGTGCATATATTAATACTAAAGTACCAATTCATTGAAACAAATGAACTCTTTCTCTGCCAACTTATGGCTCTGTCCCAGTGCTGCATTTTCCCCAAAATGTGGTTTGCATCACCCAGACTATATTTTGACAAGAGAAGAAAAGCAATAAGGACACCTTCATACAACTTGCCTTTAAATGCTACCAATTTGCCTGGCTTTGTCTGATGCAGGACTGGAAACCACTACATGGTGGTTGTCCTGTAATAAAGAGGACTGCTCCTCTCCCCATTTCTCTGCATCCTTGGTATAGATGGGGCTTACGGAGAACAGTAGATTCAGGATGCACAAGGACTTAAGAATTTAAGATTAAGAACACACAAGGACTTCAAATCTTTGTGGGCTGAATTAGTCACAAGAGTAGCTGTCCTAAATATTAATTTTATGATTTATTTTTTTTTGGAAGAAGAGAGAGAAGGATCGGCACTTCAATCTTACATACTAGGAGCAGGCAGTCCGATAACCCCCAGATGTGCTGTACTACAGCTTCCACATCCCCAGTCAGCAATGCCAATGGTCAGAGACTGCAGAGTTTTAGCTAAGATATCTTGGCAACATAGTCACATTGCCAATCCCTGGTATGTATGTTTACTCAAATGTAAAAAACTAAGTGGGGGATAGGCCGCTGCTTATCTCATAAAGCTAGTCCAAAATTAGCAGTCCAACAACTGCTTGTAGGTGATACTTGGCTAGTAGGAGCTGCTTGTAGGTGATACTTGGCTAGTAGAGTCCTCCTGTATAGTACTCAAGGAAGCAGTGAAGACAGGATCAGAGCTTTTCCATAAATGAAATTTTATTGGCAAAATATAATGAAATAGCAATTAACTTGTTAATTATTGAAGCATCCCCAGGAAAAGACAGAGAATAAAAAATTGGTCTAAGAGTTAACTGCACAGTGTGACTTTGCTTCTGAGGAAGGGAAGGGGATGAATTCTCAATATTTCATACAAAGGCACAAAAATAAATTTAAAGGGAGTACATTCGCATCGAGCCTTTCTTTTTCTTCAAACACTGGAGAAGAGGATGCTGACAAACTGGGACCCATTTAGAAGCTCACAAGCAGGGGGAAGGAGAAATGTTGGAAGGGGCAAGAGGATTTCATCAGCCTTGCAGCCTTCAGTGCTTTGTGACTTCCCCTATGTCACAGAGGAAGTGGGGTCAAGGAGGGGAAAAAAGGGTGGCCCCTGAATGATAACTGGCAGCCATAGATAAATGAATAATAGTATACTCTTCTATGTAATTTTAAAATTATAATTTAGCAGTACTGTGAATGGATCAGCCAACATTCCATACCTTGTGATTTTTCTCAACAAATACTAACATACTAAGCCAATACAGCTTTGTTTATTTATTTGACCTTTTTCAGAGTGTCCAGAGGTATGTTAGCAGTCTGTTCTTCATTGCATGTACCTCCAGATACACATAATCTATATGTCTTTTTAAATCTTATATTGTGCTTTCCATAAATGCAAGTTTTAGATATATTTTGCTTTGAACGGCTACCAAGATTCTTCCAATATTATCCCTGAGCTGCTGCTAAATTCTGTTCACAAAGCCATATCTAGATCTTTTCTGGTATCTTGATGTACCTCTAAGTCTGTTTATCTTTTATGGCTGCATAAACTTTTGCTATTTAGCCTCTATCAGGTGGGATTTCAGTAATTTTTTCAAACTGTGGCAACTCTCTAAGTGAAAGAAAATATTTCCTTAACAGAGCTTATATCACGTGCATTATCTGAAAATATTGGAGCAGCCTTATCTGGCCTGTAATTATCTGTTGCAGAAGGGCAGAAATCCATCTTCAAGGAATTCTTTGAAGAAAACATTTTTTCCTATTTTCAAGGGCAGCAACATCTAGAATATTTTCTCTCCATTGTGTATCCAAGATTTGGATGGTGCCAAATCTGGTGTGATGTTATATTTATATTTAGCCTACACTTCATTTTGCCTTTGAGTTTTTTTAAAGAACTCTCAGATGGACACCAGCTGAAGAGTTATTTGCTTTCAATTTGTCATTCAGGGTGAGAAACAGGACAGTCATTTGTCAGGGATGATTTAAACTGGATTCTTGCACTGAGCAGGGGTTGTCCTTGATGACCTAAATGGGTGATTCCAGCTCCACGATTCTTCATTGCTTGTTACCAATGTTTGCTTCAGCCTCTCACAACCTTCCTGAAAATGTCAGTGCAAGTACAAGTGCCTTTTCTATGTCTTCTACAACGAAGACAAATGAAAGGAATGCATTCAGACCCTTTGCAGTTTTCTCACCCTTTTTGATGCTACTTTAAAGTCTTTCCAATCGCTTTCATTTACTCCTTTTTTTGTTCTTTCCTATCAATCCAAGACAATTTTTAAAGCATCTTAGTGTTTCTGTATTACAAGCCCCACATGTAGTCATAATCCTATTGCACAATCTTTTTATTTTTAATTGTTGCTTTGCATATCTATCTAAGCATGATCTTTTTGTTAGATAAAGAAACATGGGATCTATAGCAGAGAGAATAAACATAGAGTACGTTTTACCCAAGCAGCAGCAGTAGCAGCAGCATCAACAACAACTACTTTAAGGAATTAGTCTTCTTTTCTTTCACAATATGCTACACTGGATATCTAAGTTCCTAAGCGTATATTTTATTGTAGGACTCAATCTGTTTGTTTCAATAATAAGTCTTTCAGTAACCAGTGGTGTATCTCAATTTGAAATTCCATTGCATCTTTCAGTTATTCTACACTACCATGAATTCATGCATATATTGTTGTGTTGCTGCTGTCACTGTGTGTTCTTTGATGCTATATTGAATAATACACACAAGCTCTGCATGAGTGCGTGCATGTGCGTGCGTGTGTGTGTGTCTGTCTGTCTGCTTGCCTATCATCTGTCTGTCAATCTGGACACTCTTGGAAAAGAGAAAGACAGAAGGAAGGAAGGAAGGAAGGAAGGAAGGAAGGAAGGAAGGAAGGAAGGAAGGA
>JAIXND010000767.1:100575701-100596844 GCA_023646645.1 Varanus salvator macromaculatus | reverse complement strand
TCTCTTCTCTTCTCTTCTCTTCTCTTCTCTTCTCTTCTCTTCTCTTCCCTCCCTTTGTGGGTGGGTAACATACAGTAACACTAATGTGTGCCTGGGCAACTAGAATTCTATATCCCTAAAATAAACCTGATTCTGTCAACAAGTTGACAACTGAACGAAAGATGCCTGACAATCCACCGAATGTGTTTAATCAAATCCATACCTCCCCAGCAGCTGGTTGCAGTTTCTTTGAAAACAGTGTGATACGATTCTGCCCACCTGTCTGGCTGCCTTATTCTATACTTGCTAAAGCTTCTGTGTCCTCTTTCAGGGCAACCTTACCTGCAAAGCATTATAGTGACCCAGTCTGGAGGTTACCAATGCAAAAACCATCTTGCCTAGGCCATGCCATTGTAAACTGCACAGAGAGCTTCAGCTGTGGGGCAGTATAGAAATGAAATCATCCGCAGCAAAAATGATGGCAGAGGATAAACCAACTAAAATGGGTAAAAGGGACCATTTTTGTTTATTTATTCAGTATATTTATATACTGACTTTTCCTGCAAAGAACTTAAGGCCACTGATGTTTCCTGTGCCTCCAGTGACAATACTGGAGCAAGAACTGCCCCAGTCTGCATCCCTGCTCTTACAAAGGGAAAGCATTTCCCCTTGAATGCACTGCGTATCCAGTTTGCAGACATGGAAATCACCTAGTAACAGGGTTTATCTTGACAGAATTCAAGGACTTGCTTTCCTAAGAAGCTCACATATTTAATTCCTGCTGTAGATCACAGGCTTTTAATGCCTTTTTTGCACACACCGGAGCTAATTTATGTACAAGTGAGCCAAATGAACCTGTCTCATCATGTCTTCTTAAGGACGGGGCATACATATTCCAGCAACATTGAATCATTCATAACCTTTACAATTTTCTCTCAAGTTTTAAAAGCAGTTAGTGAGTCATTCAGTAAGTGCAGTAGCTACACATGCCAGAGATGGGTGTGCATGGAATTGTTCCATGACTGGGAATGAATCAGTTTAAAATGTATTAATTTGGGGAACATACACTGGGTGAGTAGAATGAAGTGGTGTAATGATACCAGAGCTCATAGAGACACCGCACTAATGTTCTTCTTTCTTTTTCTTTCCGATTATCAGGGATGCAGCACTCAGAATTCCCCGTCCCTCTGAACTGAGCTGCAATCCCCGCAGCAACTGGAGGATGCATCAATTGGTTCAGCACCAAAATATTTTATTTATTTATTTATTTTACATATTTGTATGCCACACCCTTGCAAAAAAGCCTCGGGGCAGCTAACAAAAATGAAAAATACAATTAAAAACACAATATACTATTATGAAGGTATCCCTGCAGAACCTGAATGCAGTGGACTGGACTGGCCTTGAATGGGGGTCATTATGGCCAAAGGCTTTATAAGAGAACCGTTCTGGGTAGATATGAAAACTTCTAGGATTGGTTTGTTGATAAGACTCAGCACAGCTGCCTAACTTTTCAAACCTGTACTTGGAACAATGGATAGTGTTACCAGGATTGCCTGCAGTTCCAGGGTTACTACTACACCACTGGGAAATAATCCCTTTCTCCTGTGTCTGCTCAGTGCACTGACCACTGCTTTGTTAATATGGACCAACGCAGCTACTTACATTTTTCTGTTTTTCTCGGGGTGTCTGCCTTATGATGAACAAATGCACTGTCATGATTACCACTGCACCACTGGTAAATAACTCCTTTGTGCTGCGTCCACTCAGAGCAGTCCCCAACACGCTGTTTGTTCAGCTTCATTGGACTGGAATTGGGAGCAAGAAACTTCTGTGAACCTCAAAATGAAAAATGGTTGAAAAAACCTGACCTCCAAAAGTGACTGAGCTTACTTGGAAATAAGGTTGAGAGAGAGAGAGAGAGAGAGAGAGAGAGAGAGAGAGAGGGATCCCCAATGCCCCCCTTCCAAAGATTGTTTAAGTAGATATGTATGCATCCAAGTGTGCCTGATTGCTGTTGTCCCTGATTTATTAAAGCTGAATTATGCCTAAACACTCTGGGTTTCAATACATGTACATTCACACATCCATATGACCATGCAGCAAATGTATATGCAATACAGCATTCACACAAGAATTTTCTGCCTGTGTCATATTCAAAGCTTTGAGGAAAATCAGATTTTGTTTGTTTGCTTTTTAAAGGTGCTGAGTGGAATTATACTATGCCATTTGATTTCTGAACTCGAATAGAGACCCTAGAAGAAATGCGGGACATTAAAGGGACACTTGCAATGTTATTAGCTTCCAAAAACAGCTTCAGAAAAGTAAAAGAACATATGTCTGAAGCTTGGAACCTTTAATATGTTTGCTTATTGAGTGTTTAAGATATTTGCTGTCATATTGCTATAAGGTCTTTGAAGTGAAATGATTCTCTGGAGTCTGAATAATCTCAACAAATCAGTATGCATAATTCAGAGGAATCTTTTCATGCTTATCTCAAATTAAATATAGCAAATATATTTTTCTCTGACAGATTTGCCATTTCCCCTCTTTCCATACATTTCAGCAAAACAGCTAAAAATGACAGGTCATTATGTGGTTGTACTCTCTTTCAGGAAAGATTTTCCCTACATTTGTAAGTTAATGCCTTGCATCTACCACAGCTTAGGCAAGCTACAGTGTCACTTGTGACAATTTCATCAGCAATAACACATAGGACACAAAGCAAATGCTTTATTTTTTCACAATGATAATGAAAATTGTGCTGAACAGAACATGGTGGAATTCAGCTGCTGTGAAGCCAGCAGAATTTGCTTTCTGGTTCTTCTGCTCCATGGGATTTTAAGCAACTTAAATGTGTGTGAGATTGCAGCCTATGTACATAGAATGTGTAGAACTCAAATTAGTGCCTTCCTCCAATTCAAGATTAGAATTATATCCCTTAAGGCACAATCCTTTATGTCTCTAATGCATAGTTTTAATAAGCTTTTTTCCTCATATGTACCCACCAGTTCAACTGGTGTTTATTCCCATCCAAGTTTACTTAACTTCATGACCTGGATTTGTTGTTGTTCTTTCTCTTGGGGGAGGGAATTTTCCTCCTTTCCCCTCTTGTGTTGCATTGCCCCGAGCATTTGCAATAGAATGATTAGGGAGTAAATTAAAGTAAGGCCAAAATAATGTTATTTCAGTGTGTCATGGAAGAAAAATTACTGAAAGTCGCACACATTTGAAGTGTGCACTCCTATTGTCATGCCTTATGAATGGAAATATTTCTGCTGACCTAGCTTCTATGCTCCCCCATTCCCTGTTTATTCAATTATATCATTCTTTTATGAAGAAGTTGTTCAGGGTCACCCAATAAATGGCAAAAAAATCATGTGAATATTTTAGAATAGTATCACCATAAATCATTTTGTGTAACTCCCAGGAACATCAGATAGCTGACTTGCTGAATATTGTATGGAAAATGGTTCCATGATTAAGTTCATTCTTGGCAAACAGCTATTAGGAAATGTATTCCCCCACCCTCAATATTGCAGACAGCAGTGCAAAAGAAAAACAGCAAAGGAGGACTAAAGGACACAGTTATGGAAGGAACAGGAAGCATCCTTGAGTTAACATTGTTAATGACACTGGCAAGAAAAGGAGATTGTGCATGGTCTGTAATACAGGGAAAGAACATATACTCAGATTAAAGTTTACATTTAGATCTCACTGGATGTTTTCTTGTCCTCTTATATGTCCATCTTTTCTGACAGAAAGAAATGTGAGCTCTTCTTATTACCAACATAATCTTAACTTCTTTGTTGGGGAAAAATCAATAGATGCATCATTCAAATGAAATCAATGGATGTTTCATTCAAATGTCTGCATGAATGATATTCACCAGCAATCCAAAGTTGATCAGACACCCTGAGAAATTTCAATTTAGGCAAAATGAGGTAGAAACTGTACCTGCAAGTCTTTGTTCCATGCATTGTGAAAAAGCATGACCTTCCTGAATCCAGGTATTGGTACTGCTAGACTTCCTAGTCTATCCTGCTAACTGCACAGGATTTCAAACACAACAACTAGGTCTGTGCAAAGTTTCCTCTGAGCTGGACTTGCATGTGCGGACATAGTTCTTAAATACTAAAATGTGTTCCGATCCAGTTTCCACCTCCTTTCACTGCCACACAGCTGAAAAGGTGTCTATGGCTAGTTGGGATATGGGGGCTCAACAAACAAAGCCATGATTTCTCTGCATGTATTCTATTTGATCAGAACCATGATCCAATAGAATACATGTTTCTTCTAACATGTAACAGCACTTTGGTTCTATAATTTCAAATACTGAGTGTTTAAGTTAAATGCAATGGTACATTTTTTGCTGATCTAAAATGAAATAGTTAACATAAATGTATTTAAGTTTCGTGGGAATATGTTTGCAGGATGGGGGAAAAAATCTTGGCTGATGGACAGTACAGAAATACAATGAATGAATGAATGAATGAATGAAATTATATGAGTATGAGATGAAAAGTCCCCCAAGTAAGTCAGAATTGGGGCCTTACTGTGTTAATTGTATTTCTAGATTAATGCATCTTATGAGACACAGTAATGTACTGGATTACAACTTGGTCATATTTAGGGTGGGGACTAGGTTAAATTACATTGATTTTAGTGGGTCTTCTCTAAATATGACTAAATCTGGATCCAACTCAGTGGTTCACATGATGTCATGCCTTACAGCTCGACAGAGGCATTGGCACGTGAGAGAGGGCCAGAAGCTCATAGTAAGAGTCAGGCATTGGAACAAGGGGATTTATACTTGGTGCCCAGGGCCCAAATGACCCCTCTGCAGCCCAATTCTGAGGCTTCCGAGCGAGTAGCCTCCCCACACCCTAGCTCTGAGTTGTTTGAGCAGGGCACAGTTTCCCTTCCTCTAGACTCTGAGGTGTTTGAACAAGTTACACCTCCTGACTCTGAAGCTGCTGGGATGAGTCCTGGAGAACAGGAAGATGTAACAGGAAATTTAGGGAATGCCCAGCTCCGGAAGAGATTACGGCGGTTAGACCAACTGGACGGCAGTAGAGAAGTTTGTCTCACATCTTTCTGTCCAGAAAGATGTGAGAGGACAGAAAGATGTGAGAGGAGATTGAGGTCCATGTGACCTTCCCCTCAGAGTTCAGAAAGGAGGGGGCAACTGAGCTGCAAAGAGCTCTCTGCTAGAGCGTATCTGTTGCATCGTAAATCTTGTAGCAAATAGCAATAAAAGTCTTTCGTTTTATTGCCAACTGCTGTGTGAGTTAATTGGAGACGTGAGTTACAGCATCACAACACATGATCCTTGTAACCTACTATGGTCTAAATAAGCCACTGTGATTTGAGACACGCACTGGCACCCGATATATAATTTCACCAAAAATTTCTGTAGAGGAAGAGAAATTCTCAACAGTTTCTCAAAGCTATGGCTCCCTAATGGCTATAAGCACAATGACTTTCTTTTTAGTAATGTTTTCTACTTCCACTGCCTCTTCTTCTAGATGCTGTAGCATCAGCTGTGTTGGCAGGCTGAGCCCACACCATAATGCAGAGGCAAGAGTAAGGCATCGATGCATCCAAGGAGTAATGTACCCACAAGTCCTTCAGATCTTCACTCTTATCAAAGTACACACACTGTGTAGGTCACTCCAAAAGGTCTGGAACAACATTGGGAATGGCTGCAGGTGGAAGGGAAACTGGCAGTCACTGGTGCCAGAAGCTATTTATTTATTATTTATTAGAAAAATTTCTATGCCGCCCCTTGCCAACTAGCCTTGGGGCGGTTCACAACAAGTTCTCAACCCTTGCTCACAAAGGGCTCCTTGGAACCAGGCCAAACTATTTATGTTTGGATAAAATGGGAGACCTCCTTCATAGATCACTGCCTTGTCATGGTGAAGGGGCTTGTGTAGCTCAATGAAGCTATGACCTATGCCATGCAGAGTCACCCAAGACAGGCAGGTCATAGCAGAGAGCTCTGACAAAACGTGATCCACTGGAGAAGGAAATGGCAACCCACTCCAGTAACTTTGCCATGAAAACCCCATGGACAGTACCAAAAGGCAAAAAGATATGATGGCGGAAGATGAGCCCCTCAGGTCGGAAGGTGTCCAATATACTACTGGGGAAGAGCAGAGGGCTAGTACTAGTAGCACCAGAAAGAATTAAGCAACTGGGTCAAAGCCAAAAGGACACTCAGTTGCAGATGTATCTGGTGGTGAAAGGAAAGTCTGATGCTGCAAAGATCTATACTCCATAGGAACCTGGAATGAAAGATCCATTAATCAAGGCAAACTGGATGTGGTCAAACAAGAGATGACAAGACTGAACATCGACATCTTAGGAATCAGTGAACTAAAATGGACAGGAATGGGTGAATTTAATTCAGATGACCATCAGGTATACTACTGCGGGCTAGAATCCCTCAGAAGAAATGGAGTAGCCTTCATAGTCAATAAAAGAGTAGGAAAAGCAGTACTGGGATACAATCTCCAAAATGACAGAATGCTCTCAGTTCGAATCCAAGGCAAACCATTGAACATCACAATAGTCCAAGACTATGTCCCAACCACTGGTGCTGAAGAGGCCTGTTCTATGAAGGCCTACAACACCTTCTAGAATTAACACCAAAAAATGATGTCCTTTTCATCATGGGGGATTGGAATGCAAAAGTAGGAAGCCAAAAGATGACCAGAATAACAGGCAAGTTTGGCCTTGGAGTACAAAAAGGAAGCAGGGCACAGGCTGGTAGAATTTTGTCAAGAGAATACGATGGTCATAGCAAACACTCTTTTCCAACAACCCAAGAGACAACTCTATACATGGACATCACCAGATGGTCAACACAGAAATCAGATTGACTATGAACTCTGCAGCCAAAGATGGAGAAGCTCTATACAGTCAGTAAAAACTAGACCAGGAGCTGACTGTGGCTCCGATCATGAGCTTCTCGTTGCAAAATTTAGGCTTAAATTGAAGAAAATAGGGAAAAGCACTAGGCCACTCAGGTATGACCTAAATCATATCCCTGATGAATATACGGTAGAGGTGACAAATAGATTTAAGGAATTAGATCTGATAGACAGAGTGCCTGAAGAAGTTTGGATGGAGGTCCACAACATTGTAAAAGAGGTAGCAACTAAAACCATCCCAAAGAAAAAGAAATGCAAGAAAGCAAAATGACTGTCTGAGGAAGCTTTACAAACAGCTGAGGAAAGAGGGGAAGTGAAAGGCAAGGAAGAAAGATACACCCAATCGAATGCAGAATTCCAAAGAATACCTAGAAGAGATAAGAATGCCTTCTTAAATGAACAGTGCAAAGAAATAGAAGAAAACAATAGAATAGGGAGGACCAGAGATCTCTTCAAGAACATTGGAGATATGAAGAGAACGTTTCATGCAAAGATGGGCATGATAAAGGACCAAAGTGGCAGGGACTTAACAGAGGCAGAAGAGATTAAGAAGAGGTGGCAAGATTACACAGAAGAACTATACAAGAAAGAGCTTAACATTCCTGATAACTATGATGGGGTGGTCACTGAACTCGAGCCAGACATCCTGGAATGTGAAGTCAAATGGGCCTTAGGAAGTCTGAGCAACAACAAAGCTAGTGGAGGTGACAGCATTCCAGCTGAGCTATTCAAAATCCTAAAAGACAATGCAGTAAAAGTGCTACACTCAATATGCCAGCAAATTTGGAAAACTCAACAGGATTGGAAAAGGTCAGTTTACATTCCGATCCCAAGGAAGGGCAATGCAAAAGAATGTTCAAGCTACCATTGAACATTCCAATGGAACCATTGCACTCATTTCACATGCTAGCAAAGTTATGCTTAAAATTCTACAAGCTAGACTCCAGCAGTATGTGGACCGAGAACTACCAGAAATCCAGGCAGGATTTCAAAAAGGCAGAGGAACTAGAGATCAAATTGCCAACATACGCTGAATCATGGAGAAAGCAAGGGAGTTTCAGAAAAACATCTACTTCTGCTTCATTGACTATGCTAAAGCCTTTGATTGTGTGGATCACAACAAATAATGGCAAATTCTTAAAGGGATGGGAGTCCCAGACCATCTTATTTGTGTCTTGAGAAACCTACAGTATATGAGGGCCAAGAAGCAACATTGAGAACTGGACATGGAACCACTGATTGGTTCAAAATTGAGAAATGAGTTCGGCAAGGTCGTATACTGTCGCCCTGCCTATTTAACTTATATGCAGAGCACATCATGAGAAAGGCAGTCCTAGATGAATCACAAGTTGGAATTAAGATTGCCAGGAGAAATACCAACAACTTCAGATATGCAGATCATACCACTCTAATGGCAGAAAGTGAAGAGGAACTAAAGAGCCTCTTGATGCAGGTGAAGCAGGAGAGTGAAAAAGTTGGCTTGAAACTCAACATTAAGAAAACTAAGACCATGGCATCCGGTCCTCTCACTTCCTGGCAAATAGATGGGGAAGAAATGGAGGTAGTGACAGATTTTATTTTCCTGGCTTCAAAATCACTGCAGATGGGGACTGCAGCCAAGAAATTAAGACGCTTGCTCCTGGGGAAGAAAGCTATGGCAAATCTAGACAGCATACTAAAAAGCAGAGACATCACCCTGCCAACAAAAGTGCACATCGTCAAGGCTCTGGTTTTCCCAGTTGCAATGTATGACTGTGAAAGTTGGACCATAAGGAAGGGTGAGCACCGAAGAATTGAGGCCTTTGAATGGAGAAGGAGACTCCTGTGAATCCCCTGGACTGCAAGGCGATTAAACCGGTCAGTCCTAGAGGAGATCAACCCTGACTGCTCTTTAGAAGGCCAGATAATGAAGATGAAACTCAAATACTTTGGCCACCTAGTGAGAAGGAAGGACTTGCTGGAGAAGAGTCTAATGCTGGGAACAATAGATGGCGAAGGAAGAAGGGGATGGCAGAGAATGAGGTGGCTAGATGGAGTCACTGAAGCAGTTGGTGTGAGCTTGAGTGGACTCTGGGGGATGGTGGAGGACAGGAAGGCCATGGGGTCGCGATGGGTTGGACACGACTTCACAACTAACAACAAACTGGGAGTCAGAATGGCTTGACTGATTGCATAGCCTAGACTTTCCCTGATGTTTTCATGTTATTTGAAACATGAAAAACTTACCTATCAGTGAGCATGTGGACATGTTCGGAAGTTAGGCAAATGAAGACAGTTGGATCCCAGCTGGATTTTCACATCACTAACCATTGGCATGATTAACAAAACACTCACAACTCTAAAACATTCCAGATCTTCTTGGCAGCTTGTTAGGCATTTTGGAAACACCTCAGTGGGTTTAGGCAACATAACCTATGAAGGGAAGCTGGCTTACAGAATGGTGCCCATGGGTATCTAGCACATGCCCACGAACCATAGCAAAAAGGATCCTGCAGACCAGTTCAAATACATTGTTACATATTTCAGATACCTATTAGGAAGGAGAGTTTCTCTGAAAACCAAGCTAGCGTGATAATAAGCTGGTGCTTTCTGTTGTTTGGGACTGATTACAATGATGAAGATAACTCCATTTGTTGTGTCTCCTTTCTGTTGGTTGATTGCACCTTATCATTTTAAAATAATTGATATAAATATAGAGAAATGAATAGTAAACTAATAAAGCAATCCTCATGCTTATTGGCCTGCAACCACAGAAGGAGGCAATCAAAAGAAAAGGTGATAATAATTGTTACCTGAATGAGTGGAGTATGTGACACTTCTTATTCATTTAGAAGGAGAAAGAGGGAAATGGCAAGTAGAAGTTTATACAACAGAGTTAATATGTGTATTGCTTTAATCAAGTATTCACTGGTAATGTACTCTGTGCTCCACTTTCTCTTTGTTTTCTTAATGCAAACAGACTTGAACACAATGATAACTTTTTAAAATTATTTGTCAGTTTGAATCCATATGAGTCAGAGGCTCATTAAATTTGAAAAGAGAAAACATTTGCCTGAAGATGCTTGGTGAGGTGAGATAACTGAAACAGAATTCCCATCCTATTGTGAAGTAACTTTTATGTACAGTCAGTTTATCAATGTCTGAAATAAAATTCCATTCAGGAAAAATAGGAGAAATGGATGGATATAAGAGCAATCTATTCTGTGGCTTGAAATGCTGACCTATATGGGAGATTCTAGTGCTGATAAAATAGGATACTCCAATCTGCTCTAAGTTCCCTGGATGAAGAAACCAATGGCATATATAAATAAAGAAGAATGGTGGTGTATAGGAGATGATGCTGAAGAAGTCCCCTCAACTGAGAGAGGAAGGCTTGATGCTGCTTCTTTTACACAAATATCCATTAAAAAATGGAAAATAGACACTGAACAAGATGAAATCTTAGTCTGAATCAAGACTCTTCCTGTGTTCCAAAACACTGTAGATAGGATAGAATTGAATAGCATGAGAGATTCCAAGCAAAAGCCAATCTTTGTTGATTTACTAAAACATTAAAATGTATTCTTGCAATGAATCTTATTTTTGCATTTTGTCTTAGCAATGTGTTGTGTTTTGTAGTTGGAAAGGAGAAACATTGATCTTGCCTCACCCCTTTCTTTTGGTAGAATGGAAGCATTTTCAAATAATTCTAATCAGGGACTGATTTAAAGATGAAGGGTTTTTACAGTTGTGAGGTGTATGACAGTATGGATTTTTGTGAGAATATCTTGTATATAGCCCAGCTATCTAGCAGAATAAATGCATATGAAACATGTAGAAAGGAAATATTTAATGTTCTGGTCTATGCAACTTGCATTAACTTCAACCAAGTCAAGTTCATTTTTAAAAGGCATGGCATGAAATTGGCATGAACACAACACCTAACATTTAAAATTCAAGGAACTTATACTTAGTGTATGGGAATTGTACAGCACTGCAGCCTTGTTTTGTATAGTGCTTCCACCTTTGTTCATCTATGGAGCAAATCTTTGGATACCCATATTATTGAACATAAGAACCCATCTGGGTCAAACCAATGGTCCATTCAGCATCCTGTTTCTCAATGGCTACCTGGAAAGTCCACAAAACATCAGTTGGTGTCACAATATTCATGAACATGGAGGTTGCTTTAGCCATCATGACTAGCAACCACTGATAGATTCATTTTCCAGAGAACTTTGGCTGTGGAATGGCATAGAAAACAATACATAAATAAATGAACAAAGAATCCTTCTATTTTTAAATGTCTAATATCTATCATTGACTAGGTCTTGTGGCAATGGCTTCCAAAAATTAATCACAGGTCATGTGAAGTAGTGCTTGCTTTTGCTTGAAAGGTATCAAACCTTGTCCTCATACAAAGGTGGCAGGCAAGAGCTTTCCAAGGCCTTTGTTGGGGCTGGACAAAAAAATATTTTATATTGGAGAGCCAGCTAGTGTTGAATTTCCACCATGAATAAGAAGCCCTGTTCACTCAGACAGCCTCCCATCCCCACAGAAGTGGAATTCTTGGACAACAGTCAAACTCATACCAATTATACCAGAGGCCTAAACCCTTTTATCAGTCTCACAGGAAGACTTAATAGAAGGTATATAGATTTACTTCCATACATCACTTGCAACTGTGACTTCCCCTTCCCCCTTTGCATAATAGCCTTAAGCTTCTCTGGACTGATAATCCATAAGTACTATAATTTCAAGAAAAAATAACATCTCACTGCACTACAGTATGAACTCCTTATTAGATATGAGCATTGTTTGGTCACTGGAGCCAATAACAAATATAAGAAACATAATTTAGATTGCAATCTGGTGACCCTACTCGTAATGATTATATTTTGTGAGCTATCTCAATATATCAAGCTGGATATATTCTACTCCAAATGAATTTCCCTGATAAATTTTGTAAATGAAGTTGATTTACATACACTTGCTTACATTTCCCTCCTGGTCCCCTCCCAGGCAGTGCAGACAGAAGCACGCCGGCTGCTCTCTGTACTCAGGAAGCAACCCCAGAGGAGGGCTAAAGGGAGTGGGGAGGCAACAGACTATGAAGACCAATGATCACCTGGGCAGCTCTCCCTGCTCTGCACTACTGTCTGTAAACCTCCAATTCCAGGGACTTGTGGGCATCCCAATAGGATCTGTGCTGAATGTACTTGCAAATACAATTACACTCCTGTGTTAAAAGTAGAAAACACCTGCCTACTTCTGAACTTCTGGTTATTGGGTTACATTTATAGTGACTCCTGGAGACAGAATTAAACCAAACACTTTATTGCTGAGGGCTGGCAAATGTTGCTAATGATCTTCCCTCCCTCACCCACCCATACAAACAAAAAGCACACAGCAGCCAATCCAGCACTTTGAAAACCAACATTAACAATTTATGAGACATTATCTGAATTTTATCCCAAGGCATCTGTGCCCAGCTTGTTGTTTATACCAAGCATGCATTTCAAGGGGGCTCTTATCAGTACTAAGTGGTGTAGATGTGGCAATGATTCCTTATAAACGATTGCAGAGGGATGTGTAAGACCACCAAGGTCTTTGAAACCCATCTGCCTTCTCCTATTCCTGACAACATGATCATTCTGACTCTGGTGCCTCTGTTCACCTTCATGCATGCAGAGAGATGTTACTATATGGAGTTGCTATTATCATCATTATTCTTCTTCATTGGTTCACTAGCATATTTGAGCTGCATCCTTTCAACATTTACTTGGGACTAAGCTCTACTGAATGCAGTGGAACGTACTTCCAATCCTACATACATAGGATTCTTAATCTGTAATATACAGCCATCTTCATCCACACAAAAAAACAATAGCGGGCCACTCTCAAGGTATTCTTTCATATCAAGAGCACCAAGATATTATACAACATCAGCAGGTTTTTTAAATCATACATGAAAAGTTCTTCAGTATAATTATTAGCTAATTTTATTATACTTCTTCCAGATTCTAGATATTTTCCCTGTTTTTACTTATTTTATTTACTTATTATATATGAAAAATTTGCATTGCTTTTTAATCAGGCACAAGTGCTTAAGGGGACATGAAACATAAAATACTGCTGTTCCTGGTAATGATATAACTTTTAAAGGATACTGTTTGATTGGATGAATCTTAATTACCAGACATGTCACCTTCATATGGCATAATCGTGAACATTTCTAATCAGACATCCATTCCACTGCATTTAGTGGGACTCACTTGGTTTTATGTGGGGAAGGGATTCTGCATTATGCCTGCTATTCTCTTAAGAGGGGAGTTTAATTTTTCTTTCCAGAACATAGCACTAGCTATTTCTGCTATTTCTGTAATGTATATGCTTTATTTATAAATATATAAGCTAAAGGCAGGTTGCTCACCTGTAACCGATGTTCTTCGAGTGGCCATCTGTGCAGTCACACACATGGGTGCTGCGCCTGCGCAGTGCCTGTGGACAGAGATTGCAAGCTAATGGTTTTTTTGGCGGGAAAGCTCCGCTCCCCTCCCCCCTAGAGCTATAAAGAGTGGAGTGTCTGCCATTTTGTTCAGTCTTTGCGACCGAAAGTATGCCCCCTAGCAAGTAATTAACCTAATGAGATGATGAGGATCGGTACCGATAAGCCAAGAAATTACATCACCAAGCTCCACCTACCGACACCAAGCGGGACCGGCAGGTGGGTTGTGTGACTGCACAGATGGCCACTCGAAGAACATTGGTTACAGGTGAGCAACCTGCCTTTCTTCATCATGGCCTCTGTGCATCACACACATGGGTAGAATGACAAGCTTACCATAAAGGAGGTGGGAAGGTGTCCTCACTGCAAGACCGATGAGAGAACAGCTCTTCCAAAGGAGCAGTCTTGTCAGGCTCGGACATCAAGGCGGTAATGTCTTGCAAAAGTGCAAGGATTTGCCCATGTAGCAGCTCTGCAAACACCCTCGAGTGATACCCCCGATGCGAATGCAGAAGAAGCAGCAACTGCTCGAGTTGAATGACTTCGAGGAACCGCAGGCAAGTCGAGTTTGGTGATCTGATATGATAAAGTGATAGTATGGACTATCCATTTCACCAATCTCTGCGAAGAGACCGGGGTTCCCTGATCTACTGTAGAATATTTAACGAAAAGTCTGTTTGTACGCCGAAGAGATTCTGTTCTGGACCGATAGAAGGCCAAACAACGACGAACATCGAGAGAATGTAATGATCGCTCAAGGGGAGTTGTTGGCGATGGAAAGAAGGCTGGCAAGACGATATCTCGTCCCAAATGGAAAGAAGTTGAAACTTTCAGTAGAAAGGAAGAGTCAAGTCTCAGGACAACTTTCTCCTTGTGGAAGTTCAAGTATGGTGGGTCGATCCGAAGTGCACAAAGCTCACTAGCTCTTCGCGCTGAAGTGACTGCTACCAGAAAGGCAGTCTTCCAGGACACGAGTCTCAGGTCAACAGTAGCCAAGGGCTCAAACAGGGCTCTTGTCAAAGCCTGAAGAACTACCAAGAGGCTCCAAGTCGGCATCACTGGTCTTATGACAGGAGTGATGTTGTGAAGTCCTTTAAGAAATCTTTTAACAAGCGGTTGGGAGAATACCGGACAACCATCAATCATCCCTCGATGATGGGAAACCGCTGCAGTATAAACTTTAATCGAGGATGGTTTAAGTCTGGAGCGATGAAGTTCTAACAGAAACTGCAGAATCTGAGGCACAGTCGATTCAAATGGAGAGAAGGAGTGGGAATCAGCAAAGGTGGAAAAACAATTCCATTTAGCTGAATAAGACCTTCTTGTGAAAGGCTTCAGTGATGAATCTAAGATAAACTGGATAGATGGATCCAATGCTATCAGATTCGATGAATCACAGACTGACGCCGAAGAGGCAGTCGAGGCCGGTACAGCCAAAGGTGCTGATGGTACCAATGAGGATGCAGGGACTATTGAATCCGCCAGGCCGTCAGGCTCAAAGTGGTCAGGTCTGGATGTCGTATCATTCCTTCCTGCTGGGTTATAAGGTCCGGAAGCAACAGAAGGCAACGGAATTCTCCTTGGGAAATTGAGAGAAGCTCAGTGAACCAGGGCTGGCGTGGCCACCAAGGGGTGACTAGTATTCCCAATGGTGTCTCGCAGGCTATCTTTGCCACAACTTTCGTTATCATTGGAATCTGTGGAAAAGCATAAATGTGGAGGTGGCTCCAAGAAATCATGAAGGCGTCCCCTAGGGATCCGATCCCGATCCCCGCCCTCGAGCAAAAGAGGCCGCATACCCTGTTTTGTTGGGTAGCGAACAAGTCCACGTCTGGAGCTCCCCAGAGACGAAAGAGCTGGTTGTATATCCGAGGGTGTAACTCCCATTCATGGGAGACAAGCATGTGGCAGCTGAGAAAATCCGCTTGGATATCGTCTACGCCAGTAAGATGTACCACTACTATGGTGATTCCGCGGGGGATGCACCAGTCCCAAATCTGAAGTGAAAGCCTGACCAAGGTTGGAGACTTGGTCCCTCCTTGCTTGTTCAGATAGAAAACTGTTGTCATATTGTCTGACGTTATCTGAACAACCCGATGGCAAAGAATGTCTTTGAAGGAATGGATTGCTTTGAACACTGCTAACAGTTCCAAGAAATTGATGTGTTCTCTGGATTCGAAATGGTTCCAAATGCCCTGTGTCCGGAGACCATTGCAAATCGCTCCCCAACCCGAGCGGGAAGCATCGGTCGTGACTGTCACCGATGGGGATGGATGCTGAAAAGGCATCCCCACAGATAGATTTGCCCTGAATGTCCACCAAAGGAGGGACTGGAGAACCGAAGACGGGATTCGAATCGGTTTTGACTGCGGATCGTGTTGCGGGCTGAAGGACTTGATGAACAGTAGTTGTAGCGGGCGTAAACAAAGCCTGGCATGAGGCACCACAGCTACTGATGCTGCCATGTGGCCGAGTAGAGTTTGGACTGCACGTGTTGGTACCGTCCCATCATGACGAATCCGAAGAATATGTCAAATCATCGCTTCTTGTCTGTCGCGAGGAAGGAAGCTCTTTCCAGCATCGAATCCAGGTGCGCTCCAATGAAGGTAAGTATCTGTGTTGGAACGAGAGATGATTTTTCCATATTAATACGCAGGCCCAGGTTATCCAGTAGGGTGCACGTCAAATTGATAGAATGAAAAAGTTCATCTCTAGACTGGGAAACCAGGAGCCAGTCATCCAGATACGGATAAATCTGGATGCCCTGAAGGCGGAGGTAGGCACATACCAGGGCCATGCACTTAGTAAATACTCGTAATGCAGTAGCTAGTCCAAAGGGCAAAACCATGAATTCGTATAGATCGGATTCGACAGCGAAGCAAAGGAAGCGCCTATAGCCAGGATGGATTGAGATGTGAAAATATGCATCCTTTAAATCTAGTGAGGCGAACCAGTCCTCTTTCCACAGCAATGGAAGGATACTTTGAAGAGTGGTCATCCGGAATTTCTTAGTTTGGATAAAACAATTTAGAGAACGTAAGTCCAAAATTGGCCGGAGACCACCGTCCCGTTTCAGGACTGTAAAATATCTGGAATAGAATCCATGAAGTCCGTCCGAAGGGGATAATTGGCGAATAGCCCCTTTAGCCAAAAGTTGTCGTATCTCGTCAAGCAAAACTGCTGAGCATGATGCAAACTTTATCGGGCTCGATGGAGGGATGGTATTGAATTCTATCCTATAGCCATGCTGAATGATGGACAACACCCACCTGTCAGATGTGACGGACTCCCAAATGGGGAGTCGGCTTCACAGCCGACCCTCATATGAGAGGGGGGTGGGAGTAGGAGAAGAAAGAAGAAAGGTTCGCCCGTCCCGTCAGCATTGGCGCCTATCCATGTCGAATCGGTGCCGGGCCTGCTGGTACCGCTGCTGAGGCTGCTGACGGCTGTGCTGTTGTTGTTGCTGTCTCTGTTGGTGTCATGCAGGAGAGCACGACAGTAGCTCCTCCTCGCAAGGAGGAGGTAACCGTGATTACTAGGATCAGGAAAGAGCAGACACTTCCAGAAGGAGAAGCGAATCAGTTGACCCCTGAGACCTGTGATGATTCACAGGCTGCTTTACAGGAGGCTAGCCCTTTAAACCGAACAGACTGTGAAAGAGAAAGGGGGCGGCAAATACTTTGCCAGAGGAAGAGGAGGAGGAGAGCAGCGGACCAGAAGGGGACGGGCAGCTCGGAAGCATTGACTTGATTGATGCTAACCAACGACGAATGATGCGCTCTTACCAGCTTCGCGAAGAACGGAGAAGAAAGAAACAGGAAGAGGGGGAGGGATAAGGTCATTGTCAGGGGAACATCGTTCCTTCGCATACATGCCTTGCCGTTAGAATAGTTGTTTAACCGTAAATCTTGTAGATAATGAGCAATAAACCAATTTAGAACCTCAGCTCTTGTTTAAAGAGTTTATTGCAGCTAAAGCACCTCTAAGTGTGAGTGTGTTTTTACAACACCCTCACTACAGTTGGGGCTGTTGCCTGGCCTGGAACGACTGCCTATAGGTAGGGCAATTCCACTGCCACTTACGCTGGGTCTGGGGTGGTAGCTCCATCCGGCGCGCCATCATACGGGACTCGTGCAACTTCTTCAATTTATGGTCAGTCCTCGAGTGGAACAGCCTGGACCCATCGAAGGGCATGCCCTCGATCCAACACTTGGTTTCCTCGGGAAAGTGGCAATTCCAAAGCCAAGCATGCCTCCGGAGGGAGACCGCCCCGACGAGGGCCCTCGAATTCATGTCCATGTGATGGCATGCCGTGGACAACTGTTGAATGGCCACTTGCATGGCCTCTTTTAGTAGGACCTTGGCCACATCTCCTTGGTGGTCCGGTAGGGTCGAGGCGACGTTGTGGAGGCGCTGCATTAAAAAGTATTGGTAACGTGCCAACGTTGCCTCGTAATTGGAGATGCGGAGCCCCAATCCTGCAGCCACATACACTCTGCGGGTGAGTGAGCCAATCTTCCTCCCCTCTTTGTCGAGTGGCATGGTATGGCCTCTGGCCTCCCTACCCTGGGAGGATTCGACAACGATCGAGTTCAGCCTCGGATGCTTGAGGAGGAAGGGGATGTCCTCCTCCCGAACCCAATACATTGTTTCGTACCTCCTCGATGTAGGTTGAGGGTGGGAGGCCAGGTCCCAAGGTTGGGTCATCGCCTGCTTGAGTGTCGTTATCAGAGGGAGGACAATGAATGTAGACTGCTCTCCCCTAACGACGTCGTAAATTCTGTCCGACGATGGCCTGGACGTTGGACGGCGTCAATTTCCAGGGCCTGAACTAGCCTTCCCATCAAGTCCGCGAATGAGCCGTGGGACTCATCCGGTGAGGCGGGGTCCTGGGTAGTGATGACAGCGTCGGGGGAGGTCGAGTCGATCTCACAATCATCGGAATCGGCCAAATAATATGGTGGGGCCGATGATGAAGAATCCGGTGGTGACTGTGAACGACTGCTATCATGCCTCGAAGGCACTGGTGAATCCCGTCTCGAATCCCTCAGGCGAGGATGGTCCCAAGTGCGTGAGGATCTACTCCGCGGAGCCAGGTAATATCCGACAGAGTAGGGTTTGGGCCATGGTTGATAAGGCTGTCGGTACCATCCTTCTATCGGTCTATCAATAGACTGGCTCCGTCGACCCCGAGGTGGAGACATTACTACATCCCCTGTAGTAGGGGGCATCGGTGTAGGGGATCTCGCCTGCGGAGGGGAGTCCCGTATTTCTCCGTCCGAGATAGAATCCCTTGGAAGGGTAGGAAGTGGATCAGGAGGACGGTCCACAACATGTCTCGGAGACCCCTGTGGGGTAACCCTTATGGCCTCTTGAAGTACAGCATCGGGTGGTGTCGGTACCGAAGTCGGACCTGGTACTGATGGCGCTGACGAGCCCGAATCTTGGTGCCGTGGGCGCTCGGATTCCTTCGGGCGCTTAGAAGGCTTTGGAAGTTTATCTTTTTTAGCCTTCTTGTGGCCACTCAACTTAGAAGAGTCAGAGTGTTTTCGTTTCTCTGTTTTTTTCTTAGGAGAAATGGGAGGAGCCATCACCGATGAGGCACCTTCGTCCGAAGGACACCGTTGCTGGGCCACAGAAGATGAGGCCGGCTTAGCGGCAGTCACCACTGGGTCGGACTGCATGAGAGCCCGATCCCATAATAGCCTGTGTAGGCGGTTTTCTCGGTTTTTCCTGGCTTGTTTGGAAAAAGCCAGACAATGCGCGCACTTATCCATCCTATGCCCCTCACCGAGGCAGAGAAGGTATAGCTCGTGTGGGTCGGTAGGTGACATCTTCGACCCACGCTCCGCGCACTTGCAGAAGGCCGCCCGCTGCGCCGTCATAGAAAGGAAGAGAAAGGAGATAGTGCAGAGGGTAAGTATATATTTTTGATTTTTTTTTTTATATATATAGAAAAGCAAGAAGAATGAAGAGGAAATACTAACAAGAAGAAGAAAGATGAACTATGCTAATAACTACGAGGAACGAGGGAGTAAAAAACTGGGACAATATTGAAGAGCTAACCAACGGATAGTCAGAGCGAGAGCGAAGCGGCACGAGGCACAGTGAACGGCGGTCGCAAAGACTGAACAAAATGGCGGACGCTCCACTCTTTATAGGTCTAGGGGGGAAGGGAGCGGAGCTTTCCCACCAAAAAAACCGTTAGCTTGCAATCTCCGGCCACAGGCACTGCGCAGGCGCAGCACCCATGTGTGTGATGCACAGAGGCCACGACGAAGAAACATAGTTGGAAGCAAGCAATATAGCAATCTGAGTAAACAGCAAATCTCATACATGCCTCAGATTTCTGAGAGGCCTTAAAACTCCAAGGTACTTCCAGGTCTCAGTTATTTCATTCTCTCCAGTCTGTTCCAGATTGCAGAAATGGTTTCTTCTTCTGGATTATCCATACACCTTCCCTGCCCCTTAGCTGGGCTTGGGGTGGTGTCTTCTTCCAAGAGATCTGATGGCTTTCCTACTCCAAACACTCAATAATCTGTCAATTAAGCCTTCACAATTAGTTCCAATTTTTTAAAATCAATTGACTATCCCTGTGGATGTTGAGAACTGTTAACTATTACTGTAGGATTTCAGTGTGTTAGGAACCTGGAGTCTGTCTACCAGTACTTAACAGAATGGGGCATAGTTTGCCTGAGCATACCACAACTGAGCAATCTTGCACACCTACTAAGTAATCCCCCTGGAGTTCAACAAAACTTACTCCCAGGTACCTGTGTATAGGATTATACCTAAAAATACTTTCTAAAAAGCCAAACCAATAGTAAACTAAAAGTAAAGCATGCAAATCGTATACATGCTTATACAAAAAAAGTCCTAGAACTCCTAAATTTTAAGCAATACATTCTAGGATTCATTAAATATGTTATCACACACTGCTAAATGCTTGGGAGTTGTGGAAAGTCTTAACTTGGCACTGAAAGGATGGTAATATTGGTGCCAAGGAGACCACATTAGGGAGATCCTTAGTTCCATAAATGAAACTAAGAAGGTCTTCTTATCTGTTGCCACCCTCTGAGCCTCTCTTCAGGAGGTTCCTGGGGATAAACTCCTTTGATGATTGTAGCATATGGGTAGGTTCATGCCTAGAGAGGTACTCTGTTAAGTATTGCAGTCCCAATTTGACCTCAATTTATAGGTCAAAAGCAGCATCTTGAATTAGGCTCAGAAACATTGAGGCAGCCAGTGCAAGCAGGCTAAAATCAGTGTTATATATTCAGTCCCTCTGCTTTCTTCTCCCAATTTGGCTATCACATTTTGTATGAGTTGTGGCTTCCAAGCTGCCTGCAAAGATAAGGTGCATTGTAATTATCTAATTTAGAAGTTACCAGAGCACAGATTACTAAATGCAGGCATTGTCCTGGTTGTATGTGAATAGCTGAGCCACCAACTGAACCTGAAAAAGGCACTCCATGCAGTGAGGCCAGGAAAGTGCTCAAGTTCTGAACCTGTTCCTCTGAAAGTGTGCAACTGCAACCAGAACAAGTTGAACACCCTCATTTCTGGTGGAAAACCCACCCACTGCTCTGGATGCAGGTTTGTTCTGAACTGGCAGACATAGTTTCCCAGTTCAAATGTTACAGGGGCGCATTTGGGAGCCTGTATTTTCTTCTTCTTCTTCTTCTTCTTCTTCTTCTTCTTCTTCTTCTTCTTCTTCTTCTTCTTCTTCTTCTTCTTCT
>JAIXND010000767.1:100540087-100575691 GCA_023646645.1 Varanus salvator macromaculatus | reverse complement strand
CTTCTTCTTCTTCTTCTTCTTCTTCTTCTTCTTCTTCTTCTTCTTCTCCTCCTCCTCCTCCTCCTCCTCCTCCTCCTCCTCCTCCTCCTCCACCTCCTCCTCCACCACCACCACCACCACCACCACCACCACCACCACCTTAATAATAATTTTAAATAATACATCATTGTTATTTTAGTATCAGTAGCAGCAGCAGTAGTAATATATACCTTGCCTATTCCCGAAGATTGGGACTTTTATACCTAGCAGGTAGTCTTGAAATGCTGAAGAAAAAATCCATGTTGGTGAAAGTGAATTCTATAGGATAATTATACACTGTGTAAAGGATATTCCAGGCCTTTGGTCTGGCTGGAATTCAGCTTCACTGAAATATGACATATTCTAGTATTAATAGGAAGAAAAAATAATTCCTTCCCATTTTCTCCATTTTTCATGGAACACATAATGGTATACATCTCTATTATGCCTCCTTTCACTTGCATTTCCTGTTAGCTTAAAAGCCCCAGACAATGTAATTCTCCCTCATAGTGAGTAGTTGATCAGAAATCAATATAACTGCTGGACAATTAACACAATACTGGGGAATAGGTGGGGGGAAATAGAACGGAATGAGTCCAGTAATCGCATGATGACTTTTAATTTTCATTGTGACTCACAAGCTTACCTTCTGATGAGGTACTTGGACAGAACACGAGGCAGTGGGGGCCTGGACTACAACTGACTTCATGGTGCTTCTGCCACTGAGAAAGTAAATAACAATATTTCTCTTTTCATGGACATATGCTACACATCTGCTGGATGTCCTACAAGAGATACCAAGGGTAAAATTCATTGTGGAAAGTCAGGCTGTTTTGTTAGTTTATCACAGTTTTTGCTCCCTGCTTCACTGACCTTGACGCTAGTGTTCTGAGAGTAGATAATTACAATTTATCTCTCCCTCTTCAAGAAAGAAGCTTTGCTATGTTGACATCTGTGCACCTGGAGGACAGCCACACTCCAATGCACTGATAATACATATCAGCTGTATCTTTCCAGTGTTTTAAGGCTGCAGAGGTGACAGTCCTAGAAGGGACTGGGGGAATATGAGGAACATGGCAGGGCCAGGGTCATAACCATAGCATGTAGAAGGATAGTAAAGGACAGGATGCTTAATTGAAGGCCATCTTCCATTTGTTCTCCTTGAGTCAACACTGGAATAGACTTAGAGCATTTCAATCAATCTTCAGTAGACATTTGTAAAATGCTGACCAATCTGAAGACTTCTAGAAGTCATTTTCCAAAGTGTACAACAGATGTAGAACAATTTTGCATCTATATTTCTGGAGATACATTGCACCGGAGTATACAGGTGAGTGAAGCAGAGGTGAATCACATATTATTGAAAGTGCTATTTATTTCAGTGACATTTTCAAGAATTATAGTTAGACTATAAAATGCACTGAAAGGACTAGTTTATTTACTTTGAGTTCGATTCAGTTTTGAATGATGATGTAGCATACTAGCTAGTCATCTGAGGTACGGTTCCGGAGACAAGATATTCACTCAGTGCCTCTACTGCCATAAAGTTCAAAAGCCATGGGGATAATGCCACTGCATGACCTTAAACGATTGCTATAAGGATGGTAGCAATAGCAATTGGGTTAAGATATTTGAATATCTTGAAAACAGCATCTCTGAGGATGATTTGAATTCTTCTGAGAAAGGAAAAAGGCAAAAAAAGATCCAGTGTGGTGTAGTGGTTAAGATCATGGGACTGGGACTCAGACTATTTGGGTTCAAGTCCCCACTCAGCCATGAAGCCAACTGGGTGGCTTTGGGCCAGTCACAGATTCTCAGCACAACCTACCTCACAGGGTTGTTGTTGTGGGGATAAGATGGAGGAGGACAGATGATGTAAGCTGCCTTGAGCCCTTTGGGGGAAAAGGCAGAGTATAAATCGAATGAATGAATGAATGAATGAATGAATGAAAAAAAGAGGAAGAGGAAGAAGGAAAAAAGGTATTGTGTAATATTGGCGACAGGTCAAGACCTTTTTATTTAAAACTTATTTTAATTGTTAAATTAACTGTATTTATTGGATTTAAAAAAAAAATTAGCTGAGCTGCACCAAGGGGGGGGGTGTTAAGAACAATTTTATTGTTCTATTGTTGTTTTTTGTATATTTGTATATTTTTTGCTTTGTTGTAAGCCGCCCCGAGGCTTTGTTGTGATGGGGCAGCATGAAAAAGTTTTAAATAAATAAATAAATAAATAAATACTTTGAACCCCAGCTGTTCCCAGATAATAAATGGGCAGAGTGGGGTTTTCAGGTACCACTCCCCCCTCTGTCCACCTCTATCATTTAGCCGTTATCCCAGGGCCCGCCACCCTGAAGCTCTAAAGGGCACAGAATGCTGCTGTCAAAGTGACCATTTTCACTTGCTGCCACCTGCTTCCCCTGCCCTTGCTGCTGCCAATGCCAACAGAACAGGATGCTTAGACCTGCTCTCAAGCAATCCCACTGTGCTGGCACTGGCCACAGCATGGACAGGGAAGCACAATCCTGCTCTTCAGCTTCTGCAAGAGTTCTGGGCAGCCAATCTGGACAAAACGATGGCTAATCTCCTCATGTAGATGGGCTAGAAGAGCAGCACAAGGTGGGCCATGCACCTCTCTTTGTTGTTCTGTTCCAGAGGAGCTCAGCTCTGCCACACTACATCTGAGCGGACAGGAAGATCCCCTTCTTACTGCTTGTCTGTGCTGCACATCGGCTGTGCAGTGGGGAGAAGCACCGTGCAAACCATAATGTCATATTGTTCATTTGCCAAAGGCCTACTATTTTCTGACTATCAAAAGCAGCCATCTCCTAATTTCTCCACCTCATAAAAATACTGATCCTTTTACATGTGGCCACATTTCAAGTACTCAAGGCATGTTATCAGAACTACCATCAGTCTTGTCTTCTCAAAGGCAAACTCAATTTCTGAAGAGAGGGCAACATTAGCAGCTCTTCTGGAATTTTCCATGGCACCTGGGAAGAGTAGAAATTTGGATGGGGCTGTATCTCTGCTCTCAGTCTCAGGGGCAAGATCTCCAGTATTCTGTCACTCCTCTAAAGCACTCTAGGGGTGATAGGAATTATGACTGAATGGTGGCCACGTATTATAACAGAAAAATTACACCACACAGAGAATTTTTGACATTTTGTAACCCAATTGAAAAAAGCTACATTAGGCACACCCAATTGCTTTTGGGAAGTTTCTTTTCTTCCTTTCCCTGCCCTCTGCCAACCTGATATATACATTTGAAACTCTTTTCAGTTGCAAAACAAGGCAGTGCTGGAGAATTCAGAGCTAGAAATGTAAGCTCCTACCCTGCCCCTGAGGAAGACCAAAATATTCACTCTATTGTTCATATCTTGGCTCTTGTATTTTAATCTGTGCTTATTTTAGTCTGCTTCCATTGTTATTATAGCATGATTTCTCTTCCCCACAGCACACCTGCCATTTTATTTCTACAACAAGATGTGTCTAAAATGCACCCTTGGTTCAATGTCACTAGTTCCAAGAATTTTATCTAGCTAATGGAATAGGTGCACACAATAATTATTTTTAGTGGCCTAAGTGACACACATTTTGGAATGCACACTTTCAGAGACTGCTTTACTCAAGATAATGGGGCCAATTGCAGGATCAGGTGCTATTCAGACTGGAAAATGATATTTATAATGCTACCATAATAAAATATTTATACATTGCTTTGCTGCCATTACATTAACAGGTGCTAGCTAATATTCATAGTTCTTCCAGTTCTGCTTTTAAAACAGTGCTCAGCTAGCATTAGCAATTAATAAATGAATAATATGTCACATGTATACATTTTCTATTTCATTAGTCTTTAGCAACTTTGGCAGCTGTGTACAGGATAAGCACAAATAAATCTAAGGCTTCATTTGATTTTACGTATGATAGTCTGTCCTATTATTCTGAGCAAAACAACCCACTTGAATTAGTAATTCACAAGTCACTATTTCTAAACTGTAACTGGATGCAGAATTTCATGCCAGAGGTGAAAAGTGCTAGTGTAGTTTACAGGTAGAGTGTGAGCTGCATATTGGGACGTCCTCGGTTTAAATCTCACTTTAGCCACAAGCTCATTACCTGACCTTAGGCAAACCATTCCTTTCTCAGTCTCAGTTCTCCATCAATAATGCAGAATATAGTAACATTGAGCTACTTCATGGGATTATTCTAACAGCAGCTGGGATAATGGATGTGAGCCACACTGATCACTCTTAAAACCATAAATAAATGGTAAGTCAAGTAGGTCCCCTAGCAGGTTGTTCCATGGAGCAGTGGATAATTTTGGGGTCCCCTCTCCATGAGTGGAGAGGTAGGTCCACCATGGAGATTATTTCTAGCCAATGGTGGACTTTTTATTTGCCACAGCTGTGTGATTAGCTATAGTCTGCCAGTGTCTAGGCTGAAAATGAGCATTTGCAGTAAGTGAGGGCAAAGCAAGCAAGCAAGCAAGCAGCCACCTAGCCACCCTACCTTCCATTGTGGCCGGCATGATTTGAGAGGGCTTAGAAAGAATGTGGTAGTCCTTCGCAGCCCACATTACTACGACACACACCACTACCACCATAGAGATGCCTTTTTAATAGTAGTTCATGTCATAATATATTTTCACATCAAGGTCCCAAAGTTTGGTAATGTTTGTATGTCAAGAACTTCTCTGCCAATGTTGCAAGTCTATGGGTGGCCATAGAGGTTGCTGAACAGAATGAGAAATGTAGGTGCCCTGATGTGGCATTGCAAACACTATTCCATATAAGTGTCACAAGCACTTTCTAGATGGCATGAATTTCAATATGCTCATCAGCTGTTCATGGAAAACTCTCCTATTAAGAACCATGTGCCCCTAGTTGAATGGAAAGTCCTCATTTTGAAAGTGAATTGTACATGTCTATGCACACACACACACAGAGGAACAGACTATAATTTAACATTAACAGGATGTATTCTAGATGAATTAAGCAAGAATTAAGTATAGTCACTAAAATTACACTACCCAAATAAGTTACTAAGATATAAACACCTAATAAATTACAATGGTGGTGAGCGGAGTTTGTATTAGATTAGTAAAATGTCTTCCATTGAAATGGGAATCTCATATTCTAAGGATGGACAAATCTGCCAATTTGGGTTCTCTCACTTTCTCATTTTTAAATGTTCCATTCAGTTCACTGTAATAATTTCTCCTGAAAACTTGTCTTCAGTTCACCTTTCAGATTCTAAAGAAATATATGCATGAAAATCCATATGCATTTTGTTCACACGTCTCCTAATGCATTTGTGGTCTGCTTAATACAGACTGTGCAAGCAGTTCTGATACAATACAAAGTTTAACATATTTCCTCTAATAAATGCATTTTATACATTTGATATTGAAGGACTTCATTCTAAAATTTGGAAGATTGTGAATTTTGAGCAATAACTGAGTTTCAGTTTGCACGGTCAAAAATGCAAAATAAGTTCATGTTAAATTGTGCATTGAATTAATTTCTCTCCCATACCTGTGGTCTATTTATGTATTTATTTTGATTTATATAACACTTATATTTACAAAATATCTTCTAACAGTTTACTAAGTAGTTTAGTTTACTAAAAGTAAATAAAGGTATTCCAAGCAAAAGGGCAGCATATTGTCACAAACATAATTTCATCTTTGCTTTGAGCAAAACAGTATTCTAATGCCTCAGAATGATCATTAATGAATATAGAATGTCTTGCTTCAGTTGTGCTGTAGAATGAAATAAAATTAATGTAAATGCACCAACAGTGCCATTCATTTTGGTCAATAAGCAATCTCAGTTGCTTTCACACTAGTGCAACTTTCCCCCTCTGGGCAGCTGGTATTTTCCTATTAAATAATCATTCATAAGAAATTTAACTAGGCTGCAAATGTCACCTGTGAGGTGTATATATATCAAATTAATCAATATCAGCTGCTGCAAGGTTGGAGGAGAACTTTTTATTCCAATCTTATTATTTTAATGCTTGATGCTGTCAAGTTGCTTGAGGGTTGGGAAAAAAGTCATTTCTATTCAATTTCAAAACTTGGAAGGAAATAGGGTGGGAAAATGCCATGTTTTCTAGTTTCTTTATAGTGTTCATGAACTCAACAAGTGCAGTCATGTTCAGGGCCAATCCTTAGCCAATGTTTAAATCTTCAGTCTATACTGTGGACAACCACCTGTTGGGAATTACATGAGCAGAGGTGGCTGGAACCGGGAGTCAGACTTTTTGTTTCTATGTTAATATGTTTCTATACTAGGCAATAGTTGATTTCTGGGCCATTCAAAGTACTGATTTGAATGTCAAAGCTCTTCACACCCCAGGTTCTTCCAAACTTGAGGAACACCTTTCACTGATGAAGACTCTCCCATGAAGCCTCTTAAGATATTAGACTTGGTCCTGGACAATAGTTTAGCATTGACTGAGATATGGGTAAGGGAATGGTAGAGCATGACATTTCACTGTTCTTTGGACTGAGTTGCTGGGACACAAAACAAGAAGAAATAAAAAGGAAGATGGAAAAAGAAAATGAATAGCCTCCCAAACAGGTGCTAAGAAATGAAAAGCTGTGGGCCACCATGTTTTTTTCAGGAACAAATATATTATTCAGCTAGTCATATGGCAGCATCACCTTGTAATATTATCACAAGTTAGGATCACAAGGTAGTAGTCTTAAATGATGAAACAAAATAATTATTCAGGGAAAAATGTATTATGACATGTAGTAGGAGGAAATTGGGCACCAATAAATAATTAGCAATTCATGATAGTTCTTGTATTAAATTTGAAACTGGTGCTTGTATTGCATATCTTGTATATATCAGCTGCCTTGCTGTTGGTTTTTACAGATTTAGGCGATAATTAAGAATTTAATATTTTCTAAATTTTCTAAACTAGATTATAGAGACAGAAAAATGATAAAATACTGAATTATACTTAACACATAATTCGGTATACACATTCTTACATTATAACATGAAAAAGTGTAATCTGGAAATGAATATGACCAGAAAAGATATGCCAGGCTCCACAATCAGGCCACCTATATCTCACCTGGTTGTTTATGCATGCCCTTCCCCTTGCACGATATATTCCTAAAGATCCCAAGCCTAGATGGTTATCTAAAGTATTTGCTTATATAAAAATAAAAAAATTGTTTTTGGTGTCAGTGGCATTTCATGGCAAAACTAAATCACATGAGCATCACTGGAATGCCAGACTGTATATGTGTAATGTATGCACACATGTGTATGGATCTATCTATATTGGGGTGGGCAACTGGTGGTTCTCCAGATGTTTTGGTCTAACACAACTGGTTTATTCAGTCCTTGCTAGAATAGCCAGTGGTGTGAGATAATGGGAATTGTAGACTAAGTCCAGATAACCACAAGTGTCATACACCTGAACTACAGCTATAGAACTTCTTCAGTTTTCAGTGAGGCTTAAGGTACTTACAGTTTTTACTCCTATTCTAAAAAGTCTGGAAATATATTTATCTATTAAACTTAATGTCTTTATACCTTAGCCTTCAAGGTAGCTTGGCAATATTAATTTAACAATATTAAAATTATACAACAAAAGTAAAAATACAGAGACATAAAAATGAATATATATGTTGGTTTGGTTTATTTGTTTATATGTTTATGTTGAATTAATGTTGTATTTGGTTGTAGGTTTGTTTTATTTATTGGGTTTATTATTTATTGGGTTTATTAGGGTTTAATTTAAGGTTATTTTGTTTGTCGAGATGCACCGAGGGCAAGGGGAGGGGGAGGGATAAATTAATATTGTTTATATAACAATTGTATTTTAATTATGTTGTAAGCTGCCCCGAGGCTTCAGTGCGATGGGGCGGCCTATAAATATTTTAATAAATAAATAAATAAAATAATAGAAAGGAGGTAAAACCAGACAAATAAAGTGGAACAAAACAACGACAGAGCAATAACCAGTTCAATAATACTGAAGAGTGTTAAACTGTGGCAGCTTCTCCAGTCACTTGATGCAGATGTTCTTAACACCTGCCTAGCTTAACCATATAAAGCACTTTCATTGCTAAGGACAGGGGAGAAATTTATTTGATTCGCATTTTAATGCAATTGTACCAAGGTTCATATTCTCATATCAATATTCAAACTAAAACTCAGTTATTCTTTTTAATGCATTTTTCTGAATTTTGCAATTGTTTCTTCAATTAAATGTGCATATTAATAGGAACTTTCATGCAAACCTGCATATATAAATGAAAATAAGGTGCAATATATTTGGAAAATGTTTGCAAAATCACATATATTAGATGAAATTGTATACAAATGCACACAAAAGTAAGTATCAACATCTATGTGAAGTTTTGCAAAACAAAATTCTCAAAGTTTGGGATTTACTAGATTAATGCTTGGAAAAATAGGAAACTGTGCAAAACTAACATTGGCACTTGTTTATAGATTGCAGCAAAGAGAGTAGAATAGGATTCTCATTGTATATGAGAGAGCCAGATAACTAAAGCTAGCCCTTGCCATCCTAGGATCTCAAGGCCAGAAATTTTCATACATTTGAATCAGTAAACTTCAGTAAATTCATGGAAAATATCAAGAGGTATATCAGATTTTCTAAACGAATCTAACTCCCAATCTTTTCACTGGTCCTCTCCTCTATCCTATAATTGCCTTAATTATTCTCAAATTTCTCTATCCCCCTTAAATCACATTTCAATCTGTCCTTGTCCACTGGCTGCAGCTCATGCAGTTGCTCATGCTATTCACTGTACCATCTCACATACATGGACACACATGGACGGATGTGCATGTGTGCGTGCACTCACACACATACACAACATATTCTGCCCCTTTCCTGATTTTTTTTTAAAAACATTCTGGCTCATGTGAAATAGCTATATGGCTAGGACAGAGCAAATTAAATATTTGTGAGGAAGTATCATTAGCATTAACACTTGGGGTGACTTTGTAGTTCAAGGCTAATTTTAAGATTGAGAGGTTATAGAAATCCTCACGATTTCCAGCTATCAGCAGCCTCACCAATTTCTATTACTTGCAAAATGAGCCATTTTGCATCCATTTATTTTTGTTCACAATAGTGTGGTATGATCTGAAATGGAAGTGTAAAGCCAAGGCTAACTAGTTTTAAATGTGATTGAGAATGTGATCACAGAAGTATTAAGCTCACCTTTGCAGATTGGTTCCCTTATATTAGATAAATTATTTCTATATATTATCATTATGAACTTGTTAGCTGGCTGGATAGCAGAAGCTGCTCAAAATCAGAAAGACAGGACTTGAATATATTACTATGCCAAATCCATGTGGTGATTCTCTTCTGACATGAAAATTTCCTAATCCTGATCTGTGATATCTCCTCTATTAACCTTGAAATATCAAAAAGAAGACACACATGATCTAATCTGCGTTTCAAAGGTGTCAAAATCAATTGGACACTTGCATGTATGAAACAATAATACTGACAAATAACATAGACTTTGCACAGTACCAGTGGAGACCTTGCATGTACTCATTTGCGGAACCATTAATGAATTATGCATTTGGAGGCCTATCTTTAGTTCCTAGCTCCTAACAACCAAGGTGCCATTTTCTACCAATGAAGCCTCATTATTTTTGCCAAGCCTTCCAGCCACCACCAAAATAACTGTTTATGTCCTCAAATGTTAATGCCCAAATTAAGGATATGAAGATTTGGCTGGAATCCAATTCCCTTGTACACTTCCCCTGTTATGTTTGTCCTTGGCCAAGGAGGTAAAATGAGAAGAGATCACTTCCACAGATGCTTGGGAATGCTAGCAGTTTCCATCTTTGTGCTGTACTATTTTTGCACAAAGTACTCAAAGTCCTCAAGAAATGGGTGCTGAAGAAAACTCTGCTTGCATAGTGGACTTGTACAACAATTGGACTCCCTTCTGGCTGGAAAACCATGCAAATGCTGAGCACAAGCCAGACCTAGGACAAACAGAAAGTAGAAACAGAAAGCTGGAGTCTGGGAAACCAAGCTGAGAAAATCCAACAGATATCCCAAAATCAGATTCCTAGCCCAAATTACTTCTTCATATAAAGAACTAAGGTGAGAGCCATGAAGGCTGGAGCAATGGATTCCCATGTTGCTGCTTTTATTATTGTATCTCCCTTTGCATAGCCCTTTGCAGAATACAAGAGGGCCAGGAGGAAGGCTTCTATCATGCATGTATTCTGGAAGGCAGATTCAAACTTGGGACAGCAAGGCAGAAAGGGTTCGATGATCTAATCTGTATCAGGGTGGTTGATCACAGAAAGAGCATCTTGGGATATAAGAGTGAAGAAATGGCAGGGGTAGCAAGATCATGGAGGACAAGTGCAATTAAGGGCTAGTGCTTAGGAAGGGTTAGGCAGCAGAATTGCACTTGGAAATAGCAGCATAGCTCAAAGCAAGAAGGTTGCCACATAAAGTGAAAAGTGACTTCATGTCAATAGAAATTAGTAAAAGTCTGTTTCATGTGAGACTACCCTATGATACCCCCTTGATACTTTAGAATTCAAAGCCCTTTCCTATAATGCTTTGAGATGATTTGACAGGTTGCAGGAAATATAAATCATTGTGAACATTAGAGATGACGACAAAAAATCTTGTTGCAGAAGATATATCACCCATTTTGATTCCCTTGTCCTTGAGACATGTAATTTATGTTGTCTGCTTTCTGGAGATGTAAATATTGTAGTCTAAGCTTCATTTCAGTATTCAGAGCAATATAAACATTATAATTGCAAAGAACTTTAAAATGGTTTAAACTTGTAGATTCATTTTCTTATTAAATTCAAGGTCATCCTATTGTTGGGCCTGTCTTTTTAGTGGATGGCAGATTCCATCAATTCACACACCCCACCCCACCTCCATAGAATGATTGATCTTTATCCTGGAAACACGGCTTGATTGGCAAGTATGCAGGTTTATGAAGACTGACCTGTCACACAGAAGGCATCAACTGTCTAAACACTTGGAATATAAAACTTCATTTTTACTCCTTTCAAATGAAAACATCACTCAACATTTGCATTCCAAACAAGGTAAAATATTACTTAATTATGTTGCTTCTTAGAACTAGCTAAACAAAGGAATATTGCAGCAGCATGCATGAAAAGTGAGCAAATACACATGTTCCAGAATAATGTGTGTTGCTTAAAGATCTGGGTGCTAGCCCCACTTGCCATGAAGTTTGCTGGGAGGCTCTGGGTCAGTCACTCACTTCAGCGTAACCATGTAAGCCACTTTGGGCTCCTTAGAAGAGGAAAAGGGGCAGCACATGCATTCCATTTGATAATGTTTCTGCTCCTGCACCCTGGGCCCTTGTCTCTGAATTCCACATATGCCCCAGGGGCAGTCAGGGCAAACAATTTGAAACAATCCCAGTGGCTGGTGAGAAAAACGCTTTTTCTTTGTGGGTACAGTAAGTCACCTCAGGGGGTGCCAAATGCACACAGAGGCCCACTGGCACCAACTGTGAAGCAGCAAAAGCTGTACCCCCCCCCCACAACAGTAGGTGGGATGAGCTCTAGCAGGAACCATGCCATCTTAGTGGAAGAGGGAAACTGTTACTCGGGTGGTAGATGCTACAGAGGAGCAAGAGAAGCTAGCAGAGTAGAGCTAGGCTTGCAGTGCTGCCTGTCTTGTGTCCTGCAGGCGATCCTGCTCCCCTTGTGTGCATGCAGAACAATATTCCACCACATCCATTTCAATCAGATTCCGTTACCAGCCTGCATGTGGAAGTATGTACCATTCCATCTGCATGTGGGAGTGTGTACTTTATGCATCACAGCCAGCAAAATATCTTGAGCAGGTCCTCACTTTCACTGACCCCAGGAGAACAGGCAAAGCCACACTTTGCCTTTGCAGGGCCAGGCAGAAAGCAATTTTCCAAAGAAAGTGTCTGATCTGAGACTTCACACATGCTGTCAATCATATCAACATTCTGCTAGTGTTTGGACATAAAGATAATCATTTATACTTTACTGATCATGCAAACTTGTGCCATGGAGGTGGGGAGAATAATAGTTCCTAAAGAGCCCTCTGAATAATTGAGATAGGCCTCAAGTAATGCAAACTTTTAGTTCTAAAGTGGTTTTGCATGGTCCAACTGAGACAATTTAAGAGGGTAATTCAGCAGAATATGCACGCCATGGGAGTGTAGAACAATCCAGACAGACAGTGTCTTGTGCCTCAATGTGTGGGATGAGACAGGTGGGGATAAAAATCAAAGTGTAGCATAGCCAGAAAGTGTTAAACGGAAATTAATACAAGAGATGGATCAGCCCCAGGAGAAATAACCTTGTAATCTTAGACAAGAGCTAAGATCATTTGCACCATTCAGACACTCCTGCTTTTGCAAATACTGGCTTGTAAACATTTGAAATTGGCTCTTGATAGCATACATACACTAATAACAGATGCTATTAATAAGTAATAAAATAAAAATAGAGCTTATGACTATTTTTGAACTTGTCTATTGGTAGTACTTTTTACTTCATACTACTAGCAATAAATATTAGTGATCAAACAGATAATAATAAGAATAAATACTAATTGTGCCTGTTACATTTTTAATGGTCTATCAATAGTACTTATTACTATTAAACATGACAATAGCTCAGTGATGGTACCCAAGGGTCTGACCTGGTGCAAAGTCGCTTCCTGTGTTCCTGTGTCATCAAAACGAGGTCACTCCTCCTGAAACTTGTGCTGCACTGACTTATTGTGCATCTCCATACAATACAGTGTAAGCAAGGCACATGGGTTACCCTAATTCACAATATGAAAATTACAACACAGCTGTTGCAAGAAGCCACAATCATTTGTAAGGTGGCTGAAAATACAATGCAAATAAGTTGCAGCATCTAAGTTTCTGCCTACATGCATGTGGTTTACAGTGGTTTTCACCTGCTGATCCATGGACCAGAGCTGGTTCATGGGAGATCTCCTGACAGTCAGTGCGTGTGTGTGTGTGTTGGGGGGGTACATCCTGCTCACAATGGACCAGCCAGGGGACTGGCTGTGCTTCACCACCTCTTCCTCAGTTTACATTGCATTCCCAGGGGATGTGATAGTGTAACTGGAGGTTGTGGGGAGAGATGGCTTCATGGGAGCTGGCTGGGAGTCACACTGTGCCAATTTTGGTATTTCGCTTTTCTGCCGACATATTTTGTTGCTTGGTTACTGGTTGTTTTGGAGAATTTTCTTCAACTGTATTATGTGTACTGTGGTTGGTTTTTTGTTTGGTTTGGTTTTATTTTGTTTTGTTTTGTTTCTATGGTGCTTTTTGTTTCTCAGCGGTCCCCAAGGTGGTTTTCCTGGTTTTCCAGTCCTAGCTTTGAAAAGGTTGAAAACCACTGGTCTAGAAAGATGTTTCAATTGTATCAACAGAAAGGAGTCAGCTCTTGGACTTAGTAACCTAACTGTGACTATATCTAAACATTAGGCAATGCATGTTTAACTTTCCAACAGAACTGTGGGGAAAGAGAAACAGCAAAACTCAGTTGCTGAGAAGAGTGATGCAAGTAGGTAACAGTGGATGGCAAAAGGCATCCCTTTTAATGAGATATGTGCAGTTTATACATCAATCAGCTTTCTCAACTTCTTGGTGAGAGGAATTTCACTATCCATGTAGCACTGGGTGCATGTCACCTACTTTGTATTCCTTTTGGTCAGGGGTCGGCAACCCATGGCTCCGGAGCCACACATGGCTCTTGAACCCCTCTGCTGCGGCTCTGTCACTCAAAACACGCACCGGCACAGCCGCTGATCTGCTCAAAGCTCCACTCAGAAACGCAGTGCCAGCTAGTTAAGTAAATCAGCTAGTTAAGTAAATCGCTAAATTCCTCTGCTAAACAAGCTTCCTGCAGGCTCTCATGTTACACGAAATACTGCTGAAAATATTCTCTTTGTCTCAGTGTAATCGCCTTCATCTGAATGTTAAAAGCTGCACTTGGGACCTGTCACAATTCACAGCACTTGACTGTTTATCTGCTAATCAGTCACTAAACACACCTATATCTCCGGCACAGCTGCGGATCTGTGGATCCGCGCCAATTTACTGAGCTTCCCCCGCCCCCCCCCCCACCCGGTAGGCCAACCATGGGTAAATCAAAGAAAAGAAAAGTTTCTGAAGAAAACCAAATGTTTCATGATACGTGGGTAGATTCATTTGCTTTTACTGCTGACGAACTTATGGGATTTGCAGTTTAATGCATGCAGTCCTTTAGCACTGACTTTGACTCTTCAGGAAGCTGTTCTCCTATTCAAAATATATGAAAGGAGTCCTACTAGTTTATCATATAAGATCAAAAATAACAGTTTTTAGTGACTGAACAAGAGCTACAGCTAAATCATAATGAAGATATACATAGCATTAAGGTAAAAAACCATATATGCAGTGTTATCTTCATTTTAGATGTCAAAAGGGTTTTGCAGCTCTCGTTGTTTTCTTTTCTGTGGGAAATGGGTCCAAATGGCTCTTTGAGTGTTAAAGGTTGCCAACCCCTGCTTTTGGTGAAGGCCTTTTTATTTTCCAGGCATTTTAATAATCAAACTTTAAAATTTTGTTTTTATATATCTCATTTTATTTCTGTACCACTGCTATACTTCTGTGCTGAACAATAGAGATTGCAATTATGTTTTTTGTTCCTCCCTCTCTCTCTCTCTCTCTCTCTCTTGTGTGTGTTTAGCTTTTGTTTACTTTTGAATTTTGTTAACTGCCAGAGAGCCTTGCCTATCAAGCAGTATATAAATGAATTAAATAAAAACAATCAAGCATAAACTTCCAAAATCAAAGGCCCATGGTCATCTAATGTAGAGTGGAAAATATTACAAAGGTGATCTCTTTATGGCTTTCCCACCCACTTTGCATTTTCACTAGATGGCCATTCCCCTTTTGGCAATCTAACTGCAGCATCTTAGAGCAGAAGGAGACTGAAGCAGCTTCATATTACCTCTTCTCTCTGTCTCCTTCCCACCCTTCTACCCCTCTCCAAGGTCAATCTCCAAACCTTGGGGAGCAGCCAATGAGGTTCTTTCCATGGTGGCTGCAAGGGACTGCAGACAAAAGTTCGGGCTCTGATCTCCAGGTTCAGGGTAGGAATCCAGGCAATCCTATGACTCCTCAAAAACAGTCTAGAGCCCATTGAAACACATTTCCAATCATGATTCAGGACAATAAAATTAAAGCCTACAGAAATCAATGCAGCCAAACTATGGGCCAGTCCTGTGCTTCTTTTGGCAAAAACTGTAGAACTCTTTTTCTGCCTACTGGACTGCAATTGCATCATAACATATCCATGATAAATAATGCAGTTGCTTCATTGGTCAGCTCTCACTGATATGTTTAGAAATAAACGTAAGCTGTATGGTATTTATTGGGCCACTGTAGGCTGTATCTAAACGTACTTTGTTGGGACTTAAGAACACTGTAAAAGTTTCAGCTATATTGATTGACAGAAATGTACATTTTTGCTTTCCCTTTCCTTTAGTTCTAGGAATGAAGAAATTTCTGAGCTTACATCAGCAGCTCTTTACAACTATGGTTAGCAAAAATACATTGAAATTGCATTATTAAATCCTCACTCATCTGCACCAGCCCAGTTCAACAGATGCAGCATTTCCCACCATTGGCTTGGAGTGACCAATGATGCAATGAATGGCATTGCAGCTATTACACAGAAGGAATCTGTGCAGGGCCAGAGGGAAGGGCAGGGCAGACATACAGGTGGATGCTCTAATTAAACGATAACATGACTGAATACAAAGAAATTCAAGTACAGACTTTTAAGGCCAAGCAACTCAAAGTCCTAGGCCTAGAAGGACAGGTCTGTCCTTTACAATTTCTCCACATTTGAATTGTTTCGATCCTAAGTTCCTTTTCTCTATAGAAGGAGAAACCTATTGGGATCTGCCTCTTTGAAGATGGGCATGCCTGATCCATGCTATAGACTCAAGGAACAATAATGTTTACAATGCTTTTTGTGGGAATGGGGGGGGGACACATGTCCTATCACAAAAAGTTTTACTTCCAAATTGATATTTCAATTTTTAAACAATATAAAACTTAATTGAACACATTCACTTGATCAGAGAACAAGAAGAGGGTGCAATTTGGAAAATCATGATATGCTTGAACCTGCGTCATGCTGGGTATGCATCGCGAGAATGCAGGCACTTATCTTTTCCTTCACTACAGAAGGGCATTTATTGTTCCATTGATTGAGAGTGTACAGTGATTCAACTCTCCAGAGAAATGTGATCTATAGCCAGGGTGTATTGATTGTTAAATTGGTAGCTCTCTGGGCAGGCCACATGCCATTTTCTAATGGGAGTATGAAACGTCTTCCATCCACAGGGCCAAATACAGTTGTGGAAAAATTCTTGGAAGCTGCATGTCAAGGAAAGTCAAAGGATGGCTCCAAAATACAAACAGAACAAAACAACAAGAGCTTAAAGTTCTAACTCAGAGTAACTAAGTCTTCTGAAGAACATTTAAATCTTTTAGAATGGGAGGGGAAAAAAACAAATCCAGGAAGTTAATCATCAATTGGTTACTGGGGGAAAACCAGGGAAATGGGGGAGAAGGGATGTGGCAATCTGATAGACCTCAGAGTGTTGGCCGTGACCCAGGCAGTGACCAATATGGCCCTACATTGATGCTCCTTTCCTCTGCTTTATGCTATACTAGCACTGACCACAAGTACAGGCACTAGCAATCTCAAGACTAGATTACTACAATGTCATCTATGTGGGAAAGCCTTTAAGACAGGCTCAGATTCAAGCGCAGAATGGAACAGCTCAGCTGCTGTTGAGAACTGTTCCTTTTCAACATGCAACTTCTTCGCGGAAGGAATGCACTAACTGCCAGTTTGCTATCAGGCAAGATTTAAGGTCCTGATACTAGTGTCTAATGCTCTCAGACACTTGGAAGCAGGATATTTGAGGTTTCTTCCCCCTTGTTGATGTGTCCACCCACAAAAATCACCAGGTGGAATGCTCCCGGCATGGGTGGCTCCAGAATGACCTATAGCTCAATTCTATCACACACTGAAAGCCAGCATGCTACACTGGTTAAGAGTGTGGCTCTGGGACTCAGGCAATCCAGTCCCTGCTCAGCCATGCAGCCAACTGGATGACTCTGGGCCAGTCACAGACTCTCAGCCCAACCTACCTCACAGGACTGTTGTTGTGGGGCTAAGACTGAGAGCAGCAGGAGGAGAATTATATAAACTGCTTTGAGTTCTTTGTAAGAAAAAGCAAAAGTGGGATATAAAACAGACGAATAAACAAGCAAGTGCTCACCCAGAGAACCACCTTCACCATAGCAGCTGCATTTCTATGGAATTCCCTGACCCTACAGGTCTGGCAGGTGCAAGCATTGTTGTTTTCCATGCCTCATCTCTTCAAAACATATTTTCAAGGAGCTTTCCCTGGTTTGTCCAGTTGGATTTCTATTGATACCCTGTTTAAACAGAGGACTGTGTTCTTTTTATCTATGTCAACGTTGTTCATTGCTCTGCAACTTATTTATAATGTGGAGCAGTATAAAAATGTTGCAAATAAACAAGACAAAGGAAGGCACAATGTGCTAGTAAAATAATAAAAGCAAGTTGCAAGTGAACATTTATTAACAGATTCTTTAAGGAAAAGCCAGTCTTAAATATTTCTGTATGTAAACAGTGGCTGCTGCTTGTGCCACTGTTTTCTGCAATTGCCAATCCCATCAGCCACCAAGGGGCCAGCTAACAAATGTAGATTAGCAACTTGCTTTGTAACTGCTTCATTGATTTGAATCAAACATGAAGGCATCATTCACTTCTAACAAGTGTATCAGAAGACCAATTCAGCTGTGAGTAACTTTAATATCATTACATCTTTATTAAATTCAAGTTCCATGTTTTAGGATGCTAAAACAAAGTTCTACAGGAGGAAAGAATTACACAGTACCTTTGCTGACCGTGTATGGCAATTACTGCATTCCTTATACAACATTCAATTATAAAGATTTCTTAATCAAGATTATTCAGTTAATTAAAATTGATAAAGTTAAGGTAAATTAAACATGTAGCTGAAGTTTAAGAAAGTACTTGGGAACAATTAATTGGGCAAACTTGGAAATTTTCTCTAGAGACTGCTTCCCCATTGCTCCTTCCACCTGTGTAGCCAAGTACAAAATCTACAAAGTATGGAACACGAAAATCAATTTCTTCACCTTATAGGTTTTTTTCTCCTTTTCCTGTAGAGGCTTCAGGACATATTGCTCAATCATGCTTTCCATTGCAACAGACTTCAGATTCTTTGGGGTACTGTGTTGGGATTAAAATGACACAAAGATCCTGGCCTAATTCTCACTGTGGCAGGAAATCTGTGTCTAGTCTGTACCACTTTATATGATTCCGAGAATTCAATGTTTATCCTTTTAAAACAAATCTTCTGCCCAGAAAGATTTGTTTCCCAGAAGTATAGCCCTGACTTCTCATTGGCATGCTAGTTTGTGTGCAGGGAACTTACTTGAAGAACAGCCAGTGAGCTGCTCTCACTGAATGAAACGGTACAATCCAGACATGCAGCAGAAGCCGCTTAGAAGGATGCTACTCAACAATGGACAGTAGCCTGGTGAGTCAGAGGAAGTAGTCCAAGTAATCTAAAATTGCAGGAGATTCAGTGTGATCAATAAAACAAGTCACGGACTATGAAGGATAGACAAACTCAAAACAACTGAAACATCTGAGTCCTTTTGTTTAACAAAACAGATTTAAGAAGTCATTTAAAACTAGCCATTTACTGGGAAGATATTGATTATGAATTCTGAATATGCAAACAATATGCGACTGAGGGCTTCTTTACGCAAGGCATTTATTGTGAATTTGGAATCCTTCACTCAGAGTGGTTTGCAAGTGCTTTATACCCCTTGTCATCTTTTAAGGCCTTCCCCATACTTCCCAAACATTCCTGCAAGTATTCTTTTAGATCAAGGAAAAGGCAGTATTTTCCAGATATAGCAGAATGAACAAATATATAAGGGTAGTGGCATGAAATCCACTTCTCCTTGACAAAATGCCATACTTCTATAGTATGTGCCACTTCAATGAAACCATGTAGGTTGGTCTTTCCACCCAACTGTCAATCTTACAACTAGGTGGGAAGGACTTATGGCTTGATGAGCATGTTGAGGGAATGCCCTAGAAAGTAGGTCACACATCTCTAGTGGTATATGTGACTTAGCCCAAATGTAATGGGTTCTATATCGTGTAAAGGGATTGCAAATTTAAGTTAATGAGGCAAGGGATGGTACTTTCATAAGAGTGCTGTATTGTTCTACAGTTATTTTTTTCTGTCTAAGCTCTCAGAGGTCAAGAGGCAAATCAGTTGTTTAACAGACAATAGCCATCTGCCCCGTTGTTTCTGAAAGCTGCCATGGCAAAACCTGCCGAGAGTCTCACTTTGTATGCAGTTCTCTTGTATTCAGCTGTTGAGGATAGTGGTCAAAACACAGGAAATGCAGTTACAGAGAAAGCAATATAGTTTCTGATTGAGCATCTGGGAGATAAAATGTACAGTCCATGGGGTGAGTTTTCATCAAACATAAGATTGATTAACCCATCAATGACTACAATTGAAGACAGTCAATTCCAGAAATGCAAGCAACTGCAATGTCTCTCACCAGAACAAAGCAAGATCCCAGATAATATCCATCCACTCACTCATTTTTGCTGTCCCAATGCCAACATTATATAAAGACAGAAAACACCTTTCAAAATTCAATATCTGATATTTTAGACTTGCACCTAGAATACCTGCTGAGATTTCCATGCTTATGATATGAATATGTTTCACTTTGCTCTGCCAAAAACCTCGGAATAAATTCTCACAGCATAATTCACTGTATTACTTTTTTCATATACATATCACATCATATGGCAACATTATGGAGATTTAATAAGATTTGGTAGGCCACAAAAATTAGCTGATGGAGTATATTTGACCTGGTGGTTCACCCAATATGCAGACCTAATATTTTTATGAGTTCAGGAAAGTCATGTGGAATCTCAGCAAGATGGCATCTATTTTGGTTCTATTCCTAGAAGTTTCATGGAGAGCCTTTTCTTGGGTTGTCTAAGGCTTTGTAAGCCTTTCTTCTGGGAACCTGAAAAAAGTAGAAACATGTGAAAATGATAAAGGACTAAAGTAGTATGTCATGAGGAGTGGGCACAGGAGACCACTCTGACTTCTGCAATTTGCACCAGTGGGAGTTTCCAAAAGTTCTACAAAGCAGACCTACCCAAGTTGCATCACTACAATACAATGGCAAGGAATCTTGGGCTGTCGCAAAGAGGAAGGTCAAGATCTCTCCTTGCTAATTCCAGAATGTAGGACATGGAATAATCAGTTCAAGTTGCAGCGACCCAGATTCAGGCTGGACATCAGGAAAAGCTTCCTCACGGTCAGAGCAATACAACAGTGGAACCAACATATAGTATCCTGAAAGAACAGCAGGTTGGACTTAATGGCCTTCGTGGTCCCTTCCAGCTCTTCTATTCTATGACTCTATGTTCTCACCTTAACCAATTAAAAGGATTCTTGATAGATGCAAGATAGAGTGTGCTAGTCCCCACCCTTCAAAAGCTCAGTGTGAAGCACAACTATGACTGCCTGCACCCCCCTTGAAATTCTACAAATAATTATGTTCATATAAATTCCACTGCCTTGAAAGGCTTTTAACACATACTTATAGATCTCCAGTAGCCACTGTGCTTAATTGCACTTTAGCTCAACCATGTCTCCTTTGAACTCCACTCCTCATGCTTAGCTACTTGTGATGTACTGATTTTCGATCTCCTTTCACACAGAATAATTAAGCTCCAGGTACTGTGAAATATAACAGATATTGACTGATGAGAACCAACAGTGCTGTAATGTATTCCGGCATCCATCTGCGGCCTGTTTCAATTTATGTCCTGCTGACATGCAAGTGGTGTCCAGATACCTGATTTACTAATTCTGCTGCATTTCCCAAGATACAAATTGAGATTAGGCTCCATCCCTTCTTGACCTTTCAGCACCTTCACTTGTTACTTTGGGAAGGGAGCCACTTCTCATTTGTTACATTACACTGAAGTGTCTCCGTTAATTCTACCTCCATTACAAGTGACAGTGGGAGTCTGGCAAAGGTCAGTTCTTGTTTTTTCCCAAACTGAGATTGCACTTGCTCTGAGATGAAATATAAGGTGACTATGTTACAAAAGGGATGCAACGTCAATCCCTTGAAGAACTCTAATGCATTCAGGAGTTATTTGGCTTGGTCCTTACAATACTTTCCAGCTGTTGCAGGAAAAGCTGTACATGCAGAAAGAGGCTAATAATATTTTAAAATATCTCAGAATACTTTTTTGAAGCAAAAGAGTAGCAGGAAGAATAGCATTAAATTGATTTATGACAGCTATTCAAAGCTTATGCAAAGAGACCGGTCTTCACTTGATGTCTAAAGCTGCAGTCCTTCACATACTTGGAAATGTGAACCACTAAATTCACTAGGGCCTGTGGATGAGTAGACACATGTAGCAATCATGTGCAATAGTTACACAAGGCTGTGTGAGGAATCTGCTTGAGAGTTGGAATCTATTCCCACTCAGCTTGGCTCCCCAGACTCTGGCCACTTCCTTGCTGCCATGCATCAGACTTCATGGCAAACATGCTAAGTCTTTGCGCAGGCACCTACCAAGAACCAAGCCCCATGCAAACACTGCACAAGCTGTGTCCCTCTTCTGTGCATGTGACTTGCACCCTTTGTTTTTCCTGCATGGGCCACAGAAGAAGGCTGCCTCTTGCGCAAGCAGAGTTCCATGAATGTTTGCAGACTTCCTTTCAGCTTGGCTTACCTTCTGAGTCAGGGCTAAGCACAAGAGGGAGTTCAATGAACTGAAGAGAGCTGGATTCCAGGTGTGATTGGCACAACCCTAGAGTCATACTTTCCTCCTCTCATGGAAGAGCAGGCTGGAATGCACCAACTCTGCATTATGTGCAAAGCAGTCAGCTTTGTCTCCGAGCTCTTCCTGATGCTAGGGCCAGAGGGACCCTATGCGTGAAAGCATAGACCGTTCCAGTCTATATAACTGTAAAGGGGTTACTCATTGGGTGGATTTGCACATCATAAGCGACCCTGTCAATAGTGGTTACCCAGGTGTGTGTCTTTTTGCCAGGATCTACCTGACCGATGATCAAGTGGTTTCTGCATTATTGTGGTTTCCATTCTCCACATTCAAACCTCCTCCTCTTGAAGGCTATCCCATCAGGCACCACATCTGTAATTTGATCCTAAGGTGAACTGCTTCCTGCCTACTTCACCTGCCCCTTCTTTATTGGTCTGCACAGTTCCCTGGGCATGCTTTCTGTCCCACAATTTTCTTTCCATGTCCCTCAGCCACAGTTGTCTTTTCGTGATAGAAATCTTCCCATAGAAATAATATTTTCCTGCTACAGTGCCTTTCTACAGTCGCCCACCATTTTCTCACTGAAGTACTACTGAGGTTTGACTTTGTGCAGGAACTGCAAACACATCGATTAGGTTTTTTCCTCTATGTATTTATTTTCACAAAAAGCATGTGTGAGAGTGTGTGTGGGCCTGCTTCTCCTACCAGACCTTTGTCCAGTCTTTCCTTGTTTCGTACTCCACCACCCAGCAAAGCATCTTTCCACCCTGCCCCACCATAACAAGCTTGTCTTTTTCTCAGTCCACCTGACACCACTTTCCAACACCCATTGTCCTCAATCATCCCAAGTAGTTCCCACAACTCCATATTATTACTCTGGGCCAGGATGCTCTGGGAAGTACCTATTTGCATAAATAGTATTCCCTGGAATCCACCCAAGCTGGCTGGAAGCATAGAAACATGGAAATAGGACTGTTCTGTCAACACCATCCTGAGCAAGCCAGCCAGCCAGTGAATGTTATACACAGGGTGGCCTAGCATAGCATGTGATCCCACCCTGTGGCACTTGGATCTTATTGACTTCCTGCCTATGCAATACAAATCTGTTCTAATATCTCCATTTACATGCCTATGCAAATTATCAGCTTGTCAATTAAAAAATTGTGTGTGATCCAGGCAATTGCATTTCCAAATGGAAACTTCCTTTTCAATTTTATTTTGTAGTATTTTCAGTTTTATTTTGTAGTATTTTCAATTTTATTTTGCTTTATTTTTTTAATTATAAAAAGATTTATTCCAGAAAAGTTTACTTGCAGGTAGAATGGCATGCTGAATTTTAAGGATTCCATGAATGTGAGTACAAAAGTTTGTACGGCTTTGAAAACTGAGTTGTACTGGAAATGAAGTGAACTCTTTAGTACCTTGTGATTTACCAAATGCTCTGAAAAATAGCAAGAAAAAAAGTTTTATTTTTACGTCAGTCTTTTCCATTCAACCTTGACACCACTACAGCAATTCTATGACTGTACAAGGTACACCAACCACATCTAGTGTACATCAAGTACCTAATAGACTGCCACATTTACGTTCTTGTCTGTGGGTGGTAAGGAATGAACTATTACTAAGTCCTATGTAATTAAGATCTAGTACTGAGTCTCATAAAGCAAAGCATCTCAAGATTAACCATGAAGTCCTGGTTTTAATTCACAAGTGCTAAGTAAATAATATACTGTTAGTATAAGGTGCTCTTCTTATATTGCTGAAATCATGCTTTTTCACAAACTGTACAACCTCGGGTCTAACTCCCAATTTTGCCTTGGTCCTATTTTCTGCAGCATCCTCTTGCCATCAGTTCACAGCTCTCAAGTTCTTCCTCAGTTAGCATTGCTTTTAGGCATGTCTAGCTCTTTACTGGCCTCCCAGTGCTTTCTTCTGCCTCCCTCTTCAGACACAGCCTGACTCCAAGTTCTGTGGAGTGTCTTCGGAATCCTGTCGTACACTAGCTACCTCTTGCTTCTGTTCCTTATCTTCACTGCCTTTTTGCCATGTGTCATTTTCTGCCTAGCTATGGTTTGTGTTGGTAGTTCTGAAATATTTGCATTTGCATTCAGCATCCTTTCCTTTGCACAAGCAGCAGTCACAGTAGGAGCTCTACTAGTCAATATCAGAAGTCTCACGACCATCAGAACACTACAATATACATGCTGCTGTCCAGAACAGCAAATCATAGTAGGAATGCATGGAGAACTGTATGGCTACAGACATATTTGACTTTTATAAACCATCTGCTAGTAATTTGTCACAGGGAGTTGAGAAGTTAAGGGTTAAGTCATAGGCAATGTCTAAAAAAAGGGACTGCAGGTGGCGCAGCGGTTTAAACCGCTGTGCTTCTGGGCTGGTTGATCGAAAGGTTGCCGGTTCAAATCTGCACAATGGGGTGAGTTCCCGTTGCTCCATCCCAGCCCCTGCCAACCTTGCAGTTTGAAAGCATGAAAATGCAAGTAGATGAAAAGGTACCACTTCAGTGGGCAGGTAACAGCGTTCCGTGCACTTCGGTGTTTAGTCATGCCAGCCACATGACCATGGAGACTGTCTGTGGACAAACGCTGGCTCCCTCGGCCAGGAAACGGAGATGAGCACCGCCCCCTAGAGTCAGGCATGACTGGACATAACATCAAGGGGGAACCTTTACCTTTACCTTTTAATGTCTAAAAATGTAAGTATGACCTTCTGTTACTCTCCCAAGCCCCCCACATTCATTTCCTGCCACCTTTCCTCTCTTCCTTCAGTGGAATTAACTGTTCAGTGGAATTAGTGCCAGGAGAGTAGAAAGAGAGGTCCTACTCAAGCATTACTCCGAACAGCAATGCAGATACAGCAGAGGAGAGATGTTACATGTTTAACATCACCTTCTCTAGGCCTCTCACATGATGAGGGTGAATTCCTTCAGTAGGGAAACCTTTTGTACCTGTGCAATTTAGATCCAGAGAGAGAGAAGCCTCCGTTCCACAAAATATATCCTTCTGGTGGGAGGAATTTGAAGGAGGCACACCACCACACCACAACTCAATATGGAGCTCCGTAGCATTGCCATCTCCATTTAACTGCTTGAAATTAATTCCAGAACAGGAATATAGCCTGCTTCTTTCAGGTTCAACTGCAGCCTGTACAGGAATCTGCCTGCGTATGTTAATATTCAGAGGAAGTTCAGAAATTAAGACAATTTTTCTTGCTTATCTGAATGAATTATAATACTGTGCTCTGTATACAGTATATTGAGAATAAATCCATTTTTAATTTATTATATTTCTGCATTGTCCAATAGTCAAAGTTCTATGAGTAGAACTTAGAAATTCAAACCATAAAATGCAACATTGCATATCATTTAAAAGTTCAAAAGTTTAGAATCACTGTATAAAATTTATGTAGTAGGCAAAGTAAAACTTAGCAGTGGTGCAAAGATTTAAAATACAGCAATAACAGAGACTAACATTCCCGGTTAAATAAAATCTTACTCTAAGACCAGACAGAAGCAGCATAAGTGCCAGGCAAGACTTTCTGGAAGTTTATTATGTACACTGTAACACCTGTTAGCAATCTTTCTGCCCTTTTTAGGTGTGGCTGAATTTTTCAGAACATTTTAAGTCAGGCAAGAACACAGCCAAAAAGCTGCCAGAGCATAGGTTATCCCTGTCCTAATAAAGATGCAGTTGGTGTATCTTTCTAAGGTGATAAAAGGTACCCTATGCCACTTTGTGTCTAGGGATGAAGTTGGATCCAAGAGCACCCTTAAACTATGAACCCAGTCCTTTAGGAGGGTTAGAGGCCCCTCTAGAACAGGTTGAATATCACTTTTCAATATCAAGTATCTTCCTCTCGTCTGGACTGAGTTTCCATTTACTGACTCTTATCCAGTTCATTACAATACCCAGGCAGTGCTAAGCAGGCACTTGCTCACCTGGATTTTATAAAAATGAGAGATGAAGCCGAATGACATTTGAATATTGAAGACACCTTAACCCACATTTCAGGATAACCTTCCCAAGGGGTTTCAGAGAAAAATTGAACAGCATGGGAGATAGAATACAACCCTGTGTAACCCCATAGCATAGCTGCCAAGGGACAAACCAATAATAAGACAGAACTATCTTCCAGTTTTGGTCATCTGAGCTGGAGTGGAACCACTACAATGCAGTGGCTCCACACACCCGAGATAGCCTACCCAAAAGAATAGCATGGACAATGTTATCAAAAGACACCAAGAGGGCCAAAAATACAAACAGAGTCAAATTCCTCCTATTCCTCTCATGGAAGAGGAGATAATGGGATGAACAAAACCAGGCGATTTCTATTTCAAAACCAGTCTGAGGCCCATATGAAATGGATCTAGATGCTCTGTTTCATTCAAGGGTGCCTGGCCTGTATTCACAGCCAGCAACCACCTGCTCAATCATTTAGCCCAGGAAAGGCATGTAGGCTACCAGCCTGTAATTGTTTATCATTGTCCTTTTTAAGAAGTGGCCTCATTACCATCTTCTCGGAAAAGGCTGGGACCAAGTAATCTCTGTGTTCCACAGCTATAAATTCTTTGGGCTTTGTCAGGAGCACAAGCCAGACCAGAATAAAATCCACTAAAGCCCTGCAGTGTGCATTGGAGTCCAGTAGCTTCCATAGGCAGGCTATTTAAATGTTTTAAAGTACATCAGATGTGGTTTGATTCAAGATAGTCTGAATGTCTCTCTAATGTTTTCGGTCTCTGAGCAAAGGTACTGTAGAATAGATAGTGGCAACTAATAATGCATTTAGATTACTCTGTTGTGGCTTTAATGTATTGACACAGGTAAAGTTTATAGATGCTCAGTTAAGAGTAGCTTTCTTTGCAACGGTGGTAACAGTCTCAAAATGGAGTAGGGACTTTCTAGGGGAGCCCAAGGTAAAACATGTAAAGGAATGCTATCACCAACAGAGAAATTCAATATTTGTATGGGCAACTTTCCCAAATGGTCTAACTCTTACTTCACTAATTACTTCCATTTTAATGTTTTCTCCTTTTCTCTGCCAGTGAATTTTGATGTTTTAAAGCTGCTAAAAATAATTGCCCTTCTGGGTCTTTCTTAAAGGAAAGTCATTGGAAAGGCTTCACGCTTATGGCTGGCAATTCATTACAAAAACAGATGGATAGGGGTTGCATCTGAAAACCAACTATTCATAACTCAAATATACTGAGTTAACTACCCAACATAAATGACAGAAGGGTGACATTTTCAGATAAAAAGCACAAAGAATCTTGTGGCACTTTAAAGCCTTACAAATTTATTATGGCAAAAGCTTTTGTGGACACTGCTTCAATTGATTGCCTGAACTTCAAATTGTCAGATTTACATACACAAGCTGGGAATAGGGACAGAGATGTAAACTATGTTGTCAGAAGGAATTAAAATGCAGAAAGCACAGACAGTGATAATTACCTGAACAGTTATAATTCACAAAATGTTGTTGGGTGATAACATTAACATGATTGCAAAGGTTAGCTAATTAGCATGTGCCAATTCTGCTTCCATGATGTGGATAGTGGCCACAAAAGCTTATGTCAGAATAGTCCATAAGATGCCAAAAGACTTGCCTTTTATTCCTGCAGCTTGGAAATTCTCTGTGTAAAATTGCACAATCCAGTTTAGAACAGCCCCAGTAAATGCAAAGTGCTCTCACATCTTGTTTAGGTTGTATGCACACAATGATAAGTGTTTTAAAGACACAAATCAGTTTCAGTGCACAAGCAGTAAGCAGTTCAAAGCAGCAAGTTGGTGACAAAGAACAAAGAAGAAATCTATAATCTACCAGCCAGAACCTGACACTAAACTGCCTACCAGGTTCCTTGATCTGCTCTATCCATGGCAAAGTTCTGGTATCTGCATCAGATCTTTCTCACTGTGCTTGGGGGAAAAACACATCTGAGCATCTGTACCAGAGGACCTTGGGCAATTACTCCTGGCCTGCCTGCTGAGTGGGGGCACTTGGTTTCCAAGGTAGATTAAATAGGTTCTGATGAACCCTACTGGAATATCTTCCAGTCTACTGGAATGTCTTCCTCCAAGGATTTGAAGGCTGTGTCTTGTATTTGGCCTGGACTTCCAAAGCAAGCTGAGCAAAGAGGAAGTCCATGGATGTCTGCGGACTCCTGGTTGTGCAATTGGAAGCCTTCTTCCATGCTAGAGTGGAAGAGAGATGCTGCTTGAGCAGCAGTTGCAGGGGACTGCTTTCCTGGCAAAGCCTCTAAACCAGCCTTCTTTGGGGAAAGATGCAGCACTCAAATGGCAGCTGCAACCTCCTTGTGAGAAGGGTGCTGCTTTTGCTGTGTGAGGCTCCATTTTCGGTGAGAATCCACCAAATACTAGGCATGCTCACTCTGCAAACTCAGACTGTGGACTGCTACAAAGAGAACTGTTGTCTCGGGAGCCAAGCCTGAAAATTATGACAGATTCTCAACCCTGGATGAATTCCTCTCACATAGCTAGATTTAAGTTTTTGATTTTCCAGTAATTTTGTAAGCTATTTACATTTACAGATCAATTTAAAAGTGATCCCAGTATTCATTTGTTATTTCAGGTTTATTTTAAAATTTTCAGTGATTTTTCTTTTAAAGATTTATCAATTTTTTAAATTTTTTATTATTTTTAAAGCTTTATATCATTTTATTATCTTTAGGATTTATCTTTAGGATTTATTTTAACAGATTTTGCTTTGTTTTTGTTTTTTTGCACTCTATTAACAAATTATTGCACAAAATGGTTGTTACATGGGCCCCAAATTGGCAAGCCTTATCTAAAACCTCATTACCCAACCTGGTCCAGAAATCTGCATTAGACTATTGTGGGAGAAATAGTGATGGGAGAGAGCAAGCATTGGCTGAATCAAGAATATGTCAATATGTCAATAAATAATAGCTCTTGAGCACTAAATCACATGCATGCAGAGCTCCAAGTTAGAGATGCCATCTTTCATGAGGGAGATGTAATCTTATATTCCATGATAATGATCAAGCGAATTGGTCAACTGATTCAGCATTGGTAGAGAGAGCAGGCTGCCCATCACCCATGTAAAAAATATGTATCCCCCAGTATAAGAAAGAAAGAATCTAGGTGAAGCTGAGTTAGTAGATACAGCAAATGAAAATATGACATTGCATAGTTTATTAAGAGATCTTTCCCCCTTATCTAAACAAACAGCAAAGAGAATTGTTCACAAAATGGATGTCTTGCAACAGGCAGCTTTGGGTCTGAAAGCTATTCCTGGTTAGGGTACTTGAGCTTAGAATCCTGACAGCTGCTCCACAAGGCAAGCTAACCTACACACAGTACAGAGGAGAAAGAGAGCCCAATAGATAGCTGCAAAATGATATATCAAAGGTTGATAAGCTTCTAAATTCTTGGTATTTTAAAAGGCTGAACATAATTTTTTAAGACTTGGAAAATTAACTCAGAAACATACTAGTATTCTAATCAAATTGAGGATGAAGCTACCATTGACAGATCCTTCTCCATTCTTACTCCATCTGATCAGAGGTTGTTGATAATCAATGGATATTTGGCACCACTTCTCCTTTTGTCCAAGCAAAAGATAGTAGCACTGTTAGCACAAATTATGCACAATTAGGGACTCATCCCATGCTGATAGAGGAATCCCTGGACATCTCATGGAAGCCGCTACCCTCTCTGCTGGGGGAACTGCACCATCAATTGCCCTTTAAAGCATAGAAAACTTGAGAAAAATATCCCCAAAAGAATCAGAACAATTGTGTGCTAACACCAAACTCTCTCTACATCTAAGTGAGAGTGAAATAGAAAACTGGTCTAAAGATGGTAATTGAGGTGGTAGAGAAATGGAGAGACCTAAATATAAGCCCCTGCCCCATTTGTTTCTCACCCAAATAATATCAAAAGACAGCACATCCAAATGAAAGGAAAAGAATATACTTTAGAACCAAGGTTGGATTTGGGATGTATCCTGATAAGTTTGGGGAGCAAATTAATCATTTTTCAAATAAATTCATGGACAAACATCAGTTAAACTATCAGGAATTAGTTACTCAAAATACTTTGAGCCACTGGACCAATCATGCATGCTTCCACTACAGAAAATACAAACCAGAACAAAAGACAGGTCTCAGAAACACACTCCACAATTAGCAAAACATTTATTCAGCCTCAGAGAGGGGTGTAGGGGGTGCTTACAAGCTTGTAATTAAGCTTGGACACTGTGGACTAGAGATGACTGTTGTAAGGGGAGGAGCCAAGTTTGGCTCCTTGCCCCATTTACTAAAATAGGGCAAGGAGGACAAGCAGGGTTGACATGTGAAGTGCTTTAGAGAATTTTCAGTTTACCTGCCCTTCCTCTTTTAGGTAAAGGGTTAGGGTTGGGGTGAGTGCTGTATTTCAGGGCCCACCTGGAAATCCTTCAGCCTACCCTTGATGGAATCCTGGCATACAGCTAACCCACATTGATTTTTCTGGTGTACAGTAGAGAAGTCACATCACCAACCTCATCAGCACAGTGAGTTAAGAATAATTCAGATTGGTTCAAGGAATCCAATAATTGGCTCAGGAAAATGTTAATGCCGAATGTTTTATCTAGAACCTATTGCTTGTTCTGAGACATCTAGTTGCTCCTTACAAAAACATGTGGACAGCAAGAGGGCAGCAAAGCATTAGAATTGTGATGAAGTCAACTGTTATAAATAATTATCACCAATTACCTGTCTAATACATGGTTTCCCAAAGAAATTTAAATAAATGTACATATTATCCAAGTATGTATATTGTTAACTAAGTGAACAGATGTTGTGTCCACTGAAATGTTGGTAGCAGAAGAAACAATGCCCCGCCACAGGTCACTTCCCAGATTCCTTTACTCTGCCATTTTCTTCTTTAATTGTAAAGCTGAGCATTTGTTTACAGGCATGCTGTACTCCTGCACCCAAAGAGTTATTTAATCATGAAAGAATCACCAGACAGGCCTCAAACCACTGAAGCATTTACAATAAAAGGACCAATTTCTCCCCAAAGTGGTATTTCCAAATTCAATCACAGTTCTACTTTGCTATATAAGGGCTTAGCAGGGGGGAGACAGTGGAGGAAGAAGAGGCAACAGTGGACTCCAGAGTTAAGGGTTGATAACCCAAGGTGTGCTGTGCCTTAAATCCCTAACATAGCCCCAGTAGAGAGGAGGCAACGCTGGTTACCTGCCTGAGTTCTTTTCCCGTTCTCCAGTTTGTCATTTGTGCTGGAGTCTGAGTCCTACCACTTTTGTTTCTTTCAGAGGATGGGAAGGCTACAATGGAAGAACCAAATTGAGGAACAACCCTGACTTACTTATCTTGAATTAATTAGCAGGTGTAAAAGTGCAGGAAGTGACTCCAGGTTGAGACCTGGCAACCTTAGATGGCCAGCTGATGTATGGTACCAATGTCTGTTTGTCCATGTACATTAGAACACATGCCTTAGTCAAAAATATCCATGGTACATCTGTGGATTATTTTTTCCAGGCCAGAACTGGAGATGCATGCACAAGCTGTGAACTTAAAACATTTACTTAGAAGTGAATCCCACTGAAATAATTCTTATAAAAAATTACTAGGCATTAAATTTCACTGCTAAAATGAGAGCTCTCTGAATGACTGCAAAGACAAACTGTAGCTACCTATAAACTGTTAGTTCACCTCATATCACATTCAAGGAGTGTCAACATCTGTGAAGATCAAAGAGAATCAATGATCCATTCTTGTACTGTTGCCAGAGACAAGAACTTTTACATCTATATTCAGAGAAAATGAATGAACAAGGGCACTGTCAATCTAACCCTTGGTAAAGGGGATATGCATTACAGAAGACAAAAGCAGAGAATGCCTTGCCTGAAACAACAGGAAGGAGCATCCACACCTAGTCTAATTATTGTTCCTGAACAAACACCTTAAAGCAACTATAAAATAAAAAGAGGCTATTTGGTCAGTTGCGAAAAATTAATAAATCTATATGCATCATCAGTCAATGCTATTTATAAAAATGCACAATACATGAATTAGGAAAAATAATTTGTATGCATAGGCATCATCAGTACACACAAACTTGCCAGGATATATAATCAAACTGTCAAGCAATGTCCCAGTTAAATTCCTTGTAATGAGGACAATGAGAACCACAGGAAGACCTTCTACTGACTAGTGATTTCCTAAGCAGTTAGATGGAAAGAATAACTCCATGCAGAGATGGTTTGAAGCTCTGGAATACCTTCAGCATGGTTCCATCCCGGTCACAAGGATAGGCAACCCTCTCAGTAGTACTGCTACTTACCTATCCATGCCACATAGTGGTGCCTGACCTGATTTCAACTGGACAAACAGAATTCTTACAGTGAGCACTAGGAACCCAACTAAGCATCATTGTATTCAGCCTTACTTGACAACGAACAGTAAATATTTCAAATGTATGTCCCCATTTCTAGATGTTTGGTGTTTCTCCCATAGATGTGCCTTAACAGCCTCTCAAAACATTCTGCTTTATTTGTGTACAGGAGAACTGGGGATTTGGAAGGGATTTCACAACATTTTCTCATGAAGTAAATAATGTCTCTGTTTTCTTACAGGTAGGGGTCACCACTGTAAAGGGTTGTAGAATAGTTGTGTTATTTCCTCTGTCCCCAGCTCTTCTTGGTGGGGTGGGGATGGCCATGTTTTCTATGCGCTACCACTGAAAGAGGAACCACAGTAACTGTGCTAGCCGCCCTGTCCTCATTTTGCATCCTCAACATGACTCTGGATCTAGCATCATTATAGGAGACTGGACAGGGGTGGGGTCAGGGCTGCAAGTGAGTCACCACCAAAAAAAGCTTACTTAGAGTGATTCTTTTATAACCCTACCTGCAATCTGGAAGCCTTTCACATCTTCCCTCTTTCACTTGTCCTTCAAGAGATGTGAGCACATATGGTTATTGAGGAAAGACCCCACATGGACACCACTGACCCCTCCCTGTTTAGACCTGTTTGCTGTCCTAGCAAATGCCTTCCAAGGACTACTATGGAATCTGCAAGTCCACCTAGTTAATGCGAATGCCTGTTCAGAAATGCAATCCATCACCTGAAACATATGGCGCTTGATGAACATACATACTGAACCACTCGAAGTCACATGGCACTGCTAATCAGAGCCTGGCAACGCCTGAACATTGGTGTGCTCTTCATTGTGGCCACCATTTTTATTCCCCTGAAAATCCATTGCACTGTAATTTCTAGTTGTCACATGAAGAGTACAAAAATATATAGCTGTTGCCCCATTCCAGTCACCATGGTTTTAATGATGCATTGATTTTATTTTGTGATAGGAATATATTTTTACCCATTATAGAATTATAGAATACTAGAGTTGGAAAGGGCCAAAAAGGCATCCAATTTCCAGCCAAGTGCAAGAATTCAGCTTAAACTATCCCTCTCAGATGGCTGTCTACTTATACCTTTATTGCCTGTAGTGTGGGAGAATCCACAACTTCCCTCAGTGAATGGATCCATTGTTGTACCATTCCAACAGTCAGACAGTTTTTCCTGATGTCCAGATGGAATCTGGCTTCCTGTAATTTGAATCCATTATTCCATGTCCTGCATTCTGGGATATCAAGAAGAGATCCTGGCCTTCCTCTTTGTGACAACCATTCAAGTACTTGTAGAGTGCTATCAAATCTCCCCTCAGGCTTCTCTTCTTGAGGCTGAACATGTCTGGTTATTTCAATCTGTCCTCACAGGGCATTGTTTCCAGTCCCCGGATCATCCTTGTTGCCCTCTACTGAGCCCTTTTCAGCTTGTCTGCATCTTTCTTAAACTTAGGTACCCAGAACTGGACCCAGTACTTCAGATGAGGCCTACCCAGTGCTGACAAGTATGTCATAGGATTTGGAAGTGATGCTTTTATTAATGCAGCCCAAATGAACCAGAACTAAAACTTTGGGGGCACCACTAGAACTATGGCCCCCAAAGATAGACAGATCACCCATTCAGGTACCCAGATAGGAAAGGGCACAGGAAAACACTCAGCTCATGGAACAGCAAGAAATGCTACTGCTGTGTCAAACCAGAAGTCTATTTGGTCTAGCATATTGCAAACATAGTGGCCAAACAGCTTCCTGTAATGGGTAAATACATCTATGTATGCATAAATGTGTGAATCATGCTTAGGCATCAATGTTTAAATGATGTACTGTATAAAATATGTCTTGAAGTGAAAATCTGATGCTTTCAGAGCCAAGCTCCTGCTCCGTTGTCATCACAGTGTTGACAACTGGCCAACCAGTTTATTTTCAATTCCAAATCTTTTTCTCTGTGGCATCTTTAAAACAAGCAAATATTGTTTTTAGTCCATGTAAGTCTTATTTCCTGGCAAAGAGATAGCGAAACCAAACACTACTACTTGGGAATAAAGTTCATTAGCACTGATGGAATGCTTCCCATTGGCTATAATGGGAATTAAATTGGGCTTCAAAAGAGCAAATTACAGAGAGATGCAGCAGGATTACAGTGTAAAGCTTTCACAAAGAGGGAAGGAAGCAATTGAAGTTGAATCTTAAAAACCTTCCAATGTTTTCACATGGGTCATTAAGGAATCTCTAGAGTTCTTTCTCCTGTAAGAAGAAAAAAAGTGCTTAAGATAAAATCATTCCAATGGGATACAGACCCAGCAATGTATTTCAGCCTCCATTCTGTGTTTCTATCTAAGCTGACCATGTTAAAGCCCTTTCACTATTCTCTTTGTACACTGGAAGATTCTGTCCTATTCAGCATCACAATGGGAGAGCTTTTGTATGCTCTGTATTTTACAGAACCTGGTTCATATTTTGATGCCTGTTTGAAATCTCAAACCCCTTTGAAAATGTCACTTTGATTTTGAACACTGCATATTTAGTGATGAAGCCTCAGATTATTTTTTATTAATCCCATAGTGTACCTTTGTTTTTGGAATCATGCAATGAACAGCTTAGGCAGAACCAAACATGTTAGTCTTATTTTAATTATTAACAATGGAAGTAGAATTCTTGAACAGATTCAAGAAAGTGCACAACAATCTGGCTAAAACAATCACAAAAAACAATGCAAAGAAATGAAAGGAGCAATAAATAACTCGCACAATGCCATAAGCTCTGCCATTTTTTTACAAAGCAAATTATTTCCTTCCCTTGACCAATATCTTCTTATGTAAACATATAATGAGGTGTAAGTTCTTTCAAAAAGTGAGGGACACATATTCTGCCTACCTACCTACCTACCTACCTATATTCTGCTTTCTTCCTTTCAAAGAATTCAGTGTGGCTTTCATATTTCTCCTCCCCTACTTTCATTTTAAAACTTTGAGATATTAAAGAAAAACCACATGCATATACATTTTGTCTGAAAAATTTTCTTAATGAAAGTATTTCATCCACTTGGCCTAATGAATGTGTTTTTTCAAGAAATACTTGGGAGTTAAAGTATTTTAACATTCTATTCTGAATAAAGTCAGTCTGTCCTTCCTTCCTTCCTTCCTTCCTTCCTTCCTTCCTTCCTTCCTTCC
>JAIXND010000767.1:100467764-100532385 GCA_023646645.1 Varanus salvator macromaculatus | reverse complement strand
AAAGAAAAGAAAAGAAAAGAAAAGAAAAGAAAAGAAAAGAAAAGAAAAGAAAAGAAAAGAAAAGAGCTGTACATATTTTTCATGGGAATAACTCCAGTCCCAACCTCAGCCCTTCAATTTTCTGGACTTCATTCGATTTTAACTGTTTTAATGTCCTCAGAAATTTGAACTTGTCCCCACTCTTTCTTGCATTCAGAAAGGTGGTCAAGGGACACACTTTTAACTTTGTAAAATGGTTACACTCTTAATATTTATTTTAAAAAACTCTTTGTTATCTTTGCAGTTCTTTATCATCACCTCTTGATTGAGCATTTAATGTGGTGAGGGAGCTTAAAATACCAGAGAAGCTAAGAGAACTGCTACCAGCATGCCAAGCCCTCTCATTAGGCTTGTCCTAGCAGAGTAACCCAAGTTGGAATGGTCAAAGTGAGACACCAGACTAGGATGCATCCACATTCTTCATGAGTCACAGTTACATTAGCAGAAAAGAATGTATCTTTTTCGTGATGAAGGGAGCACATAGCTTTTTCTGTTGTCATTGTTATGATTGCTTTGTTTTTGGTTTTTCTGTTTTTTGTAAGTTGTCCAGAGACTTTTAGTATTTTAGATGGCATATATATATATATTTTAAATAGATAAATTAACTTCTGTAGGGCAGCTATTGGGCAGCAGTGTTTGTTGAAAGTCACACTGGTGAAGGATCTTTCACAGACAATAGCAGTGTCTTAAGCTAAGCTAGTATTGCACAGAAGGCCACAATGGTAAACCACTTCTGATTTTTCTTACCTTGAAAGCCCTATGATGAAACAAATTAAAAACTAAATACAGACACTAGGTCTGAAATCACTCAACCCTCTGCAAAAGCAAGGGGCAAGTACAAACAGTGCTAATGATGCAACTAAATAAAAGTTGAAAGACAGTTTGGTAGCTGACAAACTTAAAGGTTAAAAAAAGTCCTATGTTGTGTAACCCATACAATTAGAACATAGAATGTGAGAAGTGTAAATTTAGGCAAACTGGGAGTAGCAAGAAATGGTACACTTTAACATTACAGTACTTCTTGTAAGTCAAATAAAGTGAACTACAATGGGACATTTTTGGTCAGACAAATACAAAGTGTTTTGCTTTGGCTCTGATACTGCAGCATGATGTATCACAGGCAGTAAGGGGTTATAATGCAAAGATTTCCTGAATCAAATAAATCAGAATTCTTGGAAAACCTGTCAACATAACCATCATGTAAGTCAACATTCTAACAACAGATGCTAAAGGGGGGTGGGGCTGGAAAAATGCAGAAGAAGTATTCAAGAAGAAATTGATATCACATGAAAAAAAGATAAACTTTGATACTCTTAGGATACTGGGATACAAAGCAGCAAACAAAGCAAAATCTAATGTTGTGTGGAAATTTAACCTAGGGGTGAGAAACAAAGCAGGAGAAGGACACATAGAATTCTGTGAAGCTAACCATTTGTTTATCACAAATACATACCTCAGGATGTATACATGAATAATACCAGATGGGCAATAGGAAAATTAAAAGGCTGTACAATTGGAAGTAAGAGATGTACAATCTGTATTCCTATTCCCAAGACAAGACCAGGAAAAAGTTGTAGTAGTGATCATGAACTCTTAATACCAAAAATCAGAGTAAAATGGGACTTCCAAAGAAATGGTGACCAAAAAGCAGCGGCATTCACTGATTTATTCCTTATTTCATTAAAGACGGTTATAAATTATCTATTAAGAGGAACTTTACCTCTTTAATTGACAGGTGTGTATGAAGACTTTTGGTCTACAGCTCTGATAACAATGAAATGTCTGGATAAGGTAAACTGGAATAAGTGCAGGGTCGACCTTCCCCACATACACATTCTTTGTTTTGTTTTCCTTTTCTCTCTTCATCATCTTCTTCTTCATCTCCTCCTCCTCCTCCGGCTTCCTTTCACTTTATTTTCTTTTCTTGCTAAGGGAATAATAGTACAAGTTTACAAAATCAGAATAAAACTGAAAATGACCACTGACAGAAGCATACTGCCAAAATATAACATAAACTATTGTGCTGTTTTATGCCATTGTTATTTCGTCTCCACCTTATGGTGACCCTATGAATAAAAGTCCTTTAAAATATCTTATCCATGACAGTCTTGCTCAGTTCCTGCAAATTTAAGTCTGTGGCTTCCTTTATGGAGTCAGTCCATCTCCTATTTGGTAAATAAGATTCTTCCTTGAGGAATTTAAAGTCTACATAAAGAACAAATCTGAATTGCTGAATTTGATTGACTGTGAACCAAGAGAACCATGGACTGAAAACTGGAGAAAATATTGAGGAAGAATTCAAAAGAACAATTATTCTCAAAAAAGATAAAGAAAAATCCTAGATGAATGACACGAGATATACTCAAATTTGATAAGGACAGGTGAAAAGCAAAAAGTGACAGAAATAGGATCAGAATCCTGAATGGAATTTATCAGTGACTATCCCATAGAGATGAAAAGAACAATTACAATTAGAGTCATGGCAGGAGCAGCCCACCACCACCACCGCTGCACCACACCGACCATCGCGCCGGAGCATGCCGCTTCCCGCTGCGTGCTGCTGCTGCTGCTCACTGCTGCGCCGGCACCGAGGTCCCTGCTCCGACCCCAGCATGAGTGGGAGTCACTCCGGGACAGGCGGGGTGTGGAGGGAGGCGCCCGGTGGCCTTCAAAATGCGGGTGGCGCCCGGGGCTGGTGGCCTAGGGCCGGCAGCCAAAGGGCGACGACTTAAGGGCAGTGACGCCATTAAGGACCGTTCGGGACCGTTCAGGGGCTGGGCTGGCCAGGAGTTCTGGTGGGGCCTTGTTTGTTGGCTGTTGGCTGGAGGTGGGAGATGAAGGTGGATTGCGTTTTTTAATTGGTTTTAACTGTTTTTATTGTTTTAGTTGTTTTTAGGGGCTCATCTGGAGTTATTACGTAGTATGATGTCACCTGGGGAGCACGTGAGGGCCACCGTAGGGGTGGTCATGGGCAATGGATGCTATGGCGATGGGGGCTTAATGGGTCTGCTTAGAAGAAGGAGGGACAGATGGTTAACACCTGTCCCTCCTTCTGGTTATTCTCCCAGCCAGCGGGTTCCAGGTAGCCCTGTCAACTGCGCCCCGGGCCTTATGGTGCTGTTGCTTAAAGCCAGGTCGGTAAAATAAAGTGACCCTCATCCACGATTTGATCGTGAATGATAGAGCCAACCTGGCCTGTATCACAGAGACCTTGGTGGTGGAGTGGGGAGATGTGGCCCTCTTGCAACTGTGCCTGCCCAGGTATCTGGTCCAGCACTGTCCATGCCTGGAGGGGAGGGGAGGGGGGTCGCTTTAGTTTATCAAGCTTCTATTTCCCTTTCGGGGCTGCCTGTCCTCTCTGTCCTCTCCCCATGACGGCCATGGGGCTGTCTCAACATGTCACAGGCCTGACCCATGATCGTGGACACACTCTGGACCTGGTTTTTTCGACGCGGCAGGAAGAAGGTGATCTGAGGGTGAGGAACTTATGTTTGACGCCCTTGTCATGGTCAGATCACTTCCTCATGAGGTTTGAGCTTGAAAGTGGCCTTTCCTTCTGTAAGGGTGTGGACCCAATTGTGTTGGTCTGCCCCTGGAGTCAGATGGATCCTGATGGATTCCTGAAGGCTCTGAGGGATTTTCCGGTTGATAAGGCTGGTGCTCCTGTTCATGCCCTGGTTGAACTGTGGAATGGGGAGATGAACAGGGCTATTGACACGATGACTCCTAAGCGCCCCCTCCCACCTGGCAGACCCTGTTCATCTCCTTGGTATACACCTGAATTATGGGTGATGAAGCAGGTAGGGAGACAACTAGAGCGTAGGTTGAGGAAATCACGGGACGAATCTGACCGAACACACTTGAGAGCCCACTATCGGGCCTATGCTGTGGCAGTGAGGGCAGCGAAGAAGAAATTGCCTCCTCACAATGCCATCCAGTGGAACTCTTTCGGGTGGTTCAGGGGTTGATAAATCCTGGTCCAAAAAAAGATCTAGTGCCACCCTCGAAGTCCTGCTGTGACGACTTTGCCAGGCATTTTAGGGAGAAAATCACTCAGATTCGTCATGAGCTGGACTCTACTATTGACTCAGATTCTACTGGGGAGGTGCCATCGACGCCGTTGAGTCCTCCATTGATGGATGAATTTCAGTTACTGTGACCTGATGATGTGGACAAGGTGCTTGGACAGGTAAGTCCTACCACCTGCTTACTAGACCCATGCCCATCTTGCCTATTTAAGGATGGGATTATGACCTGGATCCAGGAGGTGGTCAACACCTCTTTAAGAGATGGCCGGGTACCTGCCCCTTTAAAGGAGACGGTAGTCTGGCCAGTCCTAAAGAAGTCATCCCTGGATCCAGAGGTGGCCGCCAATTATACACCGGTGGCCAACATCCCGTTTTTGGGCAAGGTGCTAGAGTGGGTGGTGGTGGGACAACTCCAGGCACTCTTGGAGGAAACTGATTTTCTGGACCCATTTCAGTCTGGCTTCAGACCCGGGTACAGTACTGAATCTGCCTTGGTCGCCCTGTACAATAACCTGTGCAGGGAGAGAGACAGGGGGAGTGTGTCCCTGTTGGTTCTCCTGGACCTCTCAGTGGCTTTCGATACCATCAACCATGGTATCCTTCTGGATAGGCTAGTGGGGTTGGGAGTTGGAGGCACTGCTTTGCAGTGGTTCCGCTCCTATCTCAATGGCCAATTCCAGAAGGTGGTGCTGGGGGACTATGGCTCTGCGCCATGGCAGCTATGCCATGGAGTTCCACAGGGGTCTATTTTGTCCCCCTTGCTATTCAACATCTACATGAAACCGCTGGGAGAAGTCATCAGGAATTGTGGGCTGTGGAATCATCAATATGCTGATGATACACAGCTCTACCTCTCATTTTCCACCGATCCAGGTGAGGCAGTGGCTGTGCTGAACTGGTGCCTGTTGGTGGGTGGGTCGGGCTTCAGGGTGGGGGACCTGGGCCTTGTCCTAATTGCGGTTGCAGTCCCTTTGAGGGACAGGGTCCGCAGCTTGGGAGTGCTCCTTGACCCAGAGCTGTCATTAGAAGCTCAGGTGACGATGGTACTGAGGAGCACTTTCCATCAGCTTTGACTGATCCATCAGCTGCATCCCTTCCTGGAGTACAACTGCCTGGCGACAGTGACCCTCGCATTGGTAACTTCCCAACTAGATTTCTGCAATGCGCTCTATGTGGGGCTACCCTTGAAGATGGTCCAGATACTTCAATTGGTGCAAAATAGAGCTGCCAGGTTGCTGATGAGTACTGGGCGTTGTTCTCACATAACCCCAGTTCTCTGTCAGCTTCATTGGCTCCCCATTGAAGTCCGAGCCCAATTCAAGGTGTTGGTTATCACCTATAAAGCCCTTAACAGCTTGGGACCTGGTTATCTAAAGGAACATCTGTGCCCATCTATGCCCTCCTGCCCCTTACGATCGGCAGCAGATGCCCTTCTCTGGGAACCCTCCGTGAGTGAGATAAGGAGGGCGAGTACCCGGAGGAGGGCTTTCTCTGCAGTGGCGCCCCACCTATGGAATGCGTTCCCCAGAGAGGTCCGTGTGGCGCTGTCATTAGTTGCTTTTCGGCACCAGGCAAAGACCTTTTTATTCAAAAGTTATTTTAATTGCTAAGTTATTATTATTGTATTTATAGTATTTTAGTTTATAACCGAGATGGGCCAGTTTTAAATGTATTATATATTGTATTTTATCCATACATTGTGAGCCTCCCCGAGGCTTTGTTGCAATGGGGGCGGCATACAAATGTTTTAAATAAATAAAATAATAAATAAATTACGAGTGAAAAGAAATAGAAGAGAACATCAAAAGAAGAAAAAACAACAGACATCCTTGGAAGTTCCAATAAATGACAGGGAAATTCAAACCTATATTAGGAATGCCGAAAGACAATTAGGGGGGCATATTATTCCCCTCAGGAAAAAAAAATAAAGAGGAAGTGGAAACATGATGAAGAAGAATTATGCAGAATATGAGATAAAAGATGACACAGTCCTCAAAGAGGAAGAGCCTTCAGTCTTTGGAATCAAAATAAAAGCTGGTCTGAAAGCCATAGGAATAAATTAAGCTTACAGAGTATGAAAGATATTAATATAACTTGATCCAAATTCTAACAAGAATATGCAACAAATTTGGAAAACAAAACAATGGTCCACAGACTGGAAATGTTCAATACCCATTCCAATCTCCAAGAAAAGAGATGCAAAAGAGTGCAGCAACTACAGGACTTTGCATTAATTTTTCATGAAAGCAAAATGATGTTCGTGGCTTTAGAACAATGAATTTTACTCTACATGGAGTCTAATGTTTGAGCTGGATCCCAAAAAGAAAGAGATATACAAGATCCCATAACAATATAAGCCAGCTACTGGAGTTCAATGAAGTATTTTAGATGTTCCGTCTATTGTCTATATTCTACAGCAAAGCCTTTGGCTGTATGGATCATGAGAAGCTGAAAGAAAAGAGTGTGTCTCAGCACTTGATACATAACCTGTATCATTCATAAGAAGCTAGTGTTCAAATAAAATATCAACAGAATGGTTTTCTTTAGGCAAAGGTGTCAGTCAAGGATGCAATACCCCTATCAATTCAATCTATATGCAGGACATATCATAAGGAAAGCTGGATTTGGGTCAGAGGAAATAGTGCAATTTGTGGAAGAAACATCAATAATTTAAGAACTACAAACAATAATGTATTATGTTTGGAAAGAAGTAATGGAGAATAAAAAGAACTGTGATGAAACTGAAATAGGAAAATGCAAAAGCAGGATTGCTGTTGAATATGAAAAAACAAAATCATGTCTACAGAAGAAATTACAGAACTTTACTGTTAATGAAAAAAATGAAATAGTGAAAGATTTTGCATGTCTTGGCTCAGTTTTCAATTCAGTTGGAAACTGCAGCCAAGATATCAGGAAAAAACTGGGATTTGAATTGAAAGGGAAGCATTAAGGAACTAGAAAAAATCACCAAGGATATGCCATTGGAGACAGAGGTCAAGATCCTTCATAGTATTTTATCCTTGATCACCATGTGGGTGTGCAAGTTGGGACAATGAAGAAAGATAATAGGAAGAAAATTTGATGAGTTTGAAAATAGTGCTGGAGGAGAACTTTACACTCTCTTTTGCACTTGTTACGCAGGCAGAAAGATGATCAAATGGCTCCTAGATCAAATCAAGCTAAACCTTTTCCTAGAAGCATAACTGAACTGTGCATCAGAAAAAGGTAATACTCACGGAAAAATGCTATGGAAAGTTCTGAAAAGGTAGAAGACGAAGAAAAGGAAGATGGACTATGAGATAGATTAAGTTCATACTATTGAATTTACAAGAGAAAGCAGGACTATCGAGAAAAGAACATTTGGGCATGTTGCATTTGCAACAAAATTGTATTTGTTAAAAATTCCCTTGGCAACTTTGCTCAGTTTAGTTTAGTTTTAGTTAGTACTGTTTATATTAGTTTTTTCTGTTCTACATTTTCTTTCATGTATCTGAATATATTAAGAAAAGAAAAGAAAAAAGAAACAACAACAATAAAAAGAGAAAACGAACAGAACATTTTGGAAGGCAGTCATTCATAAGCCTGTCATAACTCAGAGACAATGTCTCCTATAATGGCACAAAGCAACAACAGTTGTGATTCTTTCTTGGGGACTTTTTAATTGTTGCAAGCCACCTTGGCTGCTCCAAGAAATGCAAACATTTGTATAATGCCAGAGAAACACTTACTTTGAGAATATTCATCGTTTCCTGCAAATCATGTTTGGTGGCTCTGTATTTCTTGTTGTCAGCTGCTTTGTGTCATTTCTTATCCTAGTTCCTTTTTCATCTTCTGTAGATTAGTTGCATAAGCAATTCCAGCCAATCAGGGCTCACAACAGTGCCTGAGATAGCACCATTCCATATAGTCAATGTGAGACGATATAATATTCTCTTGGAATGGCAAAATATTACTGAAAAGGAATGACATCTTTTGCAGAAGTAGAAATGATTGCAAAACTAGAAAGCAGTTTCAAGTTTTAAGATACCTGTATCTTAAAATATGGAGTATGGGTCTCTCGGGAAAGTTGCAGATTTAACCAGATATTACAGGGAACCCTGTGTAGACTGCAAGATATAAATACATGTTATGATACCACCCAGCACTTTGAGTTCATGAAATAATGAGTGAGGTTTGAAATCTCTAGAAGTGAAGAAATGGTTTTCAGTTTTCTCATCAGGTAGAGCAACAAAAATCAGTTCTATTTATGGTGGTACCAAAGCTGTAAAACTGAATCACCCAAATAATTAATTATGTGTACTTCACAGGTATTCCTCACAGTCTGCAGTCTGCTATGCACCACTTCATTCTTGTCTAAATCCAGTCTGCTGAATTTCACTGTCATACAGTTGAATTTGGCCAGAAGCCAGGCATGGAACCTGACTTTTCTTCAGGTGAAAAAGAGATGCTGAGCAGACTTGATTCTAAATCGCTACATTTCCTTACCTTCTATATAGTCAACCTGGTGGTAGAATAAACTGGAACTCTGTGGAGAAGAAAATTTCACCACAGAAGTGAGCAGAGGTGCAATGAGTATTAATTTGTCACCAGCCTTAGGGAGTTCACTGTCAATAATGAGGAATAAAGACTAGATGCCAGACAAGATACATCTGTTCTCAAATATAGGCACGGGTAGCCTGATTCCATATGGGAGTCCAGAGATTAGGAAGCATTTTTTCCCTTTCCGTTCCTCCAGCTCTAGGTCTATGAGGAAATCTTTAAACAGGAAAAGTATTCTCCTTTCCTCTTTCAATTGATTTCAGCCTCTAATTAATCTCTTAAGCAGATAAATGATGTACAGGTCCTTATTTTAATCAGGATACATATCCAAACACAATCACTATGGACTATGATGAGTTATTAAAATACACTGCTTTTAACAAGAAACATTCTATTATTGGCACTGTCCCTGCTCCTCTTTTAATGTCTTTCCACTCTTGACTTTTATGTGTTTTGCTACTTCCATCACTTGACAGTTACTTCATGGTTAGCCCCAAGTGAATACAATGGGACCTACTTCTGAGTAAGCATGGGTGCTATTGTGCTATTAGAAAGAGAGATAATAAATTCCAGTTCATTGAATTCATAGACATGTCGAGATAGTTACTTCAAGATATCTCCAGTGAGTCTCTATACTGTCTCAAATTGCAATTTCTGCTATCATTTAGTTCTCTGCAAGGAGCAGAAGGTTTGGGAATTGATTCAGCTCCTCTGTAGCATCAAAGTAATAAACATTTGGAAAGCATTTCCATTTGTTTTAAAAGCACATTTTTGTCGTAACTTTCTTTAAAGTAATGGAAAGATAAACAAAGAAACATTTGCTCAGTTTGGGGTGGGTTGTTTTTGCAGAAGTGGAGCTTATTTACAATGTTTCTCTCAACTTTCTCCAGTTAAAGTACATGATCACACTTTATGAAGCAGCAACACTCCATTAAAAAAGGGTTTAGAGTTGTTTTGGCAATTAATATTGATGTATTTTAAATATTTGGCAATAGAATTCTATTTCAGTGATAAACTGTTTTATGGTCATACACAGAGACTGTATATAATCAGTGTAACATGTAGCTATATCCCTAAGGGTGAAAGGCAATTCATGTGTATCCTCATCTCACCCTATAAAATAGAAAGTAAAAACAAGGATTGAATGTCTGTTTTCCGAAAGTTGGTACAAGGCCTGATCCATTTGATTTCCACACTTGCACATTCAATCCAAGCCCTCCCAAATTCTCTGAGGAGCAAACTAGATATTAAAAATTTAGCTAGGTGTCTGGTTTTTTGTTTGTTTGTTTGTTTATTATTTATTTATTAAAACATTTATAGGCCGCCCCATTGCAATTAAGCCTCGGGGCGGCTTACAACATCAATTAAAATACAATAATAAAACAATTCTCATTTATCCCTCCCTCCCATGGTGTATCTCGGCAACTAAAAAAACCTGCTTAAATAAACATAAGCAACTAAATAATTTAAATAAACAACATCAACTAAACAAACCTACACAATAATCCAAATAAACAAACAACAAACCAACAATAAATTAAACAACATCTACACTTAACAATTAAAATAAGACTTAAATAAAAAGGCCTTCGCCTGGCGCCGAAAAGCAAATAACGACGGCACCAGGCGAACCTCTCCAGGGAGCGCATTCCATAGTTGGGGCGCCACAGCCGAAAAAGCCCTCCTCCGGGTACTCACCCATTTAATCTCCCTCAAAGAGGGCTCCCGGAGAAGGGCCGCTGTTGCAGATCTTAAGGGGCGGGAGGGCATATAAGGGCGCAAGCGGTCCATTAGGTATCCAGGTCCCAAGCTGTTTAGGGCTTTATAGGTCAACACCAGCACCTTGAATTGGGCCCGGACTTCAATTGGGAGCCAGTGAAGCTGACGGAGGACTGGGGTTATATGAGAATAACGCCCAGACCCCGTCAGCAACCTGGCAGCTCTATTTTGTACCAGCTGAAGTGTCCAGACCGTCTTCAAGGGCAGCCCCACGTAGAGGGCATTGCAGAAATCTAAATGGGAAGTCACCAACGCATGTGTCACTGTTGCCAGGCAGTCATGGTCTAGAAAGGGACGCAGCTGGTGTACCAGCCGAAGCTGCAGGAAGGCACTCCTCGCTGCCGCCGCTACCTGGGCCTGTAACGACAGCTCCGGATCGAGGAGTACCCCCAAGCTGCGGACCTTGTCCTTTAGAGGGAGTGCAACCCCATCCAGGACAAGGCCCAAGTCCCCCACACCGAGACCCGAACCGCCCACCAGCAGAACCTCCATCTTGTCTGGATTGAGCTTCAGTTTATTGGCCCTCATCCAGCCCATTACCTCAGCCAGGCACCAGTTCAGCACAGCCACTGCCTCACCTGGATCGGTGGAGAATGAGAGGTAGAGCTGGGTGTCATCAGCGTACTGATGACTCCGCAGCCCAGACCTCCTGATGACCTCTTCCAGCGGTTTCATGTAGATGTTAAATAGCATAGGGGACAAAATGGACCCCTGCGGTACTCCATGGCATAGTTGCCATGGCGCAGAGCCATAGTCCCCTAGCACCACCTTCTGGAATCGGCTGTCAAGGTAGGAGTGGAACCACCAAAAAGCGATGCCTCCAACTCCCAATCTCTCCAGCCTATCCAGAAGGATACCATGGTCGATGGTATCGAAAGCCGCTGAGAGGTCCAGGAGAACCAACAGGGACGCACTCCCCCTGTTTCTCTCCCTGCACAGGTCATCGTACAGGGCAACCAAGGCAGATTCAGTGCCATACCCGGGTCTGTAACCGGACTGAAATGGGTCCAGATAATCAGTTTCCTCCAAGAGTGCTTGGAGTTGTCCCGCCACCACCCGATCTAGTACCTTGCCCAGAAACTGTTGGCCACCGGTCTATAATTGGCAGCCACCTCTGGATCCAGGGATGCCTTCTTTAGGACTGGCCGGACTACCGCCTCCTTTAGGAGTGCAGGCACCCGGCCGTCTCTTAAAGAGGCGTTGACCACTTCCCAGATCCAGGGCCCAATCCCATCCTTGGCTGTCTTAAATAGCCAGGAAGGGCATGGGTCTAGTAAGCAAGTGGTGGGACATACTCGTCCAAGCACCTTGTCCACATCATCAGGCCACAGCAACTGAAATTCATCCATTAAGCATGGACCAGACAGCGTCGAAGGCAACTCCACCGTAGAATCTGCTTCCAAAGCAGAGTCGAGCTTGCAGCGTATCTGAATGATTTTCTCCTGGAAATGCTGGGCAAATTCGTCACAGCAGGCTTCTGAGGGTGGCACCAGATCCTTCTTAGAGCCAGGATGGACTAGGCCCTGAACCACTCGAAAGAGCTCTACGGGACAGCATTGTGAGGAGGCAATGGAGTAGAATTTCTTCTTCGCCATCCTCACCACCACAGCATAGGCGCGATAATGCACACACAAGTGTGTTCAGTCAGATACCTGTCGTGATCTCCTCCACCTGTCCTCTAGATGTCTCCCAGCCTGCTTCATCACCCGTAAGTCGGTTGTATACCACGGAGATAAACGGGCTCAGCTAGACAGGAGAGGACGCTTGGGAGCAATCGTGTCGATAGCCCTGGTCATCCCCACATTCCACAACTCTGCCAGGGCCTCAACAGGATCACCAGCCCTGTCAGCCGGAAAATCCCCCAGAGCATTCAGGAATCCTGCTCCTGCATCCTGCTCCGAGGGCGGACCCACAAAATCGGGTCTGCACCCTTACAGAGGGAGAGGCCGCTCTCAAGCTCAAACCTCACAAGGAAGTGATCTGACCATGACAAGGGCGACAAACTTAAATTCCTCACCCTCAGATCACCCTCTTCCTGCCCCGTCGAGAAAACCAGGTCCAGAGTGTGTCCATGTTCATGGGTCGGGCCGATGACATGTTGAGACAGCCCCATGGCCGTCATGGAAGCCATGAAGTCCTGAGACGCCCCGGTAAGAACCGCCTCGGCATGGAGATTGAACTCCCCCAGGACCACCATCTTGGGGGTCTTCAACACCAGGTCCGAGACGATCCCCGTCAGCTCAGGCAGGGAGTCTGTTGGGCAGAAGGGTGCACGGTACACCAACAGAATCCCCAATCTGTCTCGGTTGCCCAACACCAAGTGGAGGCACTCCAGCCCCGGTCTCGAGGGAACAGGAAGCCCCACAAGGGAAATTGAAGCCTGATAAACTAGAGCAACCTCCCCTCCCCTCCCCTCTGGGCGTGGACGGTGCTGAATTAGGTACCTGGGCGGGCAAAGCTGTGAGAGGGAGACATCCTCCACCTCTCCCGCCCAGGTCTTGGTGATACAAGCCAGGTCGGCCCCCTCATCCACGATCAAGTTGTGAATGAGGACAGATTTATTGTGGACCGACCTGGCATTTAACAACAGCACCGACAGGCCCGTGAGGCAGCTGACACGGCAACTGGGAACCTGCCGGCTGGGAGAATAACCAGAATGAGGGACAGGTGTCAACCATCTGTCCCTCCTTCTTCTAGGCGGACATGTTACTCTCCCACCGCTGTAACGCCCTCTGCCCATCACCACCCCAATGGCGGCGCCCCCGTGCTCCCCAGGCAAAGACATAACAACAACCAGCCGAGATGCACCAACAAAAATTTAAAAACTATACCCCGTTTAAAACCCCAACTAAAATAGACCAACCGCCACAGTCTATCCCCCACGAGCCAGGGCCCCTGACCAGCCCAGTCCCTGCACGGCCCCCTGAACGGCGCTCCAAACGGCGGTGCCCTTTAGCCACCACCCTTCGGCTGCCGCCCCGAGGCCGCCGGCCCCCGGCGTCGGCGGCACTTTCAGGGCCCATGGGGCTCCTCCCCTCGCTCGCCCCGCCCGTTGTCTGCTGCTCACTGCTCGCCCCACCCGGCACGCCTCTCACATACGCCGGGGGCAGCCAGGGACGGGTCCCAGGCCGGCGGAGTTCCAGGCGGCGGCGACAGAGTCGCCAAGCAGTTCGGCCGCGGCGGCAGGAGCGGGCGCCCGCATGTGCCGTGCAGCGTTGCAGGGGCGGGCCCAGCAGGTGGTGAGTCCGGGCGTGCTGGTCTCTCACTTCCTGAGCCTGTTAGCCTGTTTACTCAAAAGTAAGCTGCTAGGAGCTCACGTGGATCAGGACTCTAGAGTGGTGAGTGGGGATTTCCAGCCTTTATCTCAGACCTGGGGTATATACTCCCATAGAATTATTTTTTAGTGATGTACATTGGATGTCTGTGGTCCTGATCTGGATAGATGCAGCAGTGTAGAGGGATAAAGTCTCCCACCTACTCCATTTAGGATCCCAGTTCATGCAAAGAGATCACATTCCATAACTAAAGGAACAGATAATACATACAGAAATTCTTTAATGCATTTCCTCTGAAAACCTTGGAGTACTGGCAACATTCTTATTTCATAAGAAAACTGAGCATGCCCAACACAACCTGCTGCCATATATATTCATGAGGAATGTATATATGTATGCATGTATGTCATAGCAAATCTGTCTGCTATTTCTAACTTCATGAGTTCATATATATTTATTACAACCCAGCTATGACTATCTGTGGACTTAAATAATCATGATTGGTTTTGTTATTTTGCAGGTGGAACTGTGCCTTCTCACTGGGGTACCACTTTTGATATGTGATTTAGAATTGTGGACAAATGGCCTCTTACAATTAACTGCCCTATATGGGAGCAGAAAAGCCATTTACAAAATTTCTTGGGAGACAGGGATTTCCAGCAATTTCTTCCAGAGGATTATCCTAATGTTGTTGAGCATTTGAAGCTGAAGCTGGAGACGGGTTTCACCTAAGGGGTATTCTTTTTCTGCTGCCATTTCATGAAGTGCTAACAGGAGCAGATACGTTGGCAAGCTTGCAAATTTTTTTTTTTTTTGTATCCACTGCAGTATTCCAGAGCTAAGAATGCTAGGGAGAGTACAGTGGCTGCCACAAATGGTGGAGTGCATCTGGGGAAAATTGCAAAGTGGGCTTCAGCAATGTGTGAGGAATCCCATTTTGGAGGTAGGAATCTGTCAGATTTCCTCAGCTAAGCTCCTTTAATTCCAGCCTGCTTTCTCTCTGCCCGAGCTCCCCCTCATGCCAAGTGTTCAAGCTAGTTTGCAAGGCCAATGTGCATGCACACTGCCAGCCTGCCCACTGTGCAAACAGGATTCTGTTCTACATGTGTTCCTTCTGGGCTTTGCAAACTTTGTGTATTTTGAGCAAAGAAGCCATCAGCATTCCTAAGCATTCATAGACTTGTCCCTGGCCAGGGCTGAGCACAGGGAAAAATTCAGTAAGTACAAGAGAACCAGATTCTGGCCTGATCTTTGAATTCCCAGTGGCATTCTTATTCTAGGGTTAAGGGCAAACAGACAAATATCTCCCAAGAAATTTGAGTTCACTACTGTGATTAGTTATGACTAAGAATGAATGAGGACCATATTCTCTCATGTGTGTGTGTGTGTGTGTGTGTGTATTCTTACAACCATACTTGCTTCCCCACTAAATCTTTTCACTGTTCATAGCACATGATTATAAACTCTGTGATAGCTTATAAAATGCAAGTTGATAGAGATGCTCTGTAGTAAGTTGAAGCTAACACCTAAAGCTCTCACTTAATTTTGTCTAAAGGAAAGCCTTGATGTGAATATGCATGAGCTTGCTCAATCAGGAATATAAAACAAGCACTTCTCGGGGGTGGGGGGAGTAACTGGTTAAACAAATTCCTTGCAATGCCATGTGGTGGTGACCCGCATTTAACCTGATGACAGGAGAGTATGGGATTCATAGCTCAATTTATCTGGAGAGCAACAGATAGGAGGAGGCTATGCTAGAAGTTCTGAAATCTGTAGCTCAATACTTTACATTCAGAAGTGCATCCCACTCTTAAGGAAGTGGCATGCAATTGCAGATTATTCATCCTTATCTTCTGCCTAAGCAACTGTCACAAGACCTTCTCCAATATTTTATTAATGCATTATTTACATGCTCTTCATTGACCTAAAGAAAAGGAAATAGAGAATATTTCCCAAATATGTCTTCTTTCTTCCTGCCTTTAAACATACAAATTACATTGTGTATTGTCCACTCTCATCCTATCCTAAAATGAAAATAGTGGTTTTCCTTGTCAAGTATAGATATCTGGAAAAATTGTTGGGACATTTCATTTCATCTTCTTCTTGTTGTTATGAATGAAAAGGTCTCCCTTTTCCTAATGCTTTCAGTAATACTATTTATATATCAGCATAAATGTGTGTACTTTGAAGGGACACTGAAATTTTTACTGATTTCATGTGGAAATGTAAGAAACTCTTGCATTTGTATTGCGGTCACTCGGGGAAGGCAGATGAATTACATGAGCTGTCTCTAGGGATGTATGAGGAATTCATTTCAGTACATTTTTATCAGGGTTTTACTTAGCTTGCACCTTCCAGATGGAACAGAGGCAGGTGCAGTCTGCAGTCCAAGTTCATACATTTCTAAGATTGCCATGTGATTTATGAACTCTCCAAAAGAGTTTTCAACAGTATGAATACATTTCAAGATGGATATGTTTCAGAAACAAGTGAATTTCAAAAATCCACGCAGTTGGTGCATACATAAACACATACACACAATGAGAAAAAAAGAATGAAGTTCACAATCTGATATGGAACCTGTTCATAACACACCTCAAGATGAAATCCAGAGAACTTCCATGTCAGGTCCAGGTCAAAAGCAGCAGGTACCTATGGCTGGAGCCTAAGAACCAGGGATGATGGATTTGGATGGAGATTTTAGCAAAATGCTGACAAGGCAAACACAAAGGCAAAATCAGAAACCAGCAAGCATCAGATACCAAAAAGGCACTGATCAAGGCAAGGTACCAAAAAGGTAAGGTCCAGAGGCATGCTGAGGTCAGATGCCAACAATATGGAGTAGGGCCACGGCAAGAGGTCAGAGAGGACAAGAGACAGGTACTTGGCAAGGCAGGGTCAGTCTGAAGGCCAAGGCAAGGGTTTGGGTAAGATTGAAAAATCCATTTAATGATAATAATTATATTACTCATGCTAAGAATAACAACAGTGAAGTTGCATCAGTCTCTAAGGATTTCCCTTGTAACATTAGTTTCTACATTTTCTCACTTTGCTAGTAGAACAGTAGACCTATTCATCCACACTGGTTGTAAATGAAGCCCTTCTAGGTTTAAAGTGAGATGAGTACATAATTCCCCATTGGTGCAACTAAAGCACCAATGTGAAAGTCTACCACTTTCGGATGCATGATACTGTCATTATAAGCAGCTTGAGGAACTCTCAGAAGCCAGTCTAGATCCAATTTTGGTCTGGCATCAAATGTTCGAATAATTGAACAAAGAATACATTCAGGTAAAAATCTTGTTTGAATAGGGTTTGTCAGGAACCTGACTTCTTCCAGTATAAATGACTTAGACAAGCAGCCTGAACAGCTGGGTCTCAGTTTGCATTAATGACTGTATGCCATGGATACATGAGGAGAAAAGTCATAGCAAAACACTGATACTAGCTGCATTTGTCATGCTGCAAGCATACAGGTTATTACTAAACATAATCATCATGAGAGCATTTCTTTCTGAAAAGGAGTCCTCAGCCAGCATTTATTTGTAATCCCTAAGAGTAGAAATAGCCTCTGCTCCAAAAACCTTGGATAAATCCTCATAACAAAAATGCACAGAGCCAACATAAGTATAGTAAATACAGTAAAAATCAATATTGCTGTGCATGAGATACAGAGGTTACAAACTCAGAATAATCCTCCAAATTCCATTTCTATATGAAATAGAAGATACATTTCTTTCCTATTTCAATGTATTAGCAGAAGAAAATAATTAAGGTTTGCATTTGTAATAGCCAACACATTCTTTTCCTTTGTTGGAAAAACAAAACCAACAAAAATGCACCATCTCTTTTCAGAACTTTCCCCCCTCAGATTCCATTTTTAAAGGCAAAATCCTATGCATTTTTAGATAAAAAAATGTAGAATAACTCCTAAAATAGCATAGCAAGGCTTCCTGTCCCTTCAAGGACAGGTCTTGAGTGTTTGGACCTGGTGTTGAGTGATCAAGACAGATTGGGGACTCTGCTGGTGTATCATGTACCCTCCTGCCCAGCTTGAGCTGATGGAGATCGTCTCAGACCTGGTGTTGAGGACTCCCAGGATGTTGGTCCTGGGGGACTTCAACTTCCATGCCACGGCAGTTCTGCAGTTCTCAGGACTTCATGGCTTCCATGGCAGCCAAGGGGCTGTCTCAACAAGTCACTGGCCCAATCCATGAAAGAGGTCACACTCTGCACCTGGTTTTCTCGACAGGACAGGAAGAGGGTGATCTGGAAGTGAGGAATTTGATCTTAACTCCTTTGTCATGGACAGACCACTTCCTCATGAAGTTTGAGCTTGAAGCCAATCCCTCCCTCTGGAAGGGTGAAGGCCCTATTGAGATGGTCCAGATGGTCCAGAGCAGGATGGATCCAGATGGTTTCCTGAGGGCTCTGGGGGATTTTCCGGCTGATAAAGCTGGCGCTCCTGTTGATGTCCTGGTCAATTCGTGGCATAGGGAGATGACCAGGACAATCAGCACGATCGCTCCTAAGTGTCCTCTCCTGCCTAGCAGAGCCCACTCAGCACCATGGTATTCACCTGATTTGTGGGTGATAAAGCAGGTTGGGAGATGATTAGAGTGCAGGTGGAAGAAATCTTGGGATGGATCTGACCAAACACACTTACATGCTCATTATCGAGCTTATGCTGTGGCGGTGAGGATGGCGAAAAGGCAGTTCTTCTCTGCTTCCATTGTTTCCTGACAAGCCGTCCAGCGGAGTTTTTCCGAGTAGTGCGAGGTCTGACACACTCTGGCCAGGAAAATGATGTGGTTGCACCTTTGACAGCCCACTGTGACAACTTTGCCCAGCACTTTAAGGAAAAAAATCACTCAGATTTGCCACAATCCGGACTCCATAGTTGATATAGCTCCAGTACAGGAAGTGTCCAGAATGCTGTCTGTTTCATCATTATTGGATGAGTTTCAGTTATTGTGGCCTGATGATGTGGACAAGGTGCTTGGGATAGTATGTCCTACCACCTGTATTCTTGACCCTTGCCCTTCTTGGCTACTTAAGGAGGCAAGTTATGGGATTGGTCCCTGAGTCCAGGAGGTTGGTTCTCCTGGACGTCTCAGCTGCTTTCAATACCATCAACCATGGTATCCTGGATAGGCTGACTGACTGAAGAGTAGAAGGCTCTGCATGGCAGTGGTTCCACTCCTACTTGGCTGGCCAATTCCAGAAGGTGGTGCTGGGGGACTATAGCTCTGCGCCATGGCAGCTTTGCCATGGGGTTCTGCAGGGCTCTATTTTATCCCTCATGCTTTTCAACATCTACATGAAACTGTAGGGAGAGGTCATCAGGAAGTTTGGGCTGCAGAATCATCAGTATGCTGATGATACCCAGCTCTACCTTGTGTTTACATCTAATCCAGGTGAGGTGGTGACTTTACTGAACCAGTGCCTGGCTGAGGTAATGGGCTAGATGAGAGCCAATAAACTGAGCCTCGATCCAGATAAGATGGAAGTCTTTTTGGTGGGTGGTTCGGGTGATTTTGACCTTGTCCTGGATGGGGTTGCACTCTCTCTACAGGACAGACTCTACAGCTTGGGAGTACTCTTTGATCTGGAGCTGTCACTGGAAATCCAGGTGGTGGTGGCGGCAAGGAGTGCTTTCCTACAGCTTAGGCTGGTCCATCAGCTGCATCCTTACCTGGACAAACACTGTCTAGCAACAGTGGTACATGCCCTGGTAACATCCTGGTTGGATTATTGTAATGTGCTGTACATGGGGCTGCCCTTGAAAATAGTTTGGATACTTCAGCAGGTACAGAATAGAGCTGCCAGGCTGCTGATGGGGATCAGTTGCTATTCTCACATAACACCAGTCCTCTTCAAGCTACACTGACTTCCAGTTGAAGTCTGTTCTCAATTCAAGGTGCTGGTTTTGACCTATAAAGCCCTAAACAGCTTGGGACTGGATACTTGAAGGAACGTCTCCTTCCTTTTACGCCCTTGCGGAAGAGGGAACTCTCCCTAGAGGAGGTAAAAAGGACATCTACTTGGAGTAGGACTTTATCTGTGATGGTGCCCGGACTGTGGAATGTGCTCCCCAGAGAGGTTCACCTGGAGCCGAGCCTATACCTTTTTTGGCGCCAGGTAAAAAACTTTTTATTTAAGCATTATTTTAGTATTTTAATGGTTTTAACAGTCATTTTTATTTGACTTGATTTATTTTTATTGGTTATATATTGTTTTATTATATTGTGATATTGTTCTATTGGATTCTGTTTTTAATGTTGTAAGCCTTCCTGAGATGTTATACATAAAGGACTGCATATAAAACTTTTAAATAAATACATACATACATACATACATACATGCACAGCAGAACTGCCTGTGGGTTGCCGTGAACAGTAGGATTTAAAATTTTATTATCTTTCCTGTCTAAGCTTTCATAGGATGGCATCCAACAATGAGTAAGTAATTGAGTATTGCATAATTTATATTAGAAAAGTTTGTTGACAAAAATCGCATCACTAGATTTTCCCTAAAGCAAAGTTTGGGGAGAAATTGTGGGGTTCCTTTTTGAAATGGAGGATTAAAGGATTTTGATAACATCAGCAAAATTTCTCACATGAATTCATTTTATCCCCTGGTTTCAGTCATTGCTGATTTTCAGATATCTCTGGAATTTCTTGCTTAGCAAAAACATCCATGGAAATGTGAGGGAAATTTAACCAGTTTTGACAGAATTAGTGGCATTTCTGAACAAGAATTCTTTTGCACCACCATCACCCAGCCGTACACCAGTGGTATCAGTGAATGATTGTTCTTTTAACAACAGCAGGTCTGAAACTGCCTCGCCTAACATGGTGTCTTCTGGATGTGGTGGGCTGCAACTCCAGTCACTGGGAATTTAGCTGGCTAGGAATGTGACTTCACAGGGAATGCCAAGTGGGCTGCATTTGGAGCCCATGCCTGAGGTCCCGCCCTCTGCAGTTCTGTTTCTTCTGCAAATTCATTTCAAATTCATGGTGTTAGTAAACTTGCCTTTCTACTTGGGTTTATTTACATATGTACAAGTGAGGCAAAGTGAGAAACAGACAGTTTAAATGTTATATATCAGCAAATCCATCACTCTTCATCTGAGCTTCAGGAAGGCAGCTGAGCACCCCAAGAAGCTCCAAGGTTGGTCTTTCTTGTCTGCTTTTGTCTCTCTCATTCTGAAATATCAGATTCTCTGCCCACTTTCCTCAAAGCAGCTTCAGCTTGGCTCAGTTTGATTTGGTTCAGCTCAGCTCAGTTTGGTTTGGTTTGGTTAAGATGTTTAAATAAAACTGGCAATATCAAATGCAAAACCATGCTAATTTGCTCTTCCAAAAATAAGTAAGATGCTATGAGTGGAGAATTCAAGAGCTTTCACTCTTTTAATAAAGCCTTTATCGGCTGAAATCCTTCTCTAGGTGAACTCCCCAAAGATAAGATGAATTTACTCTTTTTTTTTAAAGAAGGAGATTAGTTCTCTGTTCCCTAGATAATGTCTAGTAATTGTTGATAGAATATAAAATGAGAATGTGCTCCTTCCTAGACTCTTCCAGTTGGGGGAAAAATAACTAATTACACAGAAGATTCTAACGTGATCCCTTAACCTCCACTCCCCACTCCAGCTGTTAGAGAGTGAGAATTTGCCCTACAACGCTTTCCCATAGACAATGGTTCATTAGCCTAAATGAGTTCAAAGCCTTCCAATTTTACAGCTGGAGACAGCGATAGAGAGTGACTCATTATATATGTAACGATTTCTGAGGAGGCATAATAATAATAATAGACACTGGATGTTTGAAATCTTTCTGGCAGTCAAAAAGGGTAATGATTCTATTAAGCAACAGATGGCGCCATTTTTGAACTACTTAAGACATCCCCTTCTGCGGAAAAAATTCACATCATCTTTTATGACATTGTTTTGAATTTCTCATTGGTGAGAGTGACCCTCTCTTGCTCCCTTTGCAGGCTCACTTCATATCATTTCCTACCCATTCCAAGGAATGCAAATATTTCCTTGTCATGCACAGAATGCTTTTTAACTACCAAGCAAAGGCCTGCCAAACACATCTAAATTTAGCCTTCCAACGAGGACACCATTATACTCTACAAATTTGCATTACAGCTTTGCATTTGGAGATCTGCTACATTCCTGAAATGGGCCTGCTGTGTGTGAGAGAAATGACTGTTTTGGGTGCACATTCCTAAGGGACACCTGCCTTGTCTGTGTCTGAGAGACTTCCCTGCTCCAGGCCCCTCCTGCACATCTGGATTATTCCAAGAGTTTGCCTGCCCACCTATAGAATCTGGCCTTGAGATAGGTGTCCCCACTTCTCTCATCTCATGACTGGGGATGGCCCACATGCTCCAGCCCCCTCCTGTGCCTTCTTCTGGATCTGATTCTGGCTCTTCCGGAGATCAGCCAGCAGCCATTGAGACTTTGTACCCAAAGCAGCCATCTTTCTCAATCCCAACAGCGTCTTGGCTACTTCCATCAGTGGTACAGCACATAAAGCCAAGTGGTACCTGTAATAAAATTTGGCAGTGTGTCATCAGCATCATGGCTCCTAGTCAAAATGATACAGATCAGGATTACTGCCACTCAGCTTTGTCCTCTGTTGGGATACAAGCTGCACTGGTTTCAAATTCACCATTCCTTTTTCCATTTCAAGCTGACATCCAGTCTTTCAGGGCTATGAGTGGATGTTCTTGTGTGTACATGTGTGCTCTTACTTCTTTCATTGCACTTTTACAATTAAAATTTATCAGTGAGCCTGTTTTGACTCCCACTCTGTGGTCACCCACTACTAAACAGGCATGACACGTGGGACCCTAACAGAAAGCTGGTGGGCTGTGGGAAAAGTTCACTGCAAGATAAGGCATCCTATGAGACTTTAACAAAACAGCAGCAATTCTGAAAAGGGAATCAGCCTGGTCAGTCTTCTGATAGCTTCAGCTATTGTGCTATAAACAGATGATGTTTCTTTCGCGCTCTCTTGTTCTTCTTCCACAGCTTCTCCCTCCCTCTCTCTCTCTCTCTCCCTCTCTCTCTGACTTGCACATTGATCTAAAGAGGAAATGCAGTGTTTCCCCCTCCTCTACTCTCACCTACATGGAACAACTACACATCTACTTATTCTGAAGTCAATTAACTTTGATAGCACTGAGTCTTGAGAAAATCAGCATGGGAGAGGGGCTCTACTTGATTTTTGGAATTTGGTTTTGAAACCAATTCTGCTGGCTTCAGCTCATGGGAGGTGGAAGAATGGCAGCAAGCTGCACCACAGTTTCCCCTCTTCTACACCCATCCCCTTTCCATGATGTTTGCAACATGGCAGGTGTTGCTGTCAATATGGCTTCCCTTTCCTAAAATTAAGCACTTGCTTGCACTTTTGCACTTCTGCACACATCCACTTTTCAACTTTTCTTACTTTTTCTGCAATTATATGTGTGTGAGACTCAGCATCATGTGTTCAACACAGTTAAAACTGCTGTATTCAACAGCATGCACACCAAAAGTGGTAAGTCCATTTTGCTTAATCACCAGCACAGTGTTCTCTCATCAATGGAAGGGGCTGTAGTGTATGTCTCTTCCTGGGTACCTTGCAAGGAAAGGAGGCTGTGAGATACCCCACTGCCCTACTTTGTGAAAGCACTTACTACTTTATCATTTGTGTATAACACACCTTTTCTCAAGCTCTGGGCCTTCATAACATCCCCCCAAGGCTCATGATGTCATCCTCAAGTATCCTGTTTGCCTATCACCAGGGGTTCATGGAAGACCCTTTGCCTCTTACAATCTGACTCCCCTTCCTGATCCCAGAGCCCTGGCAGCACTTGCCCCCTCCAGCATAAGGCTTTAGCTTCAGTAGCCCTAGGGCAACTAAGGAAATGATCTGGTCACCATTATTTCTTTCTCCTTTCTGATTGATTTCAAGGTTATGCATGTTCTTTCCCTTAGTCACACATCAAAGGTCAACATTGAAATGAATCAAATTCATTTCATTTCTACCCATAGAGACAAAAGATAATTCAGATTTAGTTTTTCAGCTTCAGGATGAGGCAGCTTTTCTGCATAGGTTTCTCTTCCAGCTTTAACTACTGATTCTGATTTTGCCATTGGATGAATCCCACATCAATCCCCAAAGCAGAATGAAAGTTTTGTTTTTATTTTTTTTATTTTTATAGGATATAAATTCAATTACAAAAATCATATAATAAAGAAAATAAACACTCAATGCACAAAATAAAATTTAAAAAACAGAAATCACCCTTAGTGCACCTCTCCACCAGGACCATGGTTCCCTAGTATTTTTTCCCCTTATTTTTCTTTCCCAGATAGAAAAGAATTCCTTCCATCCAAAATTGCAATCATCCTTTGAAGGTTTATTGCCCTCCCCTTTTATCAATACATGTTCAGTATCCCATATATTATCAAAATCATTCTTCTTTACCAATCTTTTCTCATGTTTATCTCACATGTCAACCTGTCATTAACCATTATATTCCATATTTGCACTGTTAAATTAATTGAAGATCTCATTTCTCCTTCCAATTCTTTTCTATTAACAATTTTGTGGTGGATACCAAATTTATTATTAATCCTTTAATATTCCATTTTCATTTCCTTTCACAAAATACCTGCAACAATGTTATTTCAGGATCCACTCCAATTTTTAAGTTCAATATCTTACTAATCTCATTGAAAACAATTATCCAGAATTTCTTAATATTTTTACATTCTCACCACATATGGAAATAGGGACACATATTTTGTCCACATCTCCAACATAAATTAGAATATTTATTATCACTTCACCCTGCCCCTTATCTCCTGCTTATTTTCCTTCCTAGTCTTTCTCATTTTTTTAGCCTGAACCCTGTGAGGGAGTGAGTGAGTGTGTGTGTGTGTGTGTGTATTGAATATATTCCTTTTTACTTGGCCAGCTGAAATCTCTGCTTTCCTTATGGTTTCAATCTGATAATTGATGGTCAACTCTATGTCAGGATTTGAAACAGCAAGGAAACGTGCAGGAAGAGATAGTCCCCTCTGTTAATCATTTCATGTGGTGCAGAGCCATCCTTTTCAAAAGTGCTTTGTGCTGAACAGCTTACTTTATTCAAGTCTCTGTTGAATAATGTATAGCCCGTGCATGTGTGTGCACATGTATCGCAAAGTCTGACTGTGAGATCATTAACCCTGAGTGGAATGAAAAGACCATCCATACCCTTGTGCAACTAGAATATAATGAACTGTGCTACATCTCCTTACCTGGAGATAGATGGTTGTTTTTGTTGCTTGCTTGGCTGAATGAGAGAAGACCTCACTGGGAATACACCATCCGGATTACCCAGAAGAGCATAGTTTATGATCTGCTGACTATAGTAAGTGGCCATTTAAACACACACCCCTCAACAACATAGTGGTAAGTGTTTATGCTGACATGCTCCTTTTTTATTTATTCTTTGTATTCCTGCTTGGCAGTCCTTAAGAACTTAAAGCTCTTGAGTCAAATGCATTTTAGCAAGCAGCTGTCTTTTGCCCTGCAGGCGATTAATTAGCAATCAGATTGAAACCTCCCAGCCTGGTAAGTATTTCACTACATAGTTAGTTTATTGATTCTTACACAATATTAGATTTTATAGCTTACCTTACAAAACTACAGTGAAGTACTGTAGCATTACAGTATTAATCACTAGCCAGTCACGCAAGTTCTCTATGAAGAAGGATTTCTTTAGCAGTGAGCAGTGGGTTTTGGATGAGCATCTTCTGGTGAGCTCAAAAAGGGCATGAAAGTGGATGGATACAGAATGTCTTGGAAAGGAGAGAGAGAGAGAATGAGAATTAGAGATGGTTCTTAAGTTTCCTTATGTTATCACCATTCCTCTTAAACTGCAGCCTTCAGAAAATGATGGATCACAGCTATGAACAAAATGCAACCAAAAGTTGAGCTCTATTCTTTTTCAATTCCTGTTTCTGTGAATTTAATGTTGTAGTGGAAAGCTATATGGCATTGGTTACAATGTTGCCTGAAGAACTGCACAGAGCTGGTTCCAGTTCATCCAAGTTTTCCTTTAATATGAGCAGAGGTATCTAATGCGAAGTACACCATTAAGGAAGAATCACAGTTGCAGATCAAGTCAATATCCTACACACCCTGGCAGTGTGCTGCAAACAGTATTCACTAAGGAGAGGACCACCATATTATTGAGAGCATAAAGGAAGAAAAGACGAAAATTTGATAATTGTTGGATAATTGACAAATTTGATCTTTCTGAATTTGGCTGAACTGACCCAGTTCACACTTGCTTGATTATTTTCAAACACACTTCTTAGCTCTAAGGAAGGAATAAAAAATTTGGAAATGTATATTTTGAGACAAAATACATTTTAAAATAACATTTACTGAGTTAAATAATTTTGTTCACCCTGCCCACAGATTAATATGGAAATGAGATAAGCAGCTTTGGGAGTGAACATGTGCAAAAGTTCTATGAATTTGTCCATCCTTCTGCTCAGATGAAATCATTGTGGAATCTCAAGTGAATGTTATCAGTCATGATAATAACGTTTCCTATTACCTTCACTAATACAGCCAAAAGGACACCATCAGTGCACAGATGTCTTAAAACTCTCTGGGCCTCAGGCATCCACTTTAGTTATTGTGAGTGTTGGCTACAGGCAGTGACCCGCCATCCCCAGGGGGAATAGATACCCCAACCCTTGGATTATACTTCCTTGGGAATAGATGGCAATTAAATTGTAATAAAGTTTATTAAAAGATGGGAATGTATGTATAAGACTATTCAAATTGGCACCGTCTTCATTTTCTTGGCTTCATTCTTTGCATTGTGAAGGTGCTGTGGACCACTGTCTATGAAACAGCCACGTGATATTGGACATCATAAGAGGAGAGCCAACCTGTCTGCTGAACAGCAGGGTCCAAGTAATGGTAAGCAGCATAGAGTAGTTTGATGGCTTTGTGAAAAGCTCATTTTTGCATTCAGTTTAAGCCTTAGTGTTCACTGATGCTTCTAATGGTTTGTAATGATTTTTAAAATGTTTTAGTGGCCCAGTGCTGCTCAGGGACTCTGGAAATATGTATCCTCCCTGTCCACATTCAGACCTGAAAATCACTGACTGACTTGACTTTGGGCCAGTTATGTACTCAGTCTAACCTGCTTCATGGGATTGTTGTTGTGAGGGTAAAATGGAGAAGAGGAGACCCTTGGAAGACATCTTGGGTTCCTTGCAAAAGAATGAAAAGTGGGTTATAAATGTAATGCAATAATTTTTGGGGGAATTCTTCCTCCACCAGATATTCTTGAAATTCACAAATCAGTTGCCCCTTACTCAACTGAAGCCTGATAGATGAATTTTCAACGTTTTCCCACCAAATGTTAGATAACAGTCTATGACTTCTGGCTACTGCTCAGTATCTAGCATTTGGGCACATTTGGATCCTCCTCCTCCTCCTCCTCCTCCTCCTCCTCCTCCTCCTCCTCCTCTAACAGTCTCTGTGCAAAAGGTATCCTCACATTTTTACAGAAATTCTTTCAACAGTTTAAAAGATCTTTTTTTTTCTTACTTTCCGGTAAGTTCAATGCTGTTGAAGGTTATAGTTTCTGATGCATTGATATGTTTTCATAGTATCCTATGTGACATTGTGTTCTGTCCTCAAATGTTTTAACAATATTTTCTATCTTTATATTGGCTTTGTATAAATCCATGGCACTTTCTTGTAAATCTAGGCTGAATTCAAACAGTTGTAGGGAATGACACTCAGTCCAAAATCCAGTAGAAATTCAGCTGAAGAGATCTTCCTTTGTTCACACTTTTTTTCCCCATGTCTTTTATTTTATTCTATTGCATAAAATAAAATAAATTTTACAGTAATTTTATATTTTGTATTTGTTTAGCTTCAACAAAATAAAGCACCAAGCCTTCACACATGGAAGGTACTGATTTGCAATTGGAAGCTTCTGACATTATGCTTAAAATGCCTCCAATTGTTAGTAATTTTAGTTCCAGCATCTTTGTACAAACATGTAGATCCCTTCTCCTCTTCCTCCTCCTCTTCCTGGTTAAGTTTAATGAAAAACAGAGTTTGCCAATTAAAGACTAGAATTAGTTGATTCCAGATACAGCATGTGCAGCATTACTCATTGATAATTCAGTACATGGTTGAGACAGTGCCATTTAATAACAGAAGGAAATACATTTTTCAACCATTTTTTAACTCTAGAACAATTTTATAACAACAAAGCTGCAATAGCACAAGAAGCAGAAACCAAATGTTCATTCACATTCTCATCTGTCATTCCTAAAGAATGGAGATGTTGAAGTAATGAGCTGAAAAGTCCTCCTGTTTTGATATCACCTACTTATATTCAGCCAAGAAACAAATTTAAAGAAGTAGTCATTGCATAGTCTGGGACAAGAATTTGTACATATAAAATTAATGTGTGTATCTATATTACTAATGGTTGCTGATTTACCAATTGCAAACAGATCTTGCTGTTTGATTTTATGATTCTTTTGACTGAGTTATTTTGCATTTCACTAGCTGTATGATTAACAATGTTGCTGCAGGCATTAATGGAGTGACATATACAGCCCATGTTGATACTATTCATTCCTTGCAAGTTAAGTCATCGTTGAAATTGTTAATAGGCTGATTTTTTTGGTCCACTTTTGGTCCACTTTTATATGCTGCATAAAATACTAAAGCTACAATATCCTTTTCAGAAAAGAATGTATTTCATAGAGTGAAGCTCAGGGAACCAAGGTTCAGTTTAGACGTCAGAAAGTACTTCCTGACAGTCAGGACCCCGAGGGTGTGGAATGGGCTTCCACGAGAGGTCGTTGAGGCCCCATCGGTGCTGGTGTTCAAGGATGGGCTGGACATGCACATGGTGGGCATGTCGTGAGTGGAGCCAGCTGGTGCCGGAGGTCAGACTAGATGGCCCAGGAGGCCCCTTCTGACTCGCTCTGTTTCTATGTTGCTATGTATACTTTCTCCAGAGTTTCCTTCTCAGCTTCTTCTGATAATTTTATAACAGTTTTATGATAGAAACATTCTTTATGGTTAATTACTTGTCTTCTTTAAAAAGAGCAGCTGATGCTTTTGCATTTTACCATAGGCAGAGATTTAATAATTTATCTGCTCTTTGGATCAGTGGTTTTCAACTACCAGTCCATGGACCAGCGCCAGATTTCCTGCCAGTCCATGTAGGGGCCACACCGCAGACTGGCATGGGAATGGGCTAGACCACCTCTTCCTTGGTTGACATTGTGTTCATGGGAGGTGTGCCAGTGCCACGGGCTGCGGCGGCAGGGGAGGGGAGAGAAGGCTTGGTGGAAGCCAGCTGGGAGCTGCACTGATCTTATTGAAAATGAGTTTTACTGCAACCAACCTAGTTCACCTATCATTAAACATGATTCTAAAAAAAGTGAGGAAGCCCATCAAGAATGTAGCTAGAATGTTGAAGAAGCAGGTGACATCCTGTAAAATGTTAGACAATCATTTTGCATTGCCATCTGCATGCATTTAATCAGCATTCCTAAGAGGTTTTTAGAATGCAAATCCATTTCAAATGTATCACAGCAGTGATAACTTTATAGAGCATAGCAGCTCCCAAGGAGCATAACTGACATCAGTGGAGCCTATTGCTCTCTGAAAGAAAGGAACCAAAAAACTCCAAGAAAGTTTATTGCAAATGCCTAGCAGGGGCCTCTGTGTAGGTATTTATAGGTTCTGGAACATGAGGTTTATTACATATCCTGTTAACTTGATTCCTTCATTTCCTGAATGCTACTTAACGTGAACAGATCTATCATTGATTTATTGACTTGTTTGTCTTTGGTTTACTTACATTTGAATCTAACTGAGCACAGAAAATAATATACTATAAGGGATGTTAGTATGTGCCCAGACTTACAAGGAGACCATTCCTGCACCATTTTGTAAAAAAGGAAGAGGATACTTCCTGACAATGTTTAGGATTGGAATATCCTTATTGGAATAAATGCATGGATCCAGGGAGAGGACTATACCTGCTGGTTCTACTCTAGACTGCTCTATCGATCTACTTCACAAAACCTCTTAACCTTTTAACTTCCCTTGGTGGTTTATTCCCACAGAAGTGAATTCACTTCCAGTGAAACTGGATGCAAATTGGACTTGCTAGTGAAATGAGACTGGAAGGATTCCAAAGAAGAACAAAGGCCAAATCAGATGCAGGAATGCCACTCATGCAGGCACAGACTTTTTTCATCTAAGTCCCAGGACTCATACAATGAGAAGGAAATGTACACTGCTTTCTCCTCTCAAAGTTAATCTCTCTGAAGCCGTTCCATCATGACAGTGGAGCCTCCCATCGAAATGCAAATAGGCACTTCATAGGAGAATTAAAGCATTCTGGCTGCCCACAGGTCCAGGGCTGCGCAAACTTTGCTTCCATTACTTAATGTAAAACACATGCACACACATTGACTGAATGAAATGAATGTAACATCTACTCTGGGCCCCAGTCTCAATAAAGTAGGTAGTGATCAAGCCAGAATTTGTGTTCCTTGCCCCCATCACACTTCTTTTTTGTACTCAGCCCTGGTGAGGAAATAAGCTGAGCTGAGATCAAGTAAGCAAATCCTCAGGATGCTGGCAAAGCCCTTGTTTGTGCAAAGTATCAGAGAATGCAATTCCTCACGTAAAGTTCACCAAGTATGCAGCACCTGCAAAAGTCACCTGTGTGGAAGCAGAACACAGTGGGACCTCCACAGCAGGCCAGCAGGCAGCAGGCAGTGTGCACACATGCCTGCCTTGCGGACTGATTTGGACTTGCTTCCTGCTGGATCCCTACACCAATGCTCAGCATGAGGCGGACTTGGGGCAGTGAGAAAGCAGACCTGGGTCTGGGGAGAAGAGCCTGAGAAATCTGACAGATTCCTACCGCCAAACTGTACCCTCACACAGCACTAGTCCTTGTATAACCTTATTGAATGTGCACACTCAGAAAGGATGAGGAGCAGAAATAAATAAATACTCCTTAAATTAGTATTTCAATTCTCTTCAGCACAGATATATTTGGATATCCATCGTTACTGATTTCATTATGGAAAAACCCCTACTCAGCGGGATTGGATGCGCATTTCTCACAACAGCATGTAATTGGGTCACTTCAAACTAAGTGGCAATATGGCCTGTCTATAGCGCCTTACTCTCTCTTAATGTTCGGCTTTAAAATATTAGGGCCATTTTTCCCCTGGCACATCTGGACTTTTGTTTGTTTCTTGTTGTTTTATCTTTTACTGGACTTCAGTGTTATTGCTCATGGACTTGCAATGTCTGCCTTTCATAATGCACTCTCTGTTTCTGTTGCTTTTGGAAGCCTCTTTCTAGAAAGCCAGTTTGAGAGTACTTGGTTTCTGTGAGCGGCCCCCTGGTAAGGCAGATACACCATCTGGATTTGGTTTTGGACCAAGTTTTGGAATTTCAAGCAGATTTTCATCTTGATAGTGAATATTCCTTGTCCTACCTGGGGTGAGAATACTTGAAGAATACCTCTTCCATGCATCCAGGTAGAAGAGAGAATTTAAGAGGATCCAAATAAGAATTAAAAGATGCTTTATCCAGATTGTACAAAAGAAATATCTAATCAAACAGGAAAAGTGCAAAGCATGGCCAGATCTCTTAATCTGAAACTCTGTACAATTTTTCCTACCATATTTGCAATCGAATTCCATGATGAATTGAAGAAGCTCTGATCTTTCAAGGCTGCAGAGTTATGCAGATTCTTATGGAAATTCAAATCACCTATCCTGCCCAGAAGCTTCTGCCAAATCTCACAGCTTCTGCTTCTGTTCCTGTTTAAGTTCTCCACTTAAACCACTGGGCATTTGGCCGTGGATTGCATAAACTTTTCTATCTTCCTTCTCCCTTTTCTATGTCTCGATTGAACATTTTCTCTTCTCTCTTGTCAATGTCTTACTCTTTTCCCCTCCATCTCTCCTCAGTTTTTAATTTTCTGGCTTGTTCTGTTTTCTTAGACAGTGTTAATGTTAATTAATGGTATTTATGGTCTTGATTATCCAATGATATAAGTAATGAGTTAAGGGTGGAATGTAACGGGCTGCAATGTTATCTTGAGCCAAAGAAGTTTATTTCTGCTTTGCTTGCTTTGGTTTTACTGATTCTGCCCCTCTCCCCTTTTGGACAGGTTTCATTTACTAACTTTTTTTTTCTTTTACACTGCAGGGCTTTAGTTGTTGTTGCATTGATTTTAAGGGCACAATGATGACAATACATGAAATATATTTTATATATTAGCTCAACATATAACTTGAATTCTTTTGAAACAGATTTTTGTTTTGGTAGAAAGATAAGATTTGTATGAGAACAAACAATATATTCCTAATCATTCCAAGTTTAAACTAGCTTGTTTCTTCAAAGTACACCACCAATGGATTGATTCTAAGACAGATCTTGGACTGTGCAGAAACAGATAGACTGACTTTATCGTTGAAGGAGAAAGAGGATACTGATTTCTATTGAACTTGGGACTCTTTTTATAATTGGCTGGAGAAATGGGACTTGGTGTAAATTTAGAGATGTTTTTCAAACTATGATAAATTAACTGGAATTTGATATTAGAATGTTAAAAAATATGTAGTAGGAGGTTGACCCAGTGAGTTCAATGTTAATGTTTGTAATGTTTGATATTTTTTTTTTAGTGTTAGTTTAAAAATTTTAATTATATATATATATATATATATATATATATATATTAAAAAGTGCTGAAAAATACAATTAAACAGAAGAAAGTACTTCCTGCACTGAAGGAATACAGAACTGTAAGCTGTCCTGAGGCTTGTTGCAAAGGACAGGATAAAAATGTTTTAAATAAATAAATTTGGCTTTTTGTTTTGAGGGGGCAGGAAATGCATCTGATGCAAGATATATCTGACTTCATCTGACAAAAGATAGGGCAGGAGAGGTTTATGCAACATATATCTTGATTGTATTTAACAGGGTGGCAATTTCAATGCAGAAACAGTGTTTGTTTTCAACATGGAATTATTGATCCCGAGGCTCAATTTTTGATTATGCTTAGAAAAAACAGTGAAATAGTAATGGCTGTGATTAATGTGTATGAGCCTACTAATTACTCTCCATTCATGTTTCATGAATGTTTCAGCAACTTGTATGATTATTTAATAGGGGTATTTTAATTAGATTTTTAAAGGGATTGACAAATACTCCTAAGTGATAGGTTAAAAACTTTCCAAATGCACCATCTTATCAAGACGTACAGAATGTTATATATGAATTGCGGAAAAAAGTCACCCCAAAAAATCACTAACTTGTTTGAGGAGTAATGGGAGATGAGTGAACAGAAAGATAAACATATTGTCAAATCGCCTTAGACAATCATCATCATCATCATTTCAAAAATTAAAGATAACAGCGACAAGATATTTACCCACCTTAAACATTTATTTTCAATTTTTAAAATTGCATTTAAAATGTAGTAGCTGTGAAATCTCAGACCACAATACTGATCTGTTTACCTCTCCTCAGCTTAATTTTCCTTGTCTATATATGTTTCAATCGGTGTTTTAATGGCACATTTGCAAATTAATGATATTACTAAAGCAACATTTAAGATGAAAACAGGTAAAACACGTGGTTTGGTTGTATTTTTAGTTGAGTGGCATAAAGATTTTCAAGTTTCTAATTTGTAAACTTTATCGGTTATATGACTCTATTTTAAAAAACCCTGGTTCTATTTTATAAACACTTTATTGTGCTTATATTACAATATTTCTAAGACAGATAGAGATCATACCCTCTGTGCACATTATTAACCTATTCCATTGATTAATGTTGATATTAAAACAATAACTGCAATTTTGGCTGACAGACTACAACAAAATATTACCAGATTACTCCAACCAGAACATGGTCAGTTCATTAAAACTACACAAGGGACTAATAATTTTAGATTTCTTGTTGATCTAATTGCACTGAATAAGGAGAGAATGGACACGGCTGCCATTATCTTTCTGGTTCCAGCCTTGCTCTAGTTCCTCTAGTCTTGCTCCAGCTCTGCTTCAATTCTGTTCCTGTCCTGCTCCTATTCCTCTGGTCTTACTCCAGCCTTGCTCTAGTTGTCCCAGTCCTGTTCCAGCCTTGCAGTTGCTTCAGCACCACTTTTGTTCCTGCTCCTGGACCCTGTCGGGCTCCATGGTCCTCACTTGCTCCATGTCCTGCTCCTACCCTCAGGAACCTGCTGTCCTTGGCATTGTCTCCTCAGTTCACTGACTCCTGGTTTGTTTGACCATGTTTGTCTCTCAGACGGACCCTGCCTTGCACTTCAGCTCACAGCTTTGACCTTTGGACTATTTTCTACTGTGCTTCTCGACTGACCTTTGTGCCGCACCCTGGCCCAGGTCCCTGTGCTCCTGTCCACTGGTCTGCCACCCATGCCCTGGATGTTGGCACAGACTTTTTCACCAGGCTGGTTTCCTAGCAGAATGGCCACAGCAGAGTCACTGGACTAAGATGCATCCACCAGGAGTTACAGTCACATCAGCAGAAGGGAATAAATCTCTCTAATGGTGATGGAGCAGAGAAACTTCTGAACAATAGCAGTAGTCATAGCTGACACTGGCAAAATATTTTTTACAAATGGCAGCACTGATGCTCAAGCTAACTCTGGTTAGTATTGTGTAGAGGAAAATAATGGTAAACTACTACTGAATCTCCTTAACTTGAAAACTCTATGTTAAAACAAACCATGAGGACAACCAATGATCTTGCCAGAAGGTGACATCCTCTGGTCAGAAGCACTAACCAAGTTACTGGGGAAGATCAAAGGAAGGAAATCTGGCGGCTGTCTGCACAGAGGTGAAAGGGAAGGCCAGTGCTGCACAAGACATACAATTGGATCTTTTAAAAAGATGGGTGGGGTCTTCACCTAGAAAAAAATTAAGCACTTATCCTTCACAGAACTGCATCATCAAATTGCATCCTGCCTTTTTACAAGAGTCACCAATTTATATTACAAAACCTTTCTCATAAAATAGCCACAATGTTATGTTAAACTTCATAACTGGCACAATGCATAAAGCTTAATTCAAAATTTTGCAGGAACAATAATGTGACTTTAATAGAATCCATGGAATGAGAATTCTTGTAATGGCTTTAAAAGAGAGATGTCTTCTTTATTAAATAATGCTTCCACATTCAAATGGAAACGTAAACATTTACAGATTGAAACAACTCCTGAGTAAGAATGCCTTTAAAAAAAATAAATAAATAAACCATTTGAAATGCTTAGTTGAGGGTGGAACCTAAACATATATACTTTTAAACAGCAAAGTGTGACCTGTCAGTATTGATTTCTCTTCAACTTTATTTCAACTTATACATACTTTCCATAAGTCTCACCTCGTACCATATTGTATGGTTTTAATCTTCATTAATTCATGTAAGCTTTGAGTGTTTGGAGTTATTCAATTACACAGAGAAAATCCTTGGTTAATAAAACTTTAATACAATTTAAGCTTCCCAAGACCATTAAATCACAAATGCATAATGCTATCAAATGTACATGTCACTGGAAGAGATTCAGAATTTAATCTTTTGGCATTCTGCAATTATAATGAATGCAAATCTCTGTAGAAATAAAAGATAATTCACAGTCAGGTGCAGCACATTATCAGTCAGAGTGACCGAAGTTTATCTAGACATGCCACCTTCAATGAGGCAGCAAAACTATTTTAGAATTTTAAAATTATAATGACATCATTTGCAACTCTTTCCTGAAAGTTTCCAGTGGAGTTGATATTGGTCAAATAGATGTTCTTGGTTATGTGGGTTCTGAGAATTGTGTTTGGTCCAGACTTTTCAGTAAATTGAATAAATACTCACTTTCTAGACTAATATGAAATAAAATAATTATGATCATAATTACAATGCACAGATAAGATGACATTTCTTCTTTCTATTATGTGGCCCTTCATGAAAAATGCATATACGAACACAAATTTTAATGGAGCATATTATAGAAATAAATGTTCAGACTTTAAATCAAATTGTATTCTTTAAAAATACTGTCACAGAATATTTGATGTATTGGATTTATGACTGGACAAATGCAAAACTGACCCATAACAGAAAGAGGCTGACCAGCCCATCCTTCACATCTTACTTTCATAGCAGCTTCCCTCAGTGAATCATAAGGACAGTAAAAAAAATCTAAGATTTGTTTTAATATACTGCTGAACAACTAACCCAGGAATGTACACTCAAGAGCTACTGAGTGCAGGTGGTGAATGAGAATTTTGTTTCAGTTCCCTTTAATCAGAATTTACCAAATCTGAAAAATTCCAATCTCCATATTGGGAACAAACAAATTTTAGATTAAAAACATACAAATTAATACCTCCAGGGTCCAAGCACCCAACCCAACTCTGGCAAATGTCACAAGCCAGGATGGACAAGGATCCAGACATCAAGCTGTGTGCCTTACTCATTCAGACAGCTTGTCCATGTCTTCAGGGTGCCCAGTCAGAAAGATACGTCTGATCACTTGGCTAGAAGGAACTGTACTTACAGGTCTATCAACATAGTGGCATAAAAATAACTACAGATACAACTTTATCTGCAAACTTTAAGGCAAATTGGGGCTCAAATTGTTATTTCCCAGGGCATATCCCAAGAAGGCCCTTGACCACCCAGAAAGCTTCACTCAGCTACAATGAACAGATGACGTGATGGTGGTCAATGCAATATTCGCAATACTGTAGCACCTTAAGTCAGGTACTTGACTGTGTTTCCGTGTATCAGTTATGATGAGTCTTTCACTATTTGCATTCTAGTTGCTGCCTTCAGCTCTTCATAATACTAGGGCAGTGATGTAGCTCTGTGACTTAATTGAAGATATGTGTTTTGTGAAAAGATGTCTTTTTAAATATGTCATTTGAGTTTAAATAGATTGAGAAATGCTTATTTTGAAACAGCATGTGTTTTAAAACACATATATGACTTTTGGGCATTTTCAATTGCAAATGAATGTGGAAATGGATCTGTTTTGGCAATGGGTACATGCTACAGTGTGATGGACTGGAAATAATGATCAGTCCCTCCCTTGTGTATGTGAGTGGTGAGAAGCAGCAATTTCAGATCACATATTCTGATTAAACTCACACTGTATTCCGGTATAAATGGAGGTGGCAGATATTACTGTCTGATCAGAAATAGGCTTTGGGAAATATCCTTGCCCTGATGTCACATCATAGCCACTCAACTCTACACATGCACCTTCGACATGACTCAGAACCCTGCATAATAGTGAATTCCAATGCACCATACCAAACTCTAATTCATGGATCCCATGGAACAATTATCAACTATTAAAATGTTTGTAGACATCATTTTCCCCTTTTCCCTCAAATATCTGTCTACAGATACCCCAAATGGCATTTAAAGTTTCATCATCATTTTATTCACTGTAGGAACAATTGAATAAATACTATAGGGGAACATATGAACAGACAGATGGAGAATCATTCATCTGTAGAAATATGGCATTGGTTGCTGTAATAGGATAGCTACAGAACATTTCAAATATCTTCTCAGCTATTTGTGGTGTACAGATGAACAGCTTATAAAATTTAGGATTAAAGTACACTTCAAATGCCTGGTTTCCTTGTTAATATGGACGTCAAAAACACAGGTAGTGAATCCTGGGAATTCATGCATTTTAAAAAGCAGCTATGTGGGGAGAGGGAGAGGGAGATGGTGCTGTATCCATTCTGAAATAAAAATGAAAAAAACATAACTTCTAGGCTAACGTTGTACACATGGGCAATGATGCATCCCATGCACATTGCTTGACTTACATGTTCTAACCCTTTTTGAAGGAAGAAATCCTTTCTTACCAGCAGCTGAAATTTTCATGAAATTGGTTTCTGTTGGTGCTGACAACGGTGGATTCAAAGGAGTTATATAACATCTTGAAGATCAGACCCCACCTCTGGTTTGCACTCAGTTTTGGGGCAGATTGCATGTCTTTTACCATGTAACCATTTTGTGATGCAGCCCAGGACTGTTTCTCAAATTACCAAAGATTCCCATTGTCAATTCCAAATTCTTAATATCTGGGGGAAAATGACATTGGGGAAGTGCAAAGCTGCTCAAGAGATTGGAGGAGAGGCCAGTTTGGCTCCATGGGTACCAACATAATATGTAGACAGCTTTTGCTACAAACCTTCAGAAATGCTTCCACTCTCCCCCACCCCTGAAAAAAAGAGAACTGAATCTGGAGAGAAAAAGGCATGTTTATGGGATGGCTACTTCCACATCAGCCCCACTGCTCTTGAATTACTGTGTTTATCTTCTTGAGAATAAATATTTCTTCAACCAGTGTTGTGTGTATGCATGTCTCTGTGTTTACATGCACATATGTGTACATATTCTTTGTGCCTGTTTCATGCACTGGTCTTCATATGCGGGGGCGGGGGGGGGACTGAAATTTGGGCACAACCTAAAGAAAATGTAGTTCATTGCCCAAATGCATATTGAAGTGCATAAATGAAGAGAACAAGCTAGGAAATCTGACTTCACCCAAGAGGCTACAAAGTGGGCTAGGCCAATTAGGTGTTTTAATATTAACCTCATACCCATGTAATTATATAAGCATGTGTTCCTTGGATAGTTGTGAAGGTTCTTTGTTGTATCCAACAATAAGCTAGTGGAAAAAATGTGACAGTATGTAGAAGTATTATTAAGATTATGCATGTGAAGTGCTTTTATGTGTTAAATCCAATACAGACTTCTTCTTCTTCTTATGATTATTATCATCAGCATCAGCATCAGCATCAGCATGGCATTTTTCTGTTAATTATTACTACCACAGTTAATAGCAGACAGTGTTAATTGCTGTCACTTTATAACTCCAATCTACTGATCATCTTCTACTGTTTCTTTTTCAGTTGATGTGGCCTTGACTCAGAAAGACAGAAGATGTTGGACGATGGTCTGTGTCAGTCCCCTACGCATTGCAAAGAGGAACTTTTGTGGTGCTAGGAGAGCAATTGAATTCAGGGGTGGCACATGGTATTCTTTCTTCTCCAGATTGGGCACAGCATGGCTATGCAGACCCTATGCTTGTGCTTCGTATAGGGCAATGCCTGGGCTTTCGAGTCAACATGTAATTATTCTGGCATACTTTAAAAGGACTATAGGCAGACGTGGATTATTTGTACTGTAGTAAGCAAACGGTTCTGAGCTGGAGAACAGGCATCCAAGGAGAGACAAGGCAAGGAGAGGCAGCCACCCTTGGGACTATTGCCAAGTTGGCTGCTGAGAAGTACTGCAGTTAGATCTGTGGACCTCAGTATACTTGCAAGTAACTCTGCCAGGTTCCTCTTTAGGAAAAAAAATTAATCAGCAGATTCAGGAATGCGCAAACAGCCAAACTGCTGGGAAGCAGCATCTCTAGGGCTGCTGTGGCTGACACAAAGAAGGTTGCTGGCTATGCTGTCAGGGTTCAGCAAGCATTCACAGGCTTCCCCTCAGCTCAGCTTCCTTTGGAATCTCAAGAAGAAACCCATAAATATTTGGAGGGACAGATTCCATCACCATGTTAAAGTTCATCACCTATGGCACTCTCAGGACCCAAGGACTTATCTATACCCACAAGTCCTATCACCAAAGAGGAGCTTGTAACCAAACACACCTGTTCCAAGGTCCATTTATTGGCCTGACTGCAGAGATCCTGTATTGGGCATCCCTTAAAATGTGCTGAGGTGAATGGACAGTGACCTGTTGTGTCCATTCTGCTCATGATATGTACATGATTCCTGAAGAACTCATAAAACCAAGAAAGGAGCTTAACACTCTTTACCAATGGAGTGTTGATTTTTACCAAACATTCCAGTTATGCTGTTAAGAGTATTCTACTTATTTCACCTCTGAACAATTTATTTGAAGACACTTGACTTTATGTCTTATCAAAGTTCTCTTCCTTTGGATACTATTACCTTTAGGCTAAGCTAGCCATGAGCTGCTTTGTATTCCATTAACTGTCTAAAATATTTCATTTCCTGTTCACTAAGCTGAATATATCAACAATCCTCACTACCATACCAGTTACTCTTCCTGTGAAGTCCTTATCTAAATCATATGTTCAACCTTTTTTCTCATTTGTCATCTAGGTTAAGAATAAGACAGTCCTTTCTATTTCATATCCTTTCTATTCTAATTTGCTATGCACATGGTTCTGGACCACAGCAAGATAATTCAGGAATGGAAGAATTTAATTTGGTGTGTGTGTGCATATGCGTGTGCATGTGAACGTTCAAGGAAAACAAATATGCATGAAATTGTTTGTTTGTTTGTTTATTGCATGTATATACTGCCCCATAGCCGAAAGGGGTCTCTAGGAAGATTAAAATAAAAGCAATGAAAACAACAATAGAAACAACTACGCTGTTTTATTTTTCCACTGTGATAACTGGGTTGGCTCAGCTGTAATAACATTCACAAGAGTATCTCCCAGCAAGGGCAATGTGCAATGAGTTCAAAAGAATACAGATTTATCTAAATCCAGCCCAAGAATTTCATAGCTGATCAGTTTCTTCTGGGTTGTACATATACCATAAACCTGTGGACTGTTGTTTTTTTTACATTTGAGTGGAACAGAGTGCAACTGTGCAAATTTGTGCAAATGTGCATTCACATCTGTGCAAATTCGCAATTCTGTAAGTGCATATTCATGCAGATGCACATTGCATACAAGAATGAAATTAGCATAAATGGAAATCCAATTGCATCAATAAACAGATGAGGCAATGAAAGACACTTAATTCATAAAACTCAGATGGAACAGATTTGACAAAATCTGTTGTTATGTTTTGGCAAGTCATCTTCTACTTATGTAATTTTATGAATGAATGCCCTTCAAAATGTCTTGTCCTTAATAGCCCTGCTCAGCTGTTCTAAATTCAAGACTCTGGCTTCTTTTATGGAATTGTTCCACCTCATGCCTTCTCATGATAGACCTAAAGTATGACCAATTCAGTTTTGTCATTTTTGCTTGTAGGCAAAGTTCTTGTTATGGACTCACTTTATCTTTCTTCCAGTCTAAGTTGAATGTAAACTCCTCCAGCTTCATAGTTCAAAAGCCTAATATTTCTTCCAGCAAGCTTTCTTGATTTTCCAGCTCTCACATTTATACATACTGATTGGGAAGATAATTAGTATGGATGCTCTTGGCTTTAGTCACAAGTGAAACATCCTTACACTTGATAATCTTACCCAGTTTGTTCATTGCTGCCCTTCAAGTCTCAGATTTCTTCAAATTTCTTGGTTGCAGCCTCCTTTTGAATTGATGATGGAGTCAAGGTATGAATTTTCTTTTTTTATAATTTCAGTCTCCATCACTGACATTCAAGTTGTCTAATTCTTCTGTAGGAATGATTGTTGGGCTTCCATGAGAGGTGGTTGAGGCCCCATCGGTGAAGGTGTTCAAGGATAGGCTAGATATGCACATGGTAGGCATGCCATGAGCGGAGCCAGCTAGAGCCGGGGGTCAGACTAGATGGCCCGGGAGACTCCTTCTGACTCTCTCTGTTTATATTTCTATGTTATTTTCTTTAATGTTCAGCTGCAGTCCTGCTTTTGCATTTTCTTTACTTGAATTAGAAGTTATTTCAAAGTGTTGCTGTTTTCTGTCAGCGATATAGTACGATTTCTGTATATTAAGGTATTGATATATCTTCTGCCAATTTTCACCCCTTCCTCATATAGTTTTCCTTGTGATACATTCTGCAGAAACAGAGATAAAATGAACCCTTGTCTGACACTTTTGCCTACCTCTATATTCTATCCTATTCTCTATATTCTATCCTCTATATTCTATTTGTGTCCATGATACATGCTATGTGTCAGGACAATCAAATGCTTAGATTGTTCATTGTTTTCATGACCATCCATAGCATCCCATGATCTACACAGTCCAAGCTTTTTTGCCTGAGTTTATACAGCAGAGACTCATCTTATTTTGAAAATCTTTGGTATTCAGTAGCCAATATATATATATCTGATATGTCTTCCTTTTTAGAATCCACCCTAGCACCAGACATTTCCTGCTCCATATATGATAAAATTCTTCATTGCAACACCTTCAGTATAACTTGAGCATCTGTGCATCCTTACATTCAAGACCTTAAAGGGTAAAATCTGAGAGACTAGCATTTGAAATAGCATAGATAAAATGTCCTTTATTGCCTTTTTCCAGTACCTGTCCTTTATTAACTGACTGAGTCAATGTTTATTTTTTCCATCTCCATGATGTAACAAAGAATTTTATTTCTCATAAAACTCCTGTGGTACAGAAAAATAGATACGTACATAAAAACAAAAGAGGACAACTTTTTGACATGTTCATGAATTTGACAATACAACCAGATATTATCAAAGTTTGATAAGTGCTTAATCATTGTTCATATTTAGGAAAACTGAGGAAATATGCATATTTTAACCAAGCACAGATATATTATGTTGATGTCTACAGAAAAGCAATTACCTATGCAAAGTAACTTCTGAAATGACTGTCAAGGGAGCAAAGCTTTAAGCGCAGAGTGCTACTTATGCTATTAATTGGAATGGCATGGGGAAAGGGAAAGATAACAATAAATGCTGACATTGCATAATAGAAGCCATGAATCAATTTGCTCTGACATTCACACCATTTAAAGGACATTCATCTGATCATATGATTAATTGTGTCACAAAATAAAATGGAAACTGCTCTGTTCCTTCTCCTTCTCCTTCAGTTTTTTTATTTAGAACTTATTATATGGATCATAACAAGAATCAACTGTGCCTTGCATAGATATTTAAGTAGCTCTAGATTTTTGTTTAATAGCTATAGCTATAGATTCTGGTGGTCCTTTTGGATTTATCATGTTTGTATCCATCCCTTTCCCTAATGATATCATGAATAGGAGTGCATTCTTCTTATCTTCAAAACGGACTCCTGTTGCAGGTAAGGTTAAGATACAGTGATTTGCTCAAGGTAGATTGGGCATCATTTAGAACAAGTGTTCCTGGCTTGTTGCTGCTCAGGTAGTTCGGCCAACAAGAGAGCTAGTGTGGTGTAGTGATTAAGAATATGGGACTGGGACTCAAGATATCTGGGTTCCAGATCTCATACATCTCAGTAACAGACTCTCAGCCCAGCCTACATCACAGGGTTGCTATTGTGACGATAAGATTGCAAGAAGCAGGGAATTAAGTAAGCTTTCTTAAGTCCCTTGAAAGGGGAAAAAGGTGGGATATAAATTTAATAATTACATAACTAAACTTTCAGAAACCCCAGCCAGAATGACCAATATTCAGGAATACTGCAAGCTGCAGTCCAAAATGTTTAGAAAGTACGAGGGTGGGTTGGGCTGATTTAAAGGAATAGTGGCTCACATCTCTGGGTTTTCAATCAAATGAATAGTGTTACACACAATAATTTCTATTGCAAACAATTCAGTGAGTTGATAGATTAGGTATGCATGTCAATTGGTTTGACTCAGTAAACACAGCCTAAAATAATTATAAATATATTAAAGCAATAATGTTTAAAATCGTTTCACTTAAGAAAAGTGGGTGTGTCATATTTCTAGACAACATTATTTATATATTACTAACTCTTTCCATCCTCCATACATTTCTCTCTCAGTTGTACACACTTATGTTCTTTTACACAATCAAAAGTCCTACAAATTCAGAAATGGTGCACTTATAGCTGTACGTATAAGTTTCTTTCATATCTTCTGTTGAATATGTGGACAGAGTTTGGCTGAAAATAGCTCTAAAAAGTAACAGTTAGTAATAATGCATCTCAAAGGGAATGGAATTAATATAGGATTGCACTAGAATGTGGCTATTAGAAATAGAAATTGGTTGCCTGAATGCTAACTAGTTCCTGCAAACTTGATGAAGCCTACTTCCATTACTCCAAAAATAGCATAATAAAGGATTGCTAAGGCATACTTCTTTAGCTAATACACAAGGACAGCTGGACAACTGGTGGAAATGGAGTGCCCCTTCCTCTCTTTCTTTGCAAAGTGCAACTTATCTACTGGTTCAGCTTATGTAAGCAATTTCTTCACACTTGGCTTCTAAGCCATGTCCCAGTAAATGATGGGGTTCCTTGGAAAGCTTAGAAGCTCAGTAATACTGGACAAGTTTCCTTGCACCAACCTACTCAAGACTACCAATTATACCTTGCAATGTGTGCAGACAGGAAAATGTGTGCATTCTGCGTTCACTAGAGGTCCAACAGTGAACACAGTTGGCATTTTTCATGAAATTAGAAAACACTCAGTGAGACTTCCAAAAATTCCTGCGAAACATGTCCATGTACAATGTTTTTCTCTGAAAGAACTTTAAAATCAATTTATGCCACTGAACAAGACTTGCCTTAAAAAAAGAAAGAAAGAAAGAAATCTCAGAGGAGATTTTGATCTCATCTCTGAAGGTGAGGTATTTTAATCTGACAGTAAAATTGTTCTTGCAGTAGCACAGTCATTAATGTGAACTGTGAATGTGAAGTATTCTCATTGAAAAGCATTTCACTCAAACTTCTAAGAAACTGATCTTTTGTCGTTTGACCACTTGAAACTACCTTGTATCCTAAACTGAGATGTGTTGTTCGGGTAGCTCATTTGTACATTTTTGAGAAATTACATTGCAATAGTCTGCCAATTCATCCTATCTAGTTTGGCTTCAACACTTCCTTAGGGGAAAACTGGAGATAAAATTATAAAGCAGTGTTCAGTGCCTTATGGGATTTAGATTTTAAATTATTAGATAACAAAAGGAAATTACTTTTGAAAGTACAATTTCTGTGGATTGTTCAGATCTTGATAGCTGAACAGCATTTTTAAGCCATCAGTTGGGGTGCAGCAGAATAAATTCCTTTTGAACATCAGAGAGATATCACAAATATATAACTTCAATTATGCACATTATCTGAGAAATTCCTGATAAGATTTATTACATAATAAAAAGGAGAACAGTTCCTTGTGTAACAGAGGCTGAATAGCAGTTGAATTGTGTAACCTATAGGGACATCTAGTATAGGTCAGATTTATTTATGCTGCTTCTATCTACTAGTGATGTCCATGCACAAAATTCATGAATTTAGCACCTGATTTCATAGAAACAGCAAGCATTCTATAGAAAAATAGGTTAACATATAACTTCTGTTGCTCAATAACTTTATGTAAAACCTAATCTGCCTCTTTGGAAAGACCCATAGGTTGTCTTCTTTAATATGTACATGTTTTTATCTATCTCTTGGGAAGATCAGTCCAGATCAGTGCAGTCTTTGCTGTTTCAGCCTTCAAAGAAGCATCAGAATTTTCTGAGGAAGGAATTGCACACTGGGAAGTGAATGTGGGATGGTGACTTGTCCAACAGCACCCACTCAGCCTGACCCAGTGATCAATTACAGCTAAATAAATATTGGACACACTAAATATTGTGTCCAAAATGTAAATATTGGACGTTTGCTCTTTCATTTCACTGGAATAAGTAGATTCGTTCACACATTCCTTTGTGCAATCGAATTTAGGAATGAACAACAAACGTGATCAATGAGTTTCGACAACCAACCCATGAAAGAGGCTTACAAAGTTGAAACCCAATCTCTGTCTTGTGCTTAATTTTCTGAAGACGTTACTTATCCATTGATAAGGCAGAGTCACACAATAGATTTTTCATGCTGATGCTCATGAAAATATGTCAAATTTCTAAATATACCCATTAACCCAAAAATGGTTGCAGACCTGTTTTATTTCTATGCTGCTTACGTTCTGGTCAGCACAACTACTTGTTGAATTGTTATCTATTAAGAAGGTGATACTCATGCCTTAAGCTGGAGATGACTTGCCAGAAGCCACCAAACTGGCCTTCATTATCTTTGCCAAGCAGAAGGCTTAGATTGTTCCACTATGAAGCATGAGGTGGCAGGCAAATGGAACACTCAGCTTATGTGAAATGATACGTAGTCAGAGATGGACACTTTGCTCAAAGCACCACCATCTCTGTCTTATGTAGCAGCTCCCATCAAACTGAATTCCTGGAACAATCACAAGTCTTCATGACACTTATTCAGTCTGACCATCTAAGTATTCTCAGGAGTATTGCATGACTTAGTTATTTAAATTTTTGGACTTTTAAAGGTTACTGGCACAGAATAATGAGTAGAAGAACAAGATATTACAGATCAGTGGCATTAATTGCCTGGAGAAGTTTAAGCCAAAAATAAAAAAGAAAGCAAAATGCTTTCCCTAAGGGATAAATAGTTATCACATCATGAAAGAAGCAAACCCTAAATTGTAGCTATGCAGTCGCACCAATATAGAAGGAATGCAATTTTCCTTTTAAGCCTAGTTTTTCAGGTTTATAACCTGATCATAAAACTTTGCTCAGGGCTAAAACATGTTGCACAAGCTATGCAATTACAGGTGGAAAGAACAAGCAACAAGCTTTTTTGTTGTTGTTAAGTTTAAAGAGAGATGCTATTTTTAAATTCTATCAGTGTGTAACATACATATGAGGTGATTACATGCTACAGATGCTTTCACGTGGCTCTATTTTTTTAAAAAGTACACAGCGAGTTTACTTAGAATGGGTAGAGGCTTTTAGCAAGAATAAACACATTCTATTTCAGATATCAAGTGGAACCATTTAGACTTTGTACCATATCAGGGAAAGATTATCTTTGCATAGTGGAAAAACAAGGGAACCAATGGCTATATACTCCTGGGAGTCATTTATACAATCTTCCCCACCTTTTTTTTGAAAGGACAGTTCAACAATGTCCATCCCTCATTATTGTTATAGATTTGATTCGTATCATGCCTTCCTGCTATCTATGTTCTATCTGTTACCTGCCTGCCTGCCTGCTTATCATCTATCCATCTATCTCAAGGCACATATAGGCATAGATAAAATTAATTAGAACAGTAAAACGCATTCAAACACAGTAAAATATGATTGCAGGATTTTTAAAGAAAGTATCCAACACAGCAGCCCCACTTGCATACCAACACCATTCTTGAATAAAACAGCCTTGGCCTACCAGCAGGGCAACAAAAGAGGAATGGACCCAGCTTTGCCTGGGAGGTAGTTCTGCTATCTAGGAACAGCTGTTCCAAAGGCCATCTCTCAAGTTACCCCCAAGCATAACTTTGAAGATGCTGGTCTTGAAAGAAGAACCTCTTCAGAAGACTTCAAGATCAAGGGAGCCTCATTTCAGAGAAGGAAATCATCTAGGCAGCCTGTTTTCAAATCATAGAGGGCTTTTAGGTTATAACTAGCAATTTGGTTTCAGCCACAAACAGATTGGTAGCAGTCAAGCTGTGGTGGTGGTGCTGTTGACGCTAATGACAATGATCTTACATCTTTAACTCACTCCTGAAAGGATCCTAAGGAAGCTTACATAAAGCTTCCTCGTCTCCATTTTTTTCCTCTCAGCAACCACCCTCTATGATAGGTTAGGTACAGATGATCGTAGAGTAGTCCACACAGTATGTTACCAAGGCATGTGTGTCCATGGCCAGATCAGACACACCTAGAATTTGGCACAGTTGACACATGGTCCTCAGATGTGCAAAGGCACTCCTGGACACTGCAATATCCTGGATACCAGGTTTGGGACTGAGTCCAGCCAAGAGTACACTAAAATTAGTGTTCAGAAGCAGTAGGGACCTATCCAGCTTCTATTTATTTATTCATTGGCAACGTAGCTAATTCTCCATAAAAAAAGATAAAACAATATGTTGAGTCATACTGGTTGGTCAGTCAAAGAAGGGTCCCTGAAATAAAGAGGCACTAAAAACAATGGAAAACAATAGGTCTGCCTGACCTCCAGAGGCAGCGATTTCCAGAAAAATGGGGGCATTATATTGAAGACTCTTCTCTGTATGGAATCTATTCCAGTCATAGGTCCATGTGGAATGATGAACAGCATGCCATGATTTCACTGAACAGGCAGGTTGATCAAGGAGAGGTAACTCTCTCAGGTATCATTATCTCAACCTTGTACCAAAACTTCAAACCTGCCCTAGTAGCAAATAGACCACCAATGCAGTCCCAAAGAAGTTATATGCTGAAAAGGAACAGCAGTCAATCAGCTGCATTCTCTGCTAACATCAGCTTCCAGACCAGCCTTAAGGGCAGGCCACATGCAGTATGTTGTAGAAACCCCAGTCTTGGGATTACTAGTGCCTGTACCACTGTGGGCAAACTATCCCTGCCCAGGAAAGGTTTGTCTGGTAAAACATTCAAAGCTGGTCAGCAACAGTCTGAATCACTGTGGTGACTTGGGACTCCAGTGTCAATGATAGATGCAGGAGTAACAGCACCCTGTGAACCTGACCCTCTAAAGAGAATGCAACCCTGTCCAAAAAAAGCAACAGGCCTGTCTCCAAGGTTGGAAATCACCAGCTCAGAGAGCTCCTGTCTTGTCAGGGTTCAGCTTCACTTTATTGGCCCTCATCTAGCCCATCACTGAGTTTAGCCACTGTTCCAGGATTTGGCCAGCCTCATATGATTCAAATGTCACACAGAGGCCGAACTGTGGATCATTGGCAAATTGGCAGCGTTCAGTTCCAAATCCCATAAATGACAGCTTCCAGTAGATTCATATGGATGTTGAGCAACTCAGTATCTTTCAGGTCCCTCTAGCTCATTTGCCATACGGCCAAGCATTTACTAGCCAATGTTGAAGTATTGAGACTGCCCTCACAAATGACATCAGCCTCACAGTAACATGGTACTTCCAGTAGTGCCTCTTTGTGGTCGATCCAGGAAAAAACCATGACCAATGGTATTGAAACCTGACAAAAAAGCAAAATTAATTGGGTTGTACTACTGTAAGCTGCACTGGATTCCTCACAAGAGAAAAAAGTGAAATATAAATGCAATGTTATTATAATAACAGTAAAATGAATTGTATAAGATTTATGTGGTTATTTTTGTAGTGTGTGTGGGTGAGTGTCCGTATTAATGAAAAAGTGCATTGTACCTATTATTAAATAAATAATTAGGCATAATGCTGTTGCAAATGTCAGAGTTAGTGCCACTTGTCTTTTGACTTTCAGTAATATTTGATACTTCATAAATTTTGCTAAAGATAACCAGAGAGCCAGTGTGGCGTAGTGGTTAAGCGTATGGGACTGGGACTCAGACGATCTGGGTTCTAGTCCCCGCTCAGCCATGGAGCCAACTGGGTGACTTTGGGCCAGTCACAGACTCTCAGCCCAACCTACCTCACAGGGTTGTTGTTGTGAGGATAAGATGGAGGAGGAGAATGATGTAAGCTGCCTTGAGCCCTTTGTAGGAAAAAGGCAGGATATAAATTGAAAAATAAATAAATAACTAAAAAATAACTAAAGCATGGAAAAACAGAACAAAAAGAAAAAAAGAAAAAAGAAGGAAGGAAGGAAATGCCTTTTTCTCCCTTGTTCTATACTCCTTCTATGCTAGTCCTTTGGCTACTTGCTTGCATCCATTAAGGCATGTGTTTTCATTTCCCATGAAGGAAAGATATCAGTCCAGAATGTTACAGAGTTAGTGTAAAATCAGAACAAATAAGTATCCTCTTTGTATCTTAACAAACAGCAGAGATAATAGCATCTGCATTTCTATCAAAAAAGAAGGAAAGGGAAAACGAAAATTGTTGACCATAAACCAATGAGAGATTCTCATTCTACTGAATTCTGCTACAACCGAGTACAAAACCTGATACAGAAGGGGAATGATGGAACTACTAATTTCATCAATGCCCAATTTATCTCAAAATTTTAAATGTGAAAATTATGACTGCTATATTGGCACTTCAAGTTTCTGGTGCACTGTTTCTGATGTACTGGTATAATGTGTTTACTGCTCCTGCATGAAAATAAAACCATGCTAGAGAATGGCTTTCTCTGTGAAGTTCAATATTGGTGATAACACTTATACAGATGAGAGAATGTATCATGGGCCATTCCCGTGTCGCCTCTTCAGAACTCCCCCACACTGGAAGAGGAAAAGATATATACAAATACTCATGCACATGAGCACACACACACATTAAATCAGTTTGCCACTGAACTTTAGCCACAAAACCTTGCATAGTGCTCAGTAATATTAAATGGCTAGCTTTCGCTTGATAACACAGGGCATTTGTTCCTTTCCATGCTTGAGAGCTACTAAGAGATCTGGAAAGTCTGAGCTCTCATATCTCTCCCCAGCTGGTGTGGGTGCTGGTTCAGGATGAGTACAGGAAGGGCTTAGTGCTCATTTGCCTTTCTGGCAGCTGCTTGCTCACCGGGTCGCATGCTTTGCTACCCACAGCAATCAGGTGACTCAGGGCTGGTCTGCATTGTGTTTCACCGGTCACAGCACCTTCACCAGTGGAAGTAATCGTCTGACTCCTTCAGAACTCTTTGTCCCACAAGGGATTTTGGCACTACTTTAATTTTGTGGTTAAAAAAATTCACTTCCTCCAGCGTTAGTTCATGGCAGGATGATGCCTCCTCAATTTACAAAGACCAACTCTTCAGACTAGAAAGGAAAATCACTCACATCAGTAGGGGATTTAACCAGAGAGATATGAACCTAAACAGTACAGGTCAGTGTTTGGGGGTATTTTAGGAATAGTGCATCAGCCTCGTATGATATCTCCTTGGATCCTGAGAATGCATCAGAAACAGTATGTTTTAATGACTGGAGCATCACATTAGAAGACCCTGCCCGAAAGTCCTATTTCACCATGGAGTTCAAAAGTTACTCCACCAATGTTAGAGCTACTTATGGCAAACAACTGTAGTTAACCTTGCCACTTTCTTTTAGCCTGACTTACTTCACAGAGGATAACATGGTGTGAAGAGGAACTTACCGTATATGCTTCTCTGAGCAACTAGAAGGAAAGGTACAATATAAACGGAATGACTGAAGCACTGTAGTGAGAGAGCTGGCAACTAACCACAAAACCCCAGAAAACAGCCTAGCCTGCCACTTGGCCTACAAATCAGCTCAGCCTGCCGAAAACAGCTGCTTTCACAGAATGAGGATAGGCATTGATTAGACTGACTCAATTACTGCAATGGTTATTTCAATGGTCATTTACTTAGTTGTTTATCTTATGTTTTATTTATGTATTTGATGTAAATACTGCCTTTTTTCTTTTTTACAGGACTCAAGGTGGCTTACATAATTATTCTCCTCCAGCTCTCATTCTTATCCCCATGACAACAACCCTGTGAGTTCGGCTGGCCTGAGAGTATTCGATGACTGGCCCACCAGGCTGGCTCCATGACTGAGTGGGGACACGAACCCAGATTGTCCCAGTCCCATGCCTTTAACCACTACACCACACGGACATTCATTCTACTTATACTTATTCATGATTATACTTATCTCAACATTTTTCCCCCTATGAGGAACCCAAGACACATAAACCTCCTTCCCGCTTCCATTTTAGTCTCACAACAGACTTGTGAGGTAGATCAAGCTGATAGTCACTCAGTGAACTACGTGGCTGGGTGGTGACTACAATCCAGATCTTCCAGTGCTAGAACAGCTACACTCCACTGGCTCTCAATAACAGGCCAAGATACACCTGTTAGTATCATCATTGCTCCTGTGCCTGCTGAGCCATGCTAGTCCGGGCAGGGAGGAAAGCGAAATTAAGCTGGAACTACCTCAATTTCTGTGGAGATTGCTGTAACACATCGGTGTGTGTGCTCAACTAAAACTGTGCCCCATGTTTTATCCTCTTGAAAATTTAAAATAAAATTATGAAGTAGAGAAATAGCAAGGGAGACAGTGTATGAGTAGTTTTAGGTTTTCATATAATTTTAATGAGAGGCTCCAGCTAACTTAAACAATATGCCAAGCTATGTTATATTCCAAACCACAACCATTTACAGTTTAGTGCAAGCACCCATGGGGCAGAGCTAACATTTCAATACTCACTGAATAATTAGCCAGAACTGCTGTTTGATGCAATTTAAGGGTATAAATGCATCCCTTAGAAAGAGACAATAGATTGTCAGCCTGTTTATGTTTGAGTAGTCCTATTATTTTATTAATATTAGGAAACATATGTACTGCTCCTCCAAGTAGAACACAAGGCGATCTTATAGGAGAGGTTGGGTACATTTAAGAATGCATTAGGCAAATGTGTAGGGGGAAGGTAAAACACATATCTATATTTCCATCTTCCTTCATTCCCTGAAAAAATGAGCTTCCTTGTTATTAAGTTACAAAACGCACACAGACTAAGCACATTAGGAAATAGGTATTAGGAAATGGGCTGTTAGAAGCCATTAAGCACAATCCATTTTTATTTGGATGATTCCTTTGTCGATATAAAATTAACTCTTATATCTGAACTCAGAACCACAGTGTTCTAGTGATACAATTTAAAGAGGGATTTCAGGCCCACACAGGACATTGTGCATGTTAAGGATCCCAAGTTTGACTTCAAAAATGCTTGTGTTTGCCATGGTGAGGGGAGGAGTCCAGATTGAGCAAGAGAACAAGTGGCTTCTGAGGCCATGCGATCAGTTGTGGCTACACATCTCTATGAACTTCCAAAAGTTATTTTCCTGTGTTCAGGAAGCCCTTCAGGACCTTGAGGGACTCTGGGGTGGGGGGATTTCTCCAGAACAACCTTCCCCGTCATGTAATCCTGTGATTAATAGCAATGCTGTGCAATGTCAGCCTACCCCTGCCCAATGCCCTTTAGACAAGAACTTCCAGAATGCCTGCACACTGACCAAGCTGAATGGAGTTGAAGCCTGAAATATCTAGGGAGTGGATACCAAGTTGGAGAAGGCTATTTCAGGGATCTCGCCCTTTGAGGATCCAACTCTTTTGGAAGAGAATAGGCTGCTGTCAATCCAGCTAAGTCTATCCCATATTCCCAAAATACACATGGGAATAACTGAAGGAACTTGGATGACAGCAGCAGAATCCCCACATAAGGTCCCCAGAAATGAGGTGGGAGGTTTTCCAGGACATAGAAGGAAGCTAGATAGATAAAGTTCAATTAAAACTAAGACTATACAGTGGATTAATAAAATTTTGTCCCAGAAGTCAAAGTGGAGAGAGACTGATGAGATGTTTGTGAGCCAAGAGCATCTTCATGTTTGTGCTTCAGGAAAAAAGGGGTAGCAGAGCACTAGGGACACTGTTGTAAAGCAATGTGAGATAACTGACTTTCTGATTATCTAACAGTAGTGCTGTTAGTGTCTTTGGAAAATTTTAGTGAAAGCCATACACTTTACAAGTCAAACATTAAGTCAAAATTGACATTCCCGTATGAAAGTTCAGAAGTCTGAAGAGAAGGCCAACCCATAACTGTATTGACATGAGCAGTGTTGACTCTGATAGGTGAAGCCAGTACTTTATTTAGGAAATAACTTTGGATCTTTTCCAGTTCCTGAACTGATGGTAACAGACGATAGCTGCTAGTAATTCAAACACGTAATGCTCTAGATAGCTTCTGGCAACTAACCTTACAAGACAAAATAGAGATTGAGAAAGTGAGAAATACGGAAACTAACTGGTTTTCAGGGGATAGTCTGCAATCCTATAAACACTTATCTTGGCGTAAGGCCCACTGAGTTCAGTGAGGCTTACTTCTGAGTAGACATGCATATGTGTGGATGCTTGGATCTTGGCCAGGGACCCTTATTCAGTGACCAAAACACATATCATTTAAGATCAAAGTTAGGGATATTTCATTCAGTTTGGTTTTATCTCCACAAAGCCAGAAACTTAGAAGCGAAGGCTGACAATCTTGTGTTTAGTCGCAACACTTAATAGTTGCTTACAATGCCTTCTATGCACCCACACTTTTCCTTGACCTTTCAGGTCCAATCCAGAAGGGGAAGATTTTTTGATATTTGAATGACAGTATTTTTAATCATTAATTTTATATTGCTCTTATATCACCCAAGCTGTGCCTGCACACAAGCACGGTCTGACTATAAGCTACTGACGCTGTATGCACTCCTGAGGTTATCAGTGGCACTCATGACTCAGTCTGATGAAATATGCAAAGACATTTTCAGAAGCAAGAAGCTTCCTACATTTGTTCAGATGCTTGAGTAAACAGCATAATGCTTTGGCAGTGAATTATTTCTCCCACCAACATTTGTGACTATACCATTTATTCTCACTTATCAAGTATTCTTATATTTAATATACCTTCACTGGCATCTATACTTCATTCTGATGATGACTAGATGAACAAATTGACATGAGTTATACCACTTGTGTTTGTACTGGCATTTTAGGCAGTGCTTCACTAACAGTGTGATATCCTGTAATCTCAATGGAGACGTAGGAAATCAAGTGAGCTTTTCCCACCGAGAGGAATAATGGGTGAGTGGGCAGGAAGAATTAGTAGTCTAAAGAATGAGAAGGCTTGGAGAACACATTGGCAGTCATAAGCAACAGCTAAAATTGGAAATGAATTATTGGTGGTGCTTGATTTCTGGGGGGATATAAAGATGAGAAATACCAAAGGTCTGCAGTAGTTCACTGTAATGTAATGGTAAATTGCCAGTAGAGTTTACATCAGAAAAAGGACAAATAAAGGAAACAGCAATTATGATGGATAAGCTGTAGCTTAAACTGGAAATAAATTACAGGCAAACATAAACCCAAATGGAATTGCACCACAGGGAACACAAAGCAGGTTAAAATCTATATAAAAACGGAGTCTACAAGTATTATCTGGCCATTTTTTCCCTTAACATGACAAAAATGAGGTGAGGTAAATTTTGGTAAGTGCACATAGAGCAATTAAAACTGCGCCTTAACAGGTATGCAGGGGTGGGAAACAGTAGCTGAGAAAAGTTATTTCTTTCAAGTTTCTACATGGGTAAAAAAAACATAGAAAACAAAATTGACATTCTTAAAATAGTATTGTTTAAGAAAAAACACAATCAATGATGACGCAGTGCAGCAGAAAGATATGCCCATATAAACCCACTGAAACCAGTATATGCCCAAGGATTGTAACTTGAGAGAGTATGAAAAAGATTTCCTGTGCTTAAGAAGCTTTCCAGTGCTTTATAGAACATTAGGTCTGCTCTTTAAGGATCAAAAGATTTCCCCTGTTCCAGACTCTTATTATTTTTCTCATTTATGGCCTCCCAATTCTACACTTCTTGCATTTATTTATTTATTTATTTACAAATTTGTATGCCGCCCCCTTGTGACCAAGCCTGCATTCCAATTCCAATGTTGCATGTGTTTAGTGGGGATTAACTGAACTTAGTGAGACTTACTTTTGACGAAACATGTCACTAAAAATGGATTTGGAGTGTGCACATTTTTGCTGCTGCACAGTTTCATTCATTCATTTTCCATTTGCTTCTTCACCAGAGCAGTTGTTTAGTGAGTTAGAACTGGAGGAACCATTTTGGTAATTAGAAGACTACCAGGAAGAGATTTCATTATATGGAACAGGTACCTTTACAACCATGCACTGGAAGTAACAAATCTGCAAAAAGATCAGGTATAACTTGTGCTTGTGAATAGAGAAAAACCTTGTGACCTTTGTGTTGGATACCAACAGAGGACTCCCTACTAACAAAAAATCCCTGGTGTTGGTCCTCATCATTACCATTGCTCTGGACCATCATTATCCCTGAAGCTTCTTGCTCTGGTCCAGTCAATGATAGTGGCGAGGACCAGAAGCTACTGTTTTTTGCTACTTATAATTACCTATTAAGAAAGCTTATAACAGAAGCCAGAGAGAGATAGAGAGACAGAGAGAGAGAGAGAGAGAGAGAGGGAGAGAGGGAGAGAGGGAGAGAGGGAGAGAGAGAAGCAGGATCTGGTTCCAGTGGCTGTGGGAAAGTTGACTTAATGATGAAGGGGACCATTAAAGGTGAATTGCCCCAGGGCCCTCAAAAGACTTCAACTTGTATAACTCAGAAATAAGCTCCAACACATTCAATAGAGTTAACACCCAGGTAAGTGTGCAAGATCTGACTGCTTGAGATGAGAGACTGGGGAAGACTGATCATATGAACAAGGGGCCACCTAGTCTAGCATTCTGTTCACTCAGAGAGCAACCAGCTACCCATGGGGATCCACAATCAAGGCATGAGTGCAACAACACCCTCCTGCCCAACTCTCCCAGCAGTTAGTATACATGGCCAGGCTGCCTTTTAACCTGGAGGTAGAATATGGCCTTCAAAATTAGTAGCCATGCATCTTCCCTGAATCTGTCCTTTAGAATCTTCACAAATTGGTGACCATCATTACATCTGGTGGAACTTAATGGTTCAGTGTCTCTCTGTTCTGAATCTCTCACCAATCAGTTTCATGGGATAACATCAGATACTAGTTATTGAGAGAGGGAGGGAGGGAGGGAGAGAACAATCCTCTCCATCAACTTTCTCCATGCCCTGCAACATTTTGTGCATGCCTATGATGTCCCCTTTTAACTTGTTGCTTCCTAAGATTAGAGAAAAAAATGCAGCTGTTGTACCTGTCCTCATAGTGGAGTTGCTCCAGCCCCTTGATTATTTAAATTGCTCTTTTCTGCAGTTTTACCAAGTCTACAATATCCTTTGTTAGTTATAGTGATGAGAAATGTAGCCAGTATTCAAGAGCATTGGCACCATAGATTTGTATAAGAGCAGTATACTGTATTTTCCAAGCCCTACTGGAAGAATGGGGGTGGGGTCATTAAGTTCAACAGAAAGCACTGTGAAATTTCTCAGTATCTAAAAGTCAAAATAATTTCTTGAAAACATGCCAAACCCTCATGGCCTTCGGCTTGCTAAGAAAAGCACTAGAGATAATTGCCTTGAAGTTGCCTTCTCCAATCCTCCTGTAGAAAAAGCCTTTCCAATGGGAATGAAGCTATTTACCTTTCAGAGCAGCTTCATTCTCTGCAAAAGAGGGAGGGAGCCTGAGCACATTCTGAAAGACTCTGCAGTAGCAGAAGATAAATTTATAAAATCCAGGGCAGTAGTGTTGCTTTTTGTTCTCAGCCTTGGGGGAGAAATTGATGAAATGCTTAGCTGGTCACCTCTGGAGGCCCAAGGGGCACCTCTGGCACATTCAGGGAACTGATAGATCACAGAGAAGAGAAGTGTTTATTAGTAATCTGAATACAGACTTCATTGTTCAATCGACTGTATATCTCATTTGATACAGGTGAAGACATTTATGTCTTCTTAACTATCCTTGAACCTGAACTAGGGTGCCTTGACTGAACTCCCTCCCTCGCTCCCAGGTTATAACATATGCTATTAGCAGTTTTATTTTCTATTCCTTTCCTAAATATGCCTTTTTCTCAGCAGTTGCATACTGGGCGACACTTTCATGGATCTGCCCTCCACAAGCCCAAGATCTCTTTCTTGGTCAGTCACAGCTAGCTCAGACTCCATCAGATTATACTTCATTTATTTAGTTATTTGCTTCAAGATAATTGCTGTATACTTGCTTACACTGAAGAACTTCCATATAGCCTGAAGTGCCTGATCCTGCATAATCTTGGAAGCTAAGCAGCATTGGTTGAAATCTGGTTGGGTGACTTAAATGTTGTGAACTGCGCAGGCAGCTTCAGCTATAAGCAGTATAGAAATGGAATAACAACAACGACAACAACAGCATTTGCCATTTCTATGTCCATTCTCCCACCCTGGGGAAATTCCATTGTAGTTTCCATCATTCCACGGTGATTGTGTCTCAGAGGCACAAAACTCTTTTTAAAGTGCAGAATAAGAGTCAAAACTTCACATAATAATCCCAACTTTGCGTGAGTAATTCTTTAAAGTATCCATTTTCTTTTTGAACTCTTTTGTCAAACTTGTATCTCTCAATAGTCTCACTTTTTAATGTTCCATACTTTTGCGATATTCTGCAAACTTATGTAGCACAATCACATAGTCCACCCCCTCTCCTTCTACTTTGAATGCCTGCTATTAAACAAACCTATAGTCTCATTTCCAGCTTTGCTCAACAACGTTGCTGTTTTCTCCTCATATTCCTTTTCTGAATTGCCTGTTTCTTGCATATATTTCTCAAAACCCTGTTTAGATCTACCCGCCCCCACCCCCAAGAATCATCAGCATTACTTGACAGTTTTAGCTCACAGGAGATTTTTAAATACTTCATCTCTTCAGCAATTTCTAGTTTTTGCATACCACTTTTGACACAATGTACTGTTTTGTCTATGAAGAAAGTATATTTGAAACAATGTTCTTTATTTAACTATTTAACTGGTGTATATTCCAGTTAGTATGCTGCATGAAACTCTGAAACTGGGTTCTCACTCTTTATCATCTTAACCAGTCTCTGCATTTCTCCTTACCATGAACAGCTTTTACTCATGAGTGGAGTGAGTAGTCCTAGGAAAGGATCAGAAGGAACAGAGCTGAGTTAAAACCCGCAAGCATGATGACTGCCAGTTGCCGCAAATGTTTGAGTTTGCACGGGACATACAATTACCCATCACTTGCCCCAACACTTCCATAATATTTCTATATTTGGAAAATATCAATTTCCTCTGTCTCTATCTGTTTTAATGCATATGTTTATGCTATACCATTTGGGAGCAGTTCACCAGTCCATGAGTGAGGGGGTGGTAAAATAACCAAGCCGTTGTTCACTTTTGTAGTATGTGAACATATGAGTCTTAAGAACAAGTATGCATAAATCAAGTTAAAATAAGTATGCATACCTTGGACTTTTCTGGTCTGCCAAACTAATTCCCCCCATTTCAGAAGAAGATGCACCTCTCATTTTGCTGAAGCACAGTACATAATTCTGTACTCTTGGGGCCATACCTCCAACCAAGGTGCTTATCGTTATATGTGTCCCCCATATGTATGTTCACATGGATGCAGAAAGCAGGATGCATGGCCATAGCTGGCATCTCTGTGAATGTATACAAGACTTGTGCTGCATCTGTTCTGCACTTCGAGAAGTTAAAGGGAGAAGTCTGCACCATCAAGTACAGTGATTCTGTGATGAAAGCAAAGACTGAAAATCTGAAAATTTTTAAATCCATCCAGGTTTTTTCCCCAAAGTGAAACACAGGGTTGGTGACTTATCAAGGCCAAATATCAGAAAATTTGCCCCTGAAATATATTTGAAGATTATGGAATACAGAGGAACAGGTCAAGTTTTACCTAGGCTGAAATAGCCCATCATTTGATACAGTGAAGCCTGCCAGGAAAACAAAGCAGAGTGCCTGTGCAGCAGGAGGAAGGTCACAGCTCTTGTCATGAGGCATTCCTACAGGCCCCTGATCTATCAATTCCATCTCCCTGAAGGGAGCTGCCAGAGAGGATGGGAGGAGCAGCATACAGTTCTTCCTGCAGCTTCAAATTGTATCAGCTGCAAACCTATGCATGTTGCACTATGAAGCAGATGTTCAGGATATCCTCCACCTAGTGGCTGAAGGTAGTACTTCAGGCATTAAACACAGATATTTCAATTAACTATACTAATTTAGAGGATTATACTCTAAAACCCAAATGACCACTGGTGCAAATCCCTATGACCCTATTAGCATTTTTAAATTATTATTTTGCCAAATTTCAAGTATCTAAGTTTCATATTCTTGGAACTATGATGCAACTTTCCACGTATATTATTAAAGTTGTAATCTGAAGTTCAGCAGGTTTTTTTATGTCTGGAGGGGTGAACATAGTGCTGGGTCTGGATCTCATTAAAGCAGACAAAAAACTATTCTGGCTAGCTATTTAGCTCTCTGTGACTCCAGCGGCTAGAAAATCCCTTCCAGCCTCCAATTCATTTGTAAACCATGCTTTCTGCAGAAGTTGTAGGCTAATGTCTTCAGCTCAGAGAAACCCATTGAGGTAGCTAACAATGTGAGATATGTGCCTAGAAGTGACAAGGTGTAACATATGGGGATAAAGGAAAAGACAAGGCCATATTTGCCGGCTCACAATCAAGAAGACTGTGTTTATCTGAATTTTTACTCCCAATTCAGATGGAAATTTGGTTGTATAAGATACCTTCATTCCATTATAGTTCTAAGCCTTTCCAATTCTACCTTTATTTCTAAGATAAGCCTTCTGGGGTAGGCGGAAAGCAGACAGAAATAAAAGAAAGCTGCAGTGAATAAATGCAGTCTGGAAAGCAACTGTAATAAAGAAAGGAGAGAATATTGTCCCCCTCCCTCATACGAATCATGTTAAAACTGCTACCCTGAAAACAGACGGCATTCTATTCCATTGTGCAATACACGGTTTTGAAGATTTGCTGCACCAGCTGTCTGAAAGCCAACAAGCAGAATGAAAATGTGTGCTGTTACACATCTGCTTTCCCCACCTCCATTTCAATTCTGAGTTACATTACCTTCTCTTCTAATTCAGTTAGTGTGAATCTGTTCATCAGTACATAGGATGGAATCCTGCCAATCTTAGTATATAAATTAATTAAGTAAAAGTATGAGAAAATGTCTCAATAAACTAGAGGTTTCCTTGTTGGGGAGGGAGGGGTGCTTCTACTTTCATCTTGCTTCACCCTCAGGGCTGCCATTTGTTTCCTTTCTTCATCGGCTTCTGCTTTCCCCTGGTTTCCCACCTGTCCAGTCCATCCCCACTCCTCTTGGTTCAGCCTCATCTAGGTCTGAAGGGTCTTTAAGGAGGCAGTGAAAATAACAGCCAGGACAGAAGCAGGACCAATGCCCAACAACTGGAGCTCAGCCCTCCTCTGCACACTGTAGTCCTCCTGGAAGTGCCCCAGTGTCCCCCAGCAGTCCTCACAGGTAGCTGTTATCCAGTTGAAGCTTTTCTCCAGGGAGAATAGCAACTTTGAGGTGGAGATTTTCATTTCCACTGCAGCATATCAGGAGGCAGCAAAACTGTTAGAGTTGAATGGAACATTAGAGTTAAATGGAAGTAATTTAATTTTTAAAGAGAAAAAATGAGTCACAATCAAGATATTATCATCATGTCCAGTTTGGCTCAGTCAGAGGCAGACATAAAGTGCGCAGCAATGCATGACAGGTCTGCTGGCTAATTTCCAGGAAACTACATATATCTGTTGGTTGCTGGATCAGCGCCATCTCCAGGCTCTTGAGAGCCCAACAGGACCCTTATTTCAGTGAGTCTGCCTTCCACTGTTGCTGTATACTAACTACTGTTGTTCCTCATCTTCTTTATCACCATTGCTACCACTCTCGTAATTATTTGTTAAGTATTATATTTCTATCCCACCTTTTCTCATCTGAGGAACTCAAGGCAGTTTACACAATTCTCTTCCACCTGTCAATCTTGTCCACAGAACAAAAACCTTCTGAGGTAGATTGGGCTGAGAGGCTACGACTAGCCTGAAGCCACTCAGTGAGCTACTTGGTTGTGTTGGGACTAGAACCTGGGTTTCCAAGTCCCATTCCAGCACTCTTAACTAGTACACTACCCTGGCTGTCTACATTTCTGCCTGTCAAGCAAGGAAGAAGCCCATGGGGCAAAATACTCTTCTTTCTCACAATCCAGTTGACTGGGCAAGAAGCTGGAGACAGGCCAATAAGAAAGTTGCAGTGGCGAGACAGAGGGGCCCCTCCAGAGGTCTCTTATTGGGGGGCCTCTGCTGGGAAGTAAGCCCTTGCTCCTGCTGGAATTCTTGCATAGAATTCACCCCAGACTAGTGAATTTTGGAGACAGAACAACATGCACTGTTGTGTAGCTTAGTTATTCTGCAGGAGTGTGGCTAAATAAACCAACTTGGGACTCTGCCTCATATTGAATCAGGTAAGGACATTGGCCCATCTAGTGCAGTACTGTTGACACTGACTGGCAGAAGCAATCCAGGGTTTCATCAGGAAACCTAGATTGCCTTGGAGATACCAGAGATTGAACTGGGGGTCTCGCAGAAGCTCAGATTACTGCTTTGAGACAGTTTTATTTTCAAAGGTTGGGTTTGTCATTGTCCCTCTGAATCACCTTATGCTTAAATATTGAAGCTATTACTGAAATTATAAATATTGAATTTGTAGATTGATGAACAACATCCCTGGCTTTCCAAACAGAAACCTGAGCTTTTCAGTATACTTTTTCAGCATACCATCACTTGGCCAAAAGGATAGTGCTTTTCTTTCCTCACAGCATCTCTCAAGTCTCTGTACTGCTGCAATGTTCCTTTCAATCCTTAACCTGGTCACCATTTGTTCTATGTGGTTCTGTCAGCTTCCTTTCACTCGTTACATTTTCATAGGGCCACTTAGAGCAGGAAGATGCTTGATCTGCAGGCATGGAAGACTTAAGGCAGAAGAAAGGAAAGAGTTCATCACCTCCTTTACTAAATGAAAGCAGCCAATAGGAAGTGTATGCTGGGAATAAGTAGAAAATGCCAGAACTTTCTTCAGTAATCACTCCTGGCACCGCATCCTTTACCATCTCTGCAAGTAACACAGTTGTCATACACAGCTAAAGGGCTGGCAGAAAAGCCTTTTCAGCATCCAGAATTTAAATTGTTGCTTCTCCTGAAGGACAGATGTCACAAAGAGAGGAGGAAGAGAAGCATTTATCACAAATCATTTGTATATATATTTTATTATTATTTAAAAACCATTTCCTATTCCTTAATAAGGGCATGTTTTGCAAAGATTTCTTTTCAGAGCTGACAGAACTGTGAAGCTACCTGGAAATACTGAGAAAAGATAATAGGAAAAACTAAGAACATATCAGGTTGTCACATTCTCTGTGATGCCATTATAGAAATTGTAGATTATCTTGAGGAGAGAGTCAAAAGTACTGATATGAAAATTATTTTTGCCTATACCTCTGGTGAATTAAGTTCTGTCCACTGCAGTTCTAAGATACCACTGGGTACAAAAATAGAAATAACATGGGGAGTAATAAGTCCTCTTGTACTGTTGGGATATTCTACATAGAGCTTTGCTGTTTGGAAGGAGAGAGGCTTTTCTGATATAAAAAGAAAGAGACAGTGAATGGGGATGTTGGGCATTAATGTTTCCCATCCTAAAGGCTGAGTGAAAAATGCAGTGTGCATTTCTCTGGGTGTAGGTGCAGACTTTAATGGGGAATAATTGGTAGCAAAGTATTCATGATATTGCTCTCAGGGTGGTTTCCCAAGTGATTTCTGTACTGTGACCTGCCACTTTAGAGCTCCCAAAGCCAGTGGAATATCTAAAGTCATGTAGACAAAGCATGTATAAACTCTGGAAGCTTCAGAATGGAAGGCGAGATCATTCCCGTCCTGTCAGAAAGGAAGGCCAGTGTGCTTTCATATTCTGGCTTGCCCTGTGAGACCAAGCCTGTGCTGATTCATCTCTTTCTGGCAAAATGGAAATTTGGAGTCAAGATGCTAGAAAACTATTCATAAAAGGTGTCAGGACTTCTATCTTTGTGCAGGGAAGTGATGTCAAGAATGGTGATTGAGAGAATAAGATTGAATAAACCTTCAATTGATGCCCACCCATCTGCATGTGGCTGGCTGAATCCCACACAAGATCATGTATAAAGGTAGACAATTGCAAAACCGGCTTTTGAGAACCTGTTCCCCCCTATTATTGATCTTGCAGCCATTAGTGTAATAATGAAGTTTTTACGTGTGTGTGTGTGTGTGTGTGTCCATGGGTACAATCCAGCTGAGATATTTCAGGGAAACTGGAGCCAAGCATGATCTCCCAGTCAAAATTTCCTTTTAAGGATAAAAGGATAAAATATAACAGGCTGGCAATCTTACATGTTATCCTGAACTCCTGGAGAAAAGGTGAGCAAAATATAATCAAATCAGTAACAAAGACAGAGCATTGCATGACCTGATGTGGACAGCTCTGGCTTCATTCATTCATTCATTTATTTATTTATTTTCCGATATATCCTGCCTTTTTCCTACAAAGGGCTCAAGGCAGCTTACATCATTCACCTCCTCCATCTTATCCCCAGAGCAACCCCCCTGTGAGGTAAGTTAGGCTGAGAGTCTGTGACTGGCCCAAAGTCACCCAGTTGGCTGCATGGCTGAGCGGGGACTAGAACCCAGATCGCCTGAGTCCCAGTCCCAATCTCTTAACCACTACGCCACACTGGCTCACATTAGCACTTCCAAGCTATCCAAATCCCTGTGGAGCTCAAGCCAGCATGGCAAATGTGAGGAAGCAACACTGGGATCTGTTCCTTCTAGATCTGAGAAAACATTTTACCCAACTGATGGGAAGGCTAATTAATCATCCCAACTCCAGGATGGGAATAATTGCTTTCCTGTGTTGGGAGCTTGCTTGGGGACCAGGAAGGCTCTAGAACAGGCAGATATAAGTCATTGCCCAATCCACCCATGCATGGCATTCCCCCAATGTACCCATCTGACCTTTCTCTGACCTACAAGAGAAAGAGCTGAACAGTCCTATAGCCCATGTGAATTCCTTCCAGCGGCCTTAGATTGCAACCTTAAGTACTTTTACTTCACACTGATTTCACACGCATGCCTGTTCCCCCCATGGAAATCAATGGCGTGTTGAAGTACCTTATTAGTGGATCAAACCCAATTACAATGTCTTTATTTTGAAGATATATTAAGCCAAAACAAGAATAAAGCTGGTATGACTCATTTCTGTACAATAGCAACATTCATTCCAGCACAATTCAATCTACTTCCCTGTACCTTCTGTTCCTAGTGTTTTTATTAAAATTAGAACTTTGAAGAGTCTGCTCTGTTTTCATGGCTATATTGGATAAAAATAAGTGCAGAATGAGTCAATGAAATATATACGTATATAGCCAGCAGGAGGAGGAGGAGGAGAAGGAGGCACTTGCAATTAATAGAGTTGTGGGGTCACATGTATTTAGAAACAGTGAAGAAAGAAAGAAAGAAAGAAAGAAAGAAAGAAAGAAAGAAAGAAAGA
>JAIXND010000767.1:100310417-100459086 GCA_023646645.1 Varanus salvator macromaculatus | reverse complement strand
AAGGAAGGAAGGAAGGAAGGAAGGAAGGAAGGAAGGAAGGAAGGAAGTCCACTGTGTGGAAAACTGGAGGACAGCATTCTAAATTAAAATACTTCATCCTTCATACTTCTACACATGTGCATGCACACGCATGCACACACACACACCTCTTTAACAATTATACCTCTTTAGCATTTTTATTAGATCATAAGATTCCCTTGCTCGAAGTCTGAACTATTATAGTGAGGAAAATCCTACATCTTCTCTTCTACAGGTTTGGCGTCCATTTTTAAGCAATTGGATACAGACTGTTTACTGAAACCTCTGCAAATTGTTGGCTTGTGTTGATTGCTTCTTTTATTGCCACATCCTTAATGGTATTTCTAATTAATTTGTTTGTGTACATTTTAATTACAATTTTGTTCTTAATTGGGCTTCTGTTGCTAGCTGCCATGAGTGCCGGATTTGGAGGAAATGTGGAATATAAATAAAACAAATAAATAAATGATCGTTCCCCTTTGATCTTTGGTCCATGGATTGCATATTATGAAACACTGAAAACATTGGACCATTTTGGACCAAGCTAAATATACTTATGGGCATAGAAAGGCACTTTTGAAGGAGATGATAGAACCCGAGAATCAGAGCAGGGATGGAAGTTAGAATAGTTACCTCTCAGCATTTTAGTTGGTCACTACATGACATTACAGAAGGGTTACTAGATTTAGCCTGAGTATATCACATGTCTTGAAGAAATTACAGACTCATTAAGGGTCTGAGATCACATAACTTTTTCAGAATGTTGGGAAGACACTTCTGGTTTTCTTTCCTGGAAAATGGGTCTGTGATTATGGAAACCTTGAAAGAGTCTTCTCCTAACCAGGTTACCTCTCAAGTCTCTCTTTCAAGGACAATGAGTCAGAATTCTCTGAGGATGAAGGTTCAGAGTTCTGTTCCTTGGAAATCTGCTGTGTTGCAGCTCCTTAAAACAGACAGACAAACAAGCTAACGAAAATGACAAAGGTGGGAAATTATACAGAAAGCAGAGTAAAGAACAGAATAGATCAGGAAAATGTAGACAATGTAGACTATCCAAAGTCCTTACTTAAAGCACTTAAAAGAAGCCCCTTGTTATTGCATTCCATTGAAAGTATCCTGCTGTATCAGTCAAAAGTAGACATTTCTTCATCCATGATGCCAAACATGAATTCTGTTATATTTTGCTGAATGTTCCCAGCAATATATTTGAGAACATTTCCCAGGCCCTTGTGAGATATTGCTGGCTAAGGATGCCAGAAGGTACCCTTGCTGCTTCTGTGATATTTCAAAACTGATTGGCATAAGCCTTGGACAGCCTGAAAGGAATTTGGGCAAAATCTGATGATTTTCTGACAGCAGGAGAGGATATTGCTCTATAAGACACACAGCAAGAGCAGGACTGTAAACTAATAGTCAAAGATTCAGATAAAAGATTTTCAAACTGAACAGGTCCACACCCAGACTGAGGTTCACAGAAGTACCATATATCAGCATTTTATTGGTCTACAGGGCCTAAAGATAGACCCAGAACAAGTGAGAGCAACCCAAGATATGCCAAGACTTCAAGCTGTAAAAGGCAATTTCTTACTAGCTACATAGCTAAATGTTGTAGAAACCATTCAGAGAACAGTGACATAGAAATGCAACAGTGTCAAACTGGGCAGAGCAACATGCCAATGCTTTCCAGATACAAAGGATGTTAATTCAACAACCCTCATCTTGCAGAAATAGAACTCATGCTTCGCTAAGATGTAGTAAGGTAGACAGTTAGTGGCACATGTGAGCATAGCCTCGTCTGGAACCGAAAGGGGGCATGCTCAAACTTTAAAAAGAGCTACTTTTCAGAATGGAAAAATGTCATCAGTACATGTACAAATGCATGGTGGATGTCCAGGAGTATCATAACCCTCTAGAAAATACACAGTGCAAAAATCCCAGTGCATCAAAATAGCTACAACACAAGTTAGTGAATCTGTAGATGTATGATACACAAATCAACTATTTTTCAGATATCTACTGTCAGCACATAGCTTCAGCTGCTTGGGCATAACTACCAGATGCTGCCATAGAGGAATCTGTGTAAGTTGGCATAGAAACCATCAGTATGATACAGAAATTACCTGAACATAAAGTAAAGAATTTCAGCCACAAGCAGGAAAACAGCATGTTCCAGAGAGTAAAAGTCATCACATTACATGATCAGGCAAACAGACCACTTATCAGAAGAGATAGTACCATTATGCTATGGGTACGATGGCCTGTAGTGCAGCATCATGCTTTGAGGAGAAAATGGATATCCTATTACCCTGATACCAGAAGCTCTTCTGATAGAAACTATGTAAAGAAATGTGTAAATTTAGGGTCCCTAAAACAAGTCAGAAAAGCAATTTACTAGCCAGAAATGAATAGCCAATTGCAGACATTCCCAAAGTTCAGCAAGGATTGGACTACTGGTCACATAACTTCATCACCTCAGTATTTTATTTGGCAAATTACTTGCTATTCTAATCTTGTAGTATATAATTTCCCTCTTGCTTTTTAATTCTGAAAAAAGCACATGGGACCCTAATCTGTAATAGGGCCATAATGCACAAGCGTTCAAAGCCCTTGCCATCTCTTTCTCTCACATTTCCATTTCCATATGGAGAGGATTTTTAAAAAATCCTACTTTTGCTAGCTGCCATGAAGACAAACTCTGGAAGAGGACTTGACCTCCCTTCCTCAATCCAAATCAGTGGCCTGTGTACTTACTTCAGATTAAACAAAACAAGGGATAGAGCTGTACACTACATAATTAATTTGACATGTGCTTTGAACCTCAAGTAATGGCAAAGTGGTATTGGAAGTAAAAATAGAAGCACTTGAGAGAAGCAAAAGCAGCAGGGCAGACTGATATCTGAAGCTGTTAGATCACAGGAACTTTCCATCCCAGGACCTAAGCTCAAAAGGGGAATGAATCAAACCACTAACATGTTTTTCCCAAGAAGAAAGAGGCTTTCAGAATCATTGTTCACAGGTGAACTGAGGAGAAGGCAGCAAGGGATAAAGTCCTGTTAAAGCCAATCAGCCAGAGATTTTTCAGTGCTAGAGGCAAGCGGGAGGATGTGAAAATCTGGCTAGAATACAGCTCTCTTGCCCTTGCCAGACTTCTTTCCTGCACTTGCTCCTGGCCAGGAAGTGAGCTGAGCCACGTCCACAAACACTAACAGCCTCTTTACACAAAGCATGCAAGGTGTATAATTATTTGCACAAAGTACATGACACACACAATTCTTTGTGGCAAAGTACACAAAGCCACGTGTGAGGAGGCTGACTGCACAAGCAGTGTGTACATGATCTGGCATGGTGGACTCTCATGGTTATCTTCTTGCTGGACACCCACATGAACCTTGGTGTAAGGTGGATTTAGGGCAGAGATCCAGAGACTGAGCATCAGAGCCAAGGAAATTTGTGGAAATCTGATAAGAATCCCACCTCCAAATCAGATTCTCCACACACTCCTAGCCAAGAGAAATGGTGACCATTGAACTTCTGAGAAAAAGCAACAGCAGGACAGCAAAATAACTAACAATCAGATAAAATGCAAATGGACAGCAGAGCAGTATGAAACAGAACCAGGCACATCTTAGGAAAAAATAACATCTTCTACTGGTGGAATAAACTCAAATAAGGGAACACAGAACCAGTAGAAGATCCAACATGAGTAGACACACTTGGTGGAGCCCTTGGTATGTGCTCGAGTCACACTGGTGGATAGTCTGGGGAGAGGAATACAGAAGAAGTGGTTGTAACCTCTTAAGACTAGAATGGAGAGAAACACAGCATAGCAAGTGATGTATGTCACACTTGAAGTGAGCAAATAATTAAATGATGTGGACTATAACATATCTTATTTCTGTACATATCTGTTCTTTACAAAGGAAAATGAATGTAACAAAATGAAAGATGTATGAAGATTATTGTTCTCAAAACTCGTGCCAATGGTTCTCTATCTAGAAACTCTGTGGATCGTGGAATGCAAATCTGAGTAATAACTAAATAATCCATTTCTTAGTTTTTAAAGTGCCCAAAAATCTCTTTGTTGTTTAGGCTGTGTATATTGTTTCTGGGTTAGGGTCAGGTACTAGTTAAGAGCAGGAACTACTGTCTTTGATCTAAGTAGTAAGGTGCCAAAGTTAAAAGGAAGTTAAATTGGTTTATAAGTTAGGCCTTGATGTTTTCAGAAATGCCACAATCTTGAAACAGAGTGCACTGAAATATTCTGGTGACATAAGCCTTCATGCAACGCCAGCCTCAGAGAAACACTGCTACTTTCATAGCCCCCAAATCTGGTGTTTTTACCTAAAGAAGAAGGTCCGCATTCCTCTTTAATTGTGCTGTAAATAGAATTTAATGGGGATGCTAGTGAAAGTTTGAATGATGGTCTTTCTTGTTCATGAGAAACATCCATAGTCAATATTTATTTATCTATTTTTAGAAATATATTTGTTTAATTTCTATACAATCCAATGCCTGAAGCCTTGTATGTGGCTTACAGCAGAACATAAAATACAATAAGAATGCAATATACAAATAGAAATAACAACAAAGTATTCAAAAAGTATGTTTTTTTTACAAGTCATTAAATTACCTCTGAGGTCTGCGGGTCCTATGAATGAATCCCCTCCAAAATACCATGTCTTTCCAGTCCTGCCCAGCTCTTGAAAACTCAATCTTCAGGCTTTCTTTGATGTATAGATCCATCTTCCCCTTCTTCTTCAGCCTATGACTCTCCCTGGCATTCCCATGCTTTCCTATTGTTACCTGCCTTCCCCCGATGGGTCTAAAGCACAATAGCCTCAGTTTTGTCATTCTTGCTTCTAGGGAAAGTTCTGCCTTGATTTGATGTGACACCCACTTGATGATATTTCGGTTGGTTTACAGTATTCACAGAGATCTATTCCTGAACTGTTTCAAACAAATCAATTTACTTCCTGTCAGCCGTCCTCATAGGATTTCTCAATGAAGGCTTCTGTCTTCCTTTTACCATATATAGTGCTTCCATATATTTTCACCTTCTCCTCATTTTATCAGATAGTATGTTCTCTTCATTTGGTCAGATAGCATGTTCCCTTCTTGGTCTTTCAGCATTCTCATTGGAGATTTGAATTTCCCTGTGATTTCCTTCTGGTTATTCCCCCAGCTGGCAGGTTCCAGGTAGCCCTGTCAACCGCCCCCTGAGCCTGACAGTGCTGCTGCTTAATGCCAGGTCAGTCCAAAATAAAGCAACCCTCATCCACGATTTGATCATGGATGAGAGAGCCGACCTGGCCTGTATCACAGAGACCTGGGTGGGGGAGGGGGGAGATGTGACCCTCTTGCAACAGTGCCCACCCGGGTATCTGGTCCAGCACCGTCCATGCCTGGAGGGGAGGGGACAGGGGGTCGCTTTAGTTTATCGAGCTTCTATTTCCCTTTCAGAGCTTCCTGTCCTCTCAAGACAGGGGCTGGAGTGCCTCCACTTGGGCGACCAAGACAGATTGGGGATTCTGTTGGCGTATTGTGTATCCTCCTACCCATCAGACTCCCTGCCGGAGCTGACGGAGATCGTCTCAGACCTGGTGTTGAAGACTCCCAGGATGTTGGTCCTGGGGGACTTCAATCTCCACACTGAGGCGATTCTGACCAGGGCAGCTCAGGACTTCATGGCCTCCATGATGGCCATGGGGCTATCTCAACATGTCAGTGGGCCGACCCATGAACGTGGACACACTCTGTACCTGGTTTTCTCGACGGGACAGGAAGAGGGTGATCTGAGGGTGAGGAACTTATGTTTGACACCCTTGTCATGGTCAGATCACTTCCTCGTGAGGTTTGAGTTTGAAAGTGGTCTTTCCCTCTGTAAGGCTGCGGACCCGATTGTGTTGGTCTGCCCCCAGAGTCAGATGGATCCGGATGGATTCCTGAAGGCTCTGGGGGATTTTCTAGTTGATAAGGCTGGTGTTCCTGTTGATGCCCTGGTTGAACTGTGGAAAGGGGAGATGACCAGGGCTATTGACAGGATCACTCCTAAGCACGCTCTCCTACCTGGCAGAGCCCGTTCATCTCCTTGGTATACACCTGAATTTTGGGGAATGAAGCAGGTAGGGAGGCGACTAGAGCGTAGGTGGAGGAAATCACAGGACGAATCTGACCGAACACACTTAAGAGTCCACTATCAGGCCTATGCTGTGGCAGTGAGGGCGGAGAAGAAGAAATTCTTCTCCGCATCCATTGCCTCCTCACAATGCTGTCTGGCAGAGCTCTTTCAGGTGGTGCAGGGGCTGATAAATCCTGCCCCAAAAAACAATCTAGTGCCACCCTCGAAGGCCTGCTGTGGCGACTTTGCCAGTCATTTCAGGGAGAAAATTGCTCAGGTTCATCATGAGCTGGACTCTACTATTGACTCAAATTCTACTGGGGAGGTGCCAACGACGCCGTTGAGTCCTCCATTGATGGATGAATTTCAGTTACTGTGGCCTGATGATGTGGACAAGGTGCTTGGACAGGTAAGTCCTACCACCTGTTTACTAGACCCATGCCCATCTTGGCTACTTAAGAGTGCCAAGGACGGGATTGTGACCTGGATCCTGGAGGTGGTCAACACCTCTTTAAGAGACAGCCGGGTACCTGCCCCTTTAAAGGAGGCAGTAGTCTGGCCAGTCCTAAAGAAGTTATCCTTGGATCCAGAGGTGGCCGCCAATTATAGACCGGTGGCCAACATCCCGTTTTTGGGCAAGGTGCTAGAGCGGGTGGTGGCTGGACAACTCCAGGCACTCTTGGATGAAACGGATTATCTGGACCCATTTCAGTCTGGCTTCAGAGCTGAGTATGGTACTGAATCTGCCTTGGTTGCCCTGCACAGGGAGAGAGACAGGGGGAGTGCGTCCCTGTTGGACCTCTCAGCGGCTTTCGATACCATTGACCATGGTATCCTTCTGGATAGGCTAGCGGGGTTGAGAGTTGGAGGCACTGCTTTGCAGTGGTTCCGCTCCTATCTCAATGGCCAATTCCAGAAGGTGGTGCTGGGGGGCTATGGCTCTGTGCCATGGCAGCTATGCCATGAAGTTCCACAGGGGTCTATTTTGTCCCCCTTGCTATTCAACATCTACATGAAACCACTGGGAGAGGTCATCAGGAGGTGTGGGCTGCGGAATCATCAATATGCTGATGATACACAGCTCTACCTCTCATTTTCCACTGATCCAGGTGAGGCAGTGGCTGTGCTGAACTGGTGCCTGGCCGAGGTAATGGGTTGGATGAGGGCCAATAAACTGAAGCTCAATCCAGACAAGACGGAGGTCCTGTTGGCAGGTGGGTCAGGCTTCAGGGTGGAGGACCTGGGCCTTGTCCTAAATGCGGTTGCACTCCCTCTGAGGGACAGGGTCTGCAGCTTGGGAGTGCTCCTCGACCCAGAGCTATCATTAGAAGCTCAAGTGACAGTGGTGGCAAGGAGTGCTTTCCATCAGCTTCAGCTGATCCATCAGCTGCATCCCTTTCTGGAGTACGACTGCCTGGCAACAGTGACCCATGCATTGGTAACTTCCCAACTAGATTTCTGTAACGTGCTCTACATGGGGCTACCCTTGAAGATGGTCTGGATACTTCAATTGATGCAAAATAGAGCTGCCAGGTTGCTGACGGGGACTGGGCATTGTTCTCACATAACCCCAGTTGTCCGTCAGCTTCACTCGCTCCCTATTGAAGTCCGGGCCCGATTCAAGGTGTTGGTTATCACCTATAAAGCCCTTATTGGCTTAGGACCTGGTTATCTAAAGGAACATCTGAGCCCATATATGCCCTCCTGCCCCTTACGATCAGCAACAGATGCCCTTCTCTGGGAACCCTCCGTGAGTGAGATAAGGAGGGTGAGTACCCGGAGGAGGGCTTTCTCTGCAGTGGCGCCCCACCTATGGAATGCGCTCCCCAGAGAGGTCCACCTGGCGCAGTCACTATTTGCTTTTTGGCGCCAGGTGAAGACCTTTTTATTCAAAAGTTATTTTAATTGCTAAGTTACTATTATTGTATTTATAGTATTTTAGTTTATAACCGAGATGGGCCAGTTTTATATGTATTATATATTATATTGTATTTTATCCATACATTGTGAGCCGCCCCGAGGTTTTGTTGCAATGGGGGCAGCATAGAAATGTTTTAAATAAATAAATAATCTTCTGGAATTGGTTTCTTTTGTTTCCTTTTTGTTGTTCTTCCCATTTCTTACACTGGTTATTGCAATAGGTCTCATAGAAAGTGCACTACAAATTTTTTAAAAAAATCTAGATTTAAAACTAAATATAATGGGATCTTCTAGTTTTTGTTACGTTAATCTTTTCTTTTGTGTTATTGTAGTCCAAATTGACTAATCATTGTCCAAATATTCAGTGCCTTAGAAATGCCTGATCAATGTAAATGAAGCGGCTATTCTTCCCTGAAGGTACAATGCTAGGCATATGTTTTGTTCTTATGAATCCTGAAGATTTAATTTTCTTTTAAAAACTAGAATATCTGAAGCTGTGTTCTCTTGTGAAACCTGTAAAAATCTTTGGAAAGCAGCTGTTTAAAGGTTCATCTGACTGCAAATTTCCTATGTGTATTCTCAGTTTCCTACTAGCTGAGCACATTTTTGATGGTTTCTCATCCCAGATGCCATCATTTCCAATAGGGGGCTGATCCACACTTTCAGAGATGGTTATTATGAATTATGGAAAGTGTAGAGAGAATGTTTAGAGCAGCAAGATTTTAAAATATGTATGCTCTACAGTGTGCTGCTTTAAAAAATAGATATAGGGGATTATTCCTTTTGCTCCATTTCAGTGCGATTCAGCATATTTGAACCACCCATGAAACAGGGAGTGCATGTCTGGGTGGCAGCAGCCCTGCATCAGAACCTGCATTTATCTCTGGGCATCTTGGCCACATGGATGCTTTCCTGGAGGCTGTGCAGGTTTCAGAGGGAGAGTTTGATCAGGTGCTTAAGGCAGTGGCAGCAAATGTCAAGCCTTTCTGGTTCCATTATATTCCTTATTGTGTTATATGCAGCACATCCAAAAGAGCATGAAGATTTCAGTATCAGAGACCTCTCTGGTGCTTGCACTGTTTTCAATCTAGAAGAAACAACTTTTGCTAATGCAATGTGTATGTGCATGCACACACGCGCACACATGTGCAAAGGTTCATGCAAGGGTTCATGTATGTGTGCATGTGCATGAGAGAGGGGAAAGAATGGAGGATAAGAGTCTCTACAGACTATAGGTTAAGATATGTGCAGGCTACAGGAAGGCCCTGTGTACTCCCAATGAGCAGTTAATGAACTGCTAAAAGTAATGTCATCAATTGAGCATCCTTGTAACAAATTTGTAACAATCAAAACAATATATTGTATCCTGGGAATACACTTGTTAATGACACTTAATCTATGCATGTGTGTGCTGCCTGCTTTATCCTGCTTTTAGTTTGTTTTTTATATTGTGTGTAGATACCACCATCATGCAATACATACAAAAGAATCCAGCTCATTGGTGCATCGTGATATGCTGATGAAGGACAAACCTGTCTTTTGTTAAACAGTTATACTCTTTCAAGTTTTAACTACAACAGGGCAGCCTGCATGGATGATCTCATGATGAGATGCACATGCCAACAGAGAGAGTAAGCTAAGCAAACAGGCAGCACAGAATGCTGCTTTCCTGAATCACTACTGAATGCCAATCTTTGAGACCTCACATAGACTCTTCACAAAGGACTGAGTAGTATTAACTTAATTATCTTTAAAGAACTCAGAAAGAAATACAAGACCAGGCCACCAAATAATTTTCATGGTCACTTGGAATTCATGAACCAGTTATTTTCTGCCATCATCATTAGCCTTGCAAGTATCTTTCTCAGTTCTCTGTGGATCAGTGGTAATTGCATGCTCTGAGTAAGAAAACAAGGAGCACGTCTGTTGCTCTCCCCCCCACCAAATAAAACTAATTAGAAGGAAAATAACACAGCAGTGTGTGAGAGAGTGTGATAATTAAAAAGAAGAGGACAGATAATCATAGAATGGTAATTAAGTGCTATCAGGTAAGAAAGATTGATGTTGCATATTAAATCACCACAGTCGCTGTTTAGAAATTTCAAGTTTGAGAGAGCAGCTGTAAAAATCTGGTGTTAACAGAAAGTTGATTCCAGACCTGAAATTTACTAGAAACTGTTGATAATCCTGGTGGGTTTTGGTTTTCTCAAGCTTTCACTTCAAAGCATGCCCTGACCATTCCAGAATCCAGTGGATTCTAGAATAGATCTGGAAATGTTGCAGAATTGGATTGAGAAAACTAATTTATCAAAATTTGCTTTGCTTTCTTTCATTCATAATTATTGAATGTGCCTGTTGAAACCAATTCTTTTCAGTGCTGTGACAAAGTGTTTGACTAAGATCCTTGCAATCAATTTGGAGAATGAATGGAAAATACCCTGTGAAGAGTTGCATTATGTTCAGGCACTGGATACATTTACAAGGAGATGATTTATCATTTAAGGAAAAAGAGACAATGATTCTCCTATTTCCCACAAAATGTAAGAGTACTTTGCCATCACTTCAGGTGACATTTGGTGGCCCACAGCAGCCCAGACACATTTCGACTTAGAATGGAATGACTGAAGGGATATATACTATGTCTTGGTTATGCTGTGAACTCCTCTCTGAAGGAAGGACTGTTCACACCTCTATTAAAAGAGGTGGTGATGAGATCCCTTATGAAAAAAGCAAGCTTGGATCCAGAAGATGCTAACAACTTTAGGCCACTGGTCAATACTCCCTTTTAGGGTAAGGTGCTCAAGGAGGTGGTGTCTGGACAGCTCCAGGTGCTCTTGGAAGAAACTTATCCTTTTGGATAAGCTGGGCAGGTTGGGAGGTGGGGGAACTGTTTTGCGTTGTTCCTCTCCTACCTGGCTGACCAATTTTGGATGGTGGTGCTGGGAGAGTGTAGCTTTGTGCCAAGGCAATTATGTCATGGAGTACTGCAGGGCTCGATTTTATATACCATGCTCTTTAACATCTACATGAAACCACTGGGAGACATGATCTGGAGGATTGAGTTGAAGCATTATCAGTATGCTGATGGCACTCAGCTAGTCCAGTTGCAGCAATGACTATTCTAAATCAGTGTCTGACTGGAGTGATGGACAGGATGAAGGCCAACAAATTGAAACTTAATCCAGACAAGATGGAGGTGTTGTTGATAGGTGGGTCTCATGTCCAGATTGGGAATATCTGCCCTCTCCTCGATGAGGTTGCATTCCCCAAACAGGACAGGGTACAGAACCTGGGGGTAGGTTTTGTGCCCAGGGATGCCTTTTACCTCCTCCACTTTATTTGTCAACTTTGGCCTTATCTGAACAGGAAGAACCTAGCAAGAGTAATCCATATACCAGTAACCTTTCAGTAATGCACTTTACATTGGACTGCCCTTGAAAATGGTCCAGAAGCTTCAATTGGTACAAAATAGAACAGCCAGACTGCTAACAAGAACTGGTAATGGTAAACATATAACACCAGTCCTTCATCAGTTGCATTGACTGTTGATTGAAATCTGAGCCACTTTAATGTGCTTGTTTTAACTTATGAAGTGCTAAATGGTTTAGGATCTGAATATCTAAATGAACTTCTCCATCCATACAAGCCTATCCATACCCTAAGATCATCATCAGAGGTCCGACTTCAGGAGTTGCCTTTAAAGGATGCTAGGAAGGCAGCTACTTGCTGTAGGGCCTTTTCAGTCTTGGTGTTCCAACTTTGGAATTGGCTCTCCAGAGATGTGTACCAGGCACCTACCTTGTACCTATTTTGGCACTAGCCAATTTAAAAAATAAAATAAAATCCCAGAGCATTTCAATTGTTGATGGGTTTAATTCTAATTTTAATTCTAATTTTAAGTTAGTATCTTAATTTATGAATTATAAATTGGTATTTAAACTTCCTCACTGAAACAGCTTCATAGGTCTAGATTTGATTAGAAACTTGCAGGGTCAATACCTCCTAAAGTGTCACTCATATTAATCTATTTTCAACATGTACTTTTTTTTTAAAAAAAGTTTTGTTTCTTACATTGCCCAGTTGTGTTTCTAGCATCGCTCTTAAAACTCATTTTTGCCTATAAGTAAATGTATAATTATTGTGCTTGTATGATGGTTTCTTGTTCGCAAATCATTAAATACATCATGGTGAAATCAGCATACCAATTTTTTATATTCATTATTTTCAGTTCTAGAATTGAACAGGATTAGAAATGCCTGCTATTTACTGGCACCCAGAGGTACTAAAGCCTGTTTCTGGCAGATTATCCAGCTTGTTAATTACCTGTAAAAAGTGGTTTGAGAGAATTCATTACCTGCTTAAAACCCAATAATTTTAGAGCAGTGAGAAACATAATTCTTTTGTCTGTAAACAAGACTTATGCAAAGAAGGGAACATTTTGCATCCCTAACAAGCAGAAGTAGCTAGTGGAAATGTGTATCACTGTTCTTCATGTGTGACCTTGAGAAATGGAAGTGAAGTCTTGCCAAGGAATCAAAATAAGCCACAATTTCGTACTGCCCCATCAACTGGCATATTTCTGATGATGGCAATTTCCCAATTGGTTTTCAAGTATAGAATAAAGAAAGTTTTAAGAAAAACTATTAAATCATTGTCATTAACTTCATTTTTAAAGAATTGCACTAGCATTCTGGCAAGATCGTATAAAGATGAGATTTCACATCCATATTATATTTTATATATTTTCTAATCTGGTACCCTTCAGATGTTTTGAACTTCAGAACAGCCCCAGCTGACATGGCCAATGGTCAGGAATTCTGGGAAATGTAATCTGAAACATCCAAGGCACCAGTTTGGAGAATGCTGTTTATGTTGTGTAAGTATGTCTGTTTATTATATATTGTGTTATTGTTGTGGTTAATTTATCACATTTTATTGTACTATTATCATGCTTTAATTATACAATGCCTATACAACATTTAATGGCGGATAAATAAATAAGTACAATCTCATAAGCAAGAGGTTGCAGTGAGTTTCATCCCTAAGGTTGAAGAAATACAATATAATGATGCTTACAGGGGGAAAAACCCCTACGAGAATCCAGTGGGAATGGTTTATGGTAAGTGGCTACTGAGTCTGTCAGATCTGACTTGTAAAAATGGACTGAGAGTCTCATTCACTGTTGGCTTACCTTTTATGAGCTTTGGTCACAGTGTTTTCTGGCTGGATTACTGCCATATGTTACACATTGGGCAGCCCTGGAAATTGACTTGGATGCTTCATGTAATGCAGAATACTGCCGCCAGAATTGTCATAAGTATAGGCAGGTGCAGTAGTGTTGCAGTAATTCCCACAAAGCTGCATTGACTATCTCTTTGATCCCTGGCCCAATCCAAAGTGCTGACAGTTACCTTTAAAGCCCTAAATGGTTGGGGCTCAAATACCTGAAGACCCTCCCCCACTTTGCATCAGCCTACAAGCCTGTCTCCAACTACCATTGGTATCTTTGTGATAGAGAAGGAGGCATTTCTGTTGTAAAGTCACTATATTTCCTCTTTGGCTGAGACAGACTTCCGTGAGAAGGATGGGTATGTGATCATCCTTTATTTGAAGTGCTGTCTATCCATGCTCAGTTGAAAGAGAAAGAACCATCCAAAAGAAGAGCTGGACCTTGAAACTGCCTTTCAGTACACAGAACAGACTCATGGGTCATGTGATCATTATCTTCCATGCTGTGGTGAAAGGTAACACATTTCTCTTTAAATTATACTATTATTTACTTAGTGTGTGGCATATATATTGCCAGCGAGCCTACAATGTTTTACACAGAGTTTCTAGTTTGTTATTGTGTTGGTGCACTATGGTGGGTGAACTAGCTTAGCACTCATTGGCTAGTGACGTTCTTGTTGAAGTCAGTTCATCCAGGGCTTTTCTTCACCAATCCTCTGCTGAGAGCATGCAGGCAAATCCAGTGCCGATGCTTGCTTTCATTACAAACAAAGCCAGCAGGTTTCCCACAGAGAAGTGGTGGTCTTTATTTATCTACTTGCAGGTGGTATGCTTTCAAACTGCTAGGTGGGAAAAGCTAGGGGTGAGTGACAGGAGCTCCCATGAAGCTGTGCTTGAACTGCTGGAGTGCTGATCATTTCTGAGCAACAGTTCCAGTATCATTAAGCTGCTGCACCACCATGCCCCCTTTATAAATTAAATTATGCTATTTTGCATGTACATATGCTTTGAATGTGCCCATTTTATACCAATTCATCTTCTTCAGCAATGCATTTCATCCTTTTCTGTAATACATAGTTGGGTGCCCAGTTCTGTTGCGGTGTTCAAATTGTGAAACACCCTAGCCATGGAAGTGTGACTGATACCAGTGTGATATTATTCTTGCCACTGGGTCAACATCTATTTATCCAGCCATTTGCAATGTGGTGTATCTTAAACTGGTTGATGTGAGCTGTTTATTCCATATACTTCATAATTCTTATTTTTATTGTTTATAATGCTGATTCATTGTTTCATTGTTTTAGGATTTTCGAACACATTTTATACACATTCTGTTATGGTGAGCTGAAGTATAGTATAAATATATTTTAATCAATAAGTCAGTCAAATATCAGAACCAATCCATATTATTCATTGACAGTGGAGTACGGAAAATGCAGAGGAGCATGACAAGAACCCAGTTCTACTAAATGTGATGGAAGTTGGAGATAAACATGAAGTTCTGGTTTCAGCAGCTGCTACATATGCACACATTGCCCTCTCTCATGATTGTATTAAGATAGATTATATTTACTGCTAGAGAATGCTACAGAAATGGAGACCTTCAAAATCCCAACTCCTTGTGCTGCAGTTTCATCTTGTTTGTATCAAGAGGATCCGAATTCATTGTATCTCCCAGTCCCCACAATTATTGCAATTTGCAATTGATGGAAACCATTATATAAGTAATGGAGAAATCACTGACTGTGCAGTCCAATCTGCCAGTGCAGTCAGATACCCCTAAAGTACTATGTTCTGCCCTGGGAAATCAGTTCATAGGGACAGAGACAATTCATTTATCAGAGGATGAAAGCCTCTATGGAGATCTGCATTACTTCTTGAGTAGTTCACAGCTAATGTACAAAAGGAGAGTTCTCCTAATAGCAAAAGAAGTTGTAAAACCTTTTCTGAAATGTGTTTATTATAGGTGCTATTCCCTGGGAAATGAGTATGGGCATGTACAAAAGAGAAAAAAGGTTATTCTAGGCAAGGAAGAATTTGTAAGGACTCAAAAGCTTACAGTGACCCAGTTCACATGCAATAACAATCAGGTTAAACCCTGGGTTGCCAAGAACAAGCCAGACTGCTAGCCACTGCAGCTTCCTCACTTCAGTCAAGCATCTGTGGATTGTTTACTACAGCCTGCAAATACCATCTGTCTGTCCCCCAGCTGGAGTTGGAATTCAGGGTTCAATCAGGCTTTGCAAGTCATGCTAAATACCTCAGGGACAAAGTGTTCCTGGTTGCTTAGCCTCTTCTACTGGCAAGAGGAGTCATTTTAGCCAAAGGAACCAGCATTTTGGATTATCCAACTTAGTTTTAAAAACTCCAGATTGTTATCCATGTGAACTGAGCTATTCTCTGCCATAGACACTGATCCTATGCAAAGCACTACAATGCCTAATTTGTACCTGTCAGGACAAAATCAAAATGCAAACTAAACTTGTTGAAGTTGATTTCAGTAGCCTGTGTATGTCTCTTTTTAATAATTTGTTTAGGAGGGATGTTAAGTAACTCTATGTAAATCTGTAATATGACAAGATACTTTAGTATCCTTTCATTTAAGAAAATGTGTGCTTTTTAATGGATTTTATTAGACTTTAATATTAGCCTTAATTATGCACTAGTTGAATTAAACCTCTCAAATCTCAAGCAAAATGCAATGCAATGATTTGTGCTATCTTGTCATGCAATCTTCCATTCTTTTCTCTGAGGAAATCAGGCTAATTGCATGGGGAAGGATTATCTGTAAAATGATATAATAGCCCTCCTCCCCCAATTTCCGAATGAAAGTAACACAGAAAAGAAAGGGCAAAACATTTGGACTTAGAATCTAAATTATAATCGGATATGTTTATGCAACTATGTAAGTTTTGTTTTTCTAGTCAAAACTATATATGGAGGGCCTAGAATGGAGGCGGAGGAGATTAGTTTAGGGGCATTCACTGGAATTTGCTTAGATGAAAAAAAAGTTCTCTTCACTTTAGATTGGGCCCCCTGGTATTTACATTTCAGGAAGAAGGCTCTCTGTTGCCTGCAGCCAACCCCACTGTTGCTGTGGGCCTTATGCTTTGACCTGAAGCAGTTCAGAAGTAGTGTTGTCTATCCAGCCTGTGGAATGTCAGCATCAGTATGAGCTCATCTGTCAGCATCCCCCAAGAAGGGCAGGTGGAAGTTCAATTACAAATATCTAACCAGACGTTACTAAGGGTTGAGATTGGCAGCTTATCTGTGAGGACCAAGGAGAGCAGGGTTTCATAAGCTGGTTCCTCCAACTTTACTTCTAGTGCAGTTCTTTTATTGAAACTGCCCACATTACAGAACAGAAAAAACTCTAAATACGTAGCTTTCTATAAGACTTGAAATAGAGTATCTTATGCTTCCATTATTGTCTCCAGCGATTTGGCCTAATCATGATGCACTGATGTACAACAGCCTCAGTTTTGCCGCTTTTGTTTGCAGGGCAGCTTTGGCTTGATTAGATCCAGGACTAACTTGTTCTCCTTCAGCTGGCCCAGGTAGTTTCAAAATTTTCCTCCAGCACCTCGTTTCAAATTTTCTGTCAGGTCATTTCACCGTCCAGCTTTCACACCCAAAGAAAATGAAGTTTAAGTATACTTCCAGACTAAAATGGGAATAGAAGAAAATACCAGAAAAGCTACTTCTTCTTATGTCTTTCTATTTACATGGTCTGTTTAAGCATCTGAAATAAAGGCAGAAATCACAGCCTAAATATTGCACTTGTAGGTTATTTCTTGTGATGATTTAGATTTGTTTTATGGTCCATCTTTTCAACCATGAATGTGAGACATTCTGGTTTCCCTGTTCTTAGCCAACAAATTAAAAAAGAAAATAAGAGAAGTATCTCTAACCCTGAAGAGGGGAAGGAAAGTCCTATTCATTTATTGTGGTAATTCTTTAAGAAGTCCCATTGGGTTCTTTGGTGTGACATTTTTCCAAAGCATTTTTGAGAATACTTTGAGTCATTGTGTTCTGGAAGAATTACCACAATAACAACATATATTTCCAGCAAACTAAATATAAGCTTGCAATCTAAATTATTCTGTTTATGTCTGTGAAGAAGGTGAGAAGCTGAAATGGGTTACAGTATCTCTTTTCCCCAAGTGGGCACCATTTTGAGTTTTTGGCACAGGCAAAAGATACTGAAGCAGCCACTCAAAGTGATGTGTTGAACATCTTTAAGGGGTGACATATACCATTCCTTTACACCCCTGAATGCATGTGGATGGGTATGTAAATGTGATGGTTCATATTCTCTAGATCAACTTTCCCCAACTTGATAGTCCAAAAGTTTTGGACTATACTTTTCTAAATCCCTGACCACTGGACCACTGGCTGAAGCTGGTGGCCACTGAGATACAAAATATTTTGAAACATTTTAAGTTTGGGAACATGAGTCTAAAAATGAAGAGGTGCATGTGTAAAATCTGCTTCCATTTAAACAATGACACAAATCCTTCTTATTAATCACAAAATGCAAAAGTATCAGGCCAAAGTTCATATTATCTTAGTAGTGTAGTACACAGCAATGCCTTTGTTTTCTTTATTTGATTTAGACACTAAATGGGTAATGAGCAGGTTCAAATCAGGACTAACACACATCAGCAAGGGAGGATTAAACTTTCTCATTATACTTCCTTAAAACCTATTGTGGGTTTAAAACAATGTTGCGTATATGTTTGTTTGTTTGTTGCTGATGTTTTGTTTTGGTTTTGCCCTCTAATGGAGACTTTTTTTTCTTGTAACCCCCACATAAATGGCAGGCAGATTTGGGGAAGGAAATGTTGGGAGGAAGTTATATTCCCCCAGAACAGTAAATGTTGGCTCCAAAAGGCAATGGGACTACATGCATTTCTTTCAAGTTACATAAAATGCTGTGCAATTAATGTAATATGTGTTTTGATCCTAAGTATCATTTATGCTTTTTTATGTGCAGACTTATGTAGAATGGGGTGGAAATGCCAGTTTTGATCGAATTGGGTTGAGAGAATAAATTAATGGTTAATGTGGAGGGAATATCACTTTTTAAAATGCTCTCCTTTTTCAAAGAAACATTTTTGTTCACAACTGTACAAGTAGCACAACAGTGCGTATGCTTTGCTGTTCCTCCCCCACATCACAATCTCCTAGACCAGCAGTTTGAAGTGATACAAATTCTCCATTAAATCTGCAATATTGCAGCATGAGCAAAGGATGGATGCCTTCGCATTCACTTTCTAGTGTTTACATTAAAAGTTTAATCTCTTGCATGATTTTTCCCTCAGTCAATAAAACTCCCACCACATACAATGAATGATACACCTCTAAAATGATGTGTGTACTTGTTTGGATCTAACCAACACATTTTGCATTTCAAATGATTCTATTACTATACAGTCTGCCCTTTTAGCAGATCAAAATTTTAGTATGCTTTACTGCATAGGAAGCCAAGTCTTCTTCAAGATTTATTAATGTTATGCAAATTGCTGCACTATTCCATTGTAATACTTTAAAAAGTATTTATGAGTACCAGAGATAATAAGACATTTCAAAATGACTCAGGAAGCATTTAGCTATTTCATTTTTTAAACACTCAAGGTCTAACATGCCAAATACTTCATGTTGTTCTGAAGGTAATATTATTTACTGAATTTCCATTCCTGTAACCAAACATTTCATAAGCTCTGAATAGTTTTATTACCGTGTGTTCAGGAATTTATGTATATCTTGTAGAAACTTAACTGCTTCAAGAGAATATCTAAATCCGGATTGGCCTTCAGCAACGTCATAGTTTCCTACTTCAAAGAGAGCTTCAGGTGTTGAGACTGTCAAAAGTCTCATCAGTCAGCAGATATTTCATACAACTGAGCATTTTGCAAAGAGATAATGAAGAACTGGCGGTCTAGATTCAGCAAAGCATTTAAATCATCTTATTGTTTCAGCCTGTAAGTAGGATGACCATCTTTTGTATTTTTAATTGGCTCTCCTTAACAGATCAGTCCAACTCAGCAACCTTGAGGCAGTGTTGACAAAATGCTGAACATCAGTTTTCTGTGTATGATCAGCCCTTTGCTTATAGTTTAGGAGAACAAAGGTAGAATATTGATCTGACTGGTGGTATGGGAAGAAGCACATCCTTTGCCACAAACTGGTTACCTTAAGGAGTGCCTGAGACCATATATGCCCTCCCGCCCCCTGCGATCGGCAGCTGAGGCCCTCCTCCGGGAACCCTCTGTGAGAGAAATAAGGAGGGTGAGTACCCAGAGGAGGACTTTCTCTGCGGTGGCGCCCCACCTACGGAATGCGCTCCCCAGAGAGGCTCGCCTGGCGCCATCATTATTTGCTTTTCGGCGCCAGGTGAAGACCTTTTTATTTAAGAAATATTTTAACTGTTAAATTTTTAATGTTATATTGATATATTGTTATATTGATATATTTTTAGACTTTGAGATGGGCCAGTTTTAAATTGTGTATTAGTTTTAAATTGTGTATTGCTTTTTAAATTGTATGTTCTTATGTTGTTAGCTGCCCTGAGGCTTGTTTGCAAGGGGGCAGCATACAAACATGTTAAATAAATAAATAAACTGGAGGTGTGTCAGACTTGGATAACTGAACACACAAACTATAGGCCAATCTAGGCCAGTGTTTCTTATGGTTACTGGTAGTGGAACTCCAACCTCTTTTTCAGTTCTGCTAACTAAGAACTTACCCTAATTTACATCAAAGTAATATTATGCAAGTGACGTTCATGTTGGCCTCACAAATCCTATGTCACCACTCATGCTAGCATTAACCATTCACTGTCCTTGCTGGTTCTTCAGAACAAATTGGCAGTGGCAGCACATTCTCACCTCTGCCACCTGTGCAGTGTTGGTCCTGAGTACCCGCCTGTTCCCATATAACAGAAATAGTACTGTGAAGTACTACTACCAGTAAACACATATTATAGGAAAGAAATATAAATTCTGGGAAACCAACTCTTGGACTGCATACATTCCCTCATTATTAAAATTCTGGATCCATTCTTTGAGTAGAATCTGTCCATGCCAGGTGCATCTTATCTGGAAGGTAAGATTCCATAAGATTGAGGTTAAGCTTAATTTCACCTAAAATGAAATGTAAAGAACTGTTCTGGGGTCTTTTCCAGCACAAAACAGGATGAAAGCTGTGAGATGTGTGAAATGCATTTGTAAGACAGAAGCAGCAGGTGGAGGCAGGGGAATAGGCCAGCCTATCACTGTTTCCATCACTAAAAGGATATGCCTAGACTCTTTTGGGGTGTAGACCCTTTTACTTAAAGGGGGGTTCATCTCTCGCACATTACAATCTGCTAAATTAGAGTTGTCTGTTTCTGAGGAGAAACAGAGGAGCAAGGGGAGATGGAGGAGCTGATAATTTCAAGGTTGCTCAATGAAGTTTCACAGACAGAGCACGATCATTGGAAGTCTTCCTTGGAAAGGTGGAGGGCTTTCCAGGATAGGAGAGGAAGCAGATGCAGGAAGAACTCCTTGACTCAGTCAGGCAATGGAAGGAGAAGCAAGTAGCTCAGTTACATGGTCTCTTGCATTCCCACCATCTAGCCCTTCAGTAGCAAGATCCACCCTGAGGGTTGAGTAGAAGTTTTACTGAAAAAGAGGGACAGAGGGGAAGTTTCAGTTTGAATTCTGCTCTTCTCATGGGCAGATTCTTAGCTCACCACTCTAGAAAAAGGTGGTGATTTATACTATTTTATAACCAGCCAAGTTTCAAATGCTTCTAATCATTACTATGACACAATCCATACATTGGATTATGGAATCTATGGCAGCATTCTTAATAACAATAATATTCTGTGAATGGAGTAGGAATGGATGTCCTTTAACAAGCTTCTCTTCTGCCTAGGCTGGGAGCTAGTGGGGAACAAAATAAAATTGGCACCCTTCAGAAAATCTGACCAGATGGCAGGCGATCTTACCAGCCAGTGAGCTGACAGCTGAGGTGAGATGTGAAGGCAGGACACTGTGGATCATAATTCATGCCCTTAACCACTATGCAGCAGCAGCATGTTTAATTCAAGGTATTTACAATAGACATGATCTCAGGTGAAAAATGCCCCTTTCTTTTTTATTTTATTTTCTGCAATATGCATTTCTATTCCATCTGTTATAAATAATGTACACTCCTCCTCCCTCTCTTCTCTTTCAAAGCAGCAGTTGTAAATTCCAGCTCTTCTTCTCCCCCCTCCAACCCTTTTTTGGCATGAAATCAGCTTCATTTTTTCCCCTGTATTCAGTATAGAACAGGATAAACATTCTCAAGTGCTTTTTCTGTCAAATGAAAAGGGAATGTGTTGCAGGTTAGCTGTGCCAGCCAGTTCATTTTTGCAATCAACACTGCTGCTAGTGCCAAGTATTTGAAAAGATCAAAACCACAAAAGTAATGCCTTGGCTTGAGTGATAATTTTGATACCCTACATGAATAAATTGGCTGCATGCCAGGTATGTCATCATTATTTAATTCCTTCAGCAAATATGATCACATTTGTTGTGCTTCCCATTGGAAAATGAGAGATTTTTAAATGTGGAATGGGGAATTGGAGAGAAATTGTCCTTGTATTTACTGAGATTCTTCAATTGGTCTTCAATTGGAAGACAGGAATATCATCTCCCATTTTGTATTTTGTGAATTCTGTTAAGTAATTCTTGCTTTGCAGAACTCAGACTGTTATCACCCATTACACACAATTGCCACATAGTATACACTCAGTATGAGCTACCCCCAAATACTTCTACCCAGCCAATGTTCTGTACAATATTCATGTCTGTGTCCCTGTCTTGATACATTTGCACTTTATCATATTTTCAATTTAAATTGCTTAATAATAAGTTCTCTGGATAGCATACAAGACTTGAAAATAATAACATAGGCCATAAACAGTGAATAATCTAGCCGTTAATAAAACCAAGATATCAACAGCTACAAAGACTAAAAAGATTCAGTCTGGTTGCAGTCTGGTTTCATACCTGGGTACAGCACTGAATCTGCCTTGGTTGCCCTGTATGATGACCTGTGCAGGGAGAGAGACAGGGGGAGTGCATCCCTGTTGGTTCTCCTGGACCTCTCAGCGGCTTTCAATGCCATCGACCATGGTATCCTTCTGGATAGGCTTGCGGGATTGGGAGTTGGAGGCACCGCTTGGCGGTGGTTTCGCTCCTACCTCAATGGCTGATTTCAGAATGTGGTGCTGGGGGACTATGGCTCTGCACCATGGCAGCTATGCCATGGGGTACCGCAGGGTTCCATTTTGTCCCCCTTGCTATTTAACATCTACATGAAACTGTTGGGAGAGGTCATTAGGAGGTGTGGGCTGTGGAATCATCAGTACACTGATGATACCCAGCTCTACCGCTCATTCTCTACTGATCCAGGTGAGGCGGTGGCTGTGCTGAACCGGTGCCTGGCCTAGGTAATTGGCTGGATGAGGGCCAATAAACTGAACCTCAATCCAGACAAGACGGAGGTCCTGTTGGTGAGCAGTTCGGGCCTTGGAATGGGGGCCTTGGGCCTTGTCCTGGATGGGGCTGCACTCCCTCTAAAGGACAAGGTCTGCAGCTTGGGAGTACTCCTCAATCTGGAACTGTCATTACAGGCCCAGGTGACGGCAGCGGCGAGGAGTGCTTTCCTACAGCTTCAGCTAATACATCAGCTGCATCCTTTCCTGGACTATGACTGCCTGGCGACAGTGACACACGCACTGGTGACTTCCCAACTAGACTTCTGTAATGCACTCTACGTGGGGCTGCCCTTGAAGACGGTCCGGATACTTCAATTGGTGCAAAATAGAGCTGCCAGGTTGCTGACGGGGACTGGGCGTTATTCTCACATAACCCCAGTTCTCTGTCAGCTCCACTGGCTCCCGATTGAAGTCCAGGCCCAATTCAAGGTGTTGGTTTTGACCTATAAAGCCCTAAACGGCTTGGAACCTCGATACCTAATGGAACACTTACACCCATATATGCCCTCCCACCCTCTGAGATCAGCGACAGAGGCCCTCCTCCGGGAATCCTCAGTAAATGAGATTAAGAGGGTGAGTACCCAGAGGAGGGCTTTCTCGGCAGTGGTGCCCCAATTATGGAATGCGCTCCCCAGAGAGGTCCGCCTGGTACCGTCGTTATTTGTTTTTCGGCGCCATGCGAAGACCTTTTTATTTAAATCGTATTTTAATTGTTAATTTGTCAATTCATTTATAGTTTAAGTGTGTGTATTTATTTAATTGTTTAGTTAATTGTTTATAATTTGTTTATAGTTTAACTGTGTGTATTTATTTAATTGTTTAGTTTATTGTTTATAATTTATTTATATTTAATTTAGAATGGTATTTTATAGGGTTTGCCGTGATATACCAGCGGGGTGGTGGTGGAAAGGTTTTAAATGTATTGTGATAATTTTATATGTTGTAAGCCGCCCCGAGGCTTTGTTGCCATAGGGTGGCATAGAAATATTTTTTTTAAAAAATAATAAATAAGATTCCAATATGTAAAGTCAAAGTAGCACCAGCAGTAGTGAGAGTGCATTAGTCTAAAATTACTCAAAATGATGGCAGGTGTGTAACCAAATTCATAATGGATTGGATCCAAAGGTGTTCATTAGTTATTATGAAGCTCAAATTGAAATAAGAACTAGAGAAGAATTAAGAACTTCACTCCTGAATCTAGGCCAGCCATACCCTTCCCTAAATTTTGTTCAATATGTAAATCCAGCCATCTTTCAAAACTTGCATTTTTCTCAATTTTGAAATGAAGCTGTTTCAAAATCTCTGTATTAGGGGAAATTACATAAAATGTGTATGCATGATCAAAATACATATGTATGACCAAACTGTACTATGAAAGGGGAAAAAAAGCACTTGCAAAATTGTTTATAAAACAGAAGTGCATACAAAATGCATGTTTTGGGGAAAGAAAATACAAACAGAAGTGCATATGAATTTCCGTGCATGTTTAATATGATGAACTTAAGACTGGAAAAATAAGAACTGAGAAAATGGAAAACAACTGTTTATCCCTTTTTTAGAACTACCCAGACTTTTTTTTCCCCCTTTCCCTACAGTATAAGAAACTGTGGTGTTGCCAATGGGAGAAGTATTAGAGGTACATGAAAAGAAAAGTGTAGAAAGAGATGTTTTCTTCCCTCCATTTCTATCTAAACTTATTTCAGTATTCCAGAGTATGGGGGGGGGGGGGGGGAAAAGAAAACAGACTTTTTTTCCAGAATTACTGCTCTCATTCAGTCGTCCCCAAGCATCAGTAGTAATAACACATTTGATTTACATACATGCATTACCAGTTTCAGACACAGATCTGTTTCTGCACAAGGACCAGAAGTTGTTCTGAAATGGTTGCTGTTCAGCCAACTGTTTCTACAGGCTACTGATAACACATTTCCATTAAATGCGCTAGACCTACTTGAGTGAGCAGCAACATTTCACCTCTGTGTAAGTCTGCAGGCTAGTGTATCATGCTGGAAGGAATCTGTAATGACTGTGAAGATGAAGACACTACAGCCTTAACTTTTCCATGATTAATAAATCAAGGCCTCTTGAAAAGACAATAAATGTTTGACCTATGGAACTTTTGACTGCCATAAAGAGAGAGAGATCATATGGACAAAAGCTAATAAAATCCATGACAGATGAGTCTGTAAGCAGGCTATGCCAAGACCCCCAACAGTGAAAATTTTATCACAGTGAGTGAAGCTTAGATGGGCAGAGCACTATCAGAACCAAAGGGCTAGCAAGAGGTCTCTATACTAGATTTCAATGCAAGTGCATATTAAATAATGCTCATGGCAAAGTGAAACTTTTAATAATGGTTTAGTTTTGTGAAGTTTCATTCTCGCTCAAGTGTTCAAGTGCATAAAGGAAGAAAGGAAAGAGGGTAGTAGGGAAGGATGAACTATTCAGAAGTAGTTTTGGTTTTGTTTGTGTGTTTGTTTCTGTATCAAAGTAGGCCTTATACTGAAATCTGGAAAGGCATTGAAATAGATTTAAATTCATATTCAACTGATTTACAGAATATGATTCTGCTTTTGAGAAACAGATCAACAGCATTTCTTTCCCTGGTATTCAACAGACTCACCATTCAACCATTGTGTTATTTCAAATTGCATTGTATGGGGGTGGAGAGCAGGGCAGCCTACAAGGTTAAACTAGTCTTCCTTTTATATTTCCCCTTTACTATTTAGCGAGAAAGAGGGGAAAGTAGATAAATATTTTATTTGTTGTTTTATGCTGCCATCAGTATATATACTCAGAGGTGCTGAGCCCACGTGCTTGTGAAAAGGGAATGATAGAAGCTTCCACTGTAACTGCATTTTTATGCCTTCAAAAATCCGAGGAGATTTGAGAGAGCTCTGTTCAGATGAAAAACCCTGTAAGAATTATTTCAAGAAAGCCTGAAGTATGGTTAAGATTAACAAAATGCCTTGGGCTAGGGCACATTACAGGCAAGGGATACATGAGAAATTTGTTTTAGTTCATTTTTGACCAGATGGAACTTTTGACACCTTCCCAGATGGAATAGAGAGTCTGGAATGAGGTAGCGTAGGTCTGTTTCCCACATGCTCCTCATCATTTCTTTCAGGAATAGTGTGACTGATTCTGCCTGAGAGTGGCTTCCTCCTTCATTTTGCTCCTTTGTACTTTAAAAATGTTAGGACTCAGTGTGGCTCTTTGGCTTCTGCTATGCTCCAGCTGTGGGCCTCGCAAAGGGAAAGGGAAGCCACAGAGTTCCCTGTAAAAGGCAGGGGAAGGAGTCACACCACTACTGCTAAGAGGTCAGGTCCATGCAGGGAACAGGTGTAATTTTCTGCAGGCACATGTTATGCTTTCATATTATGATGGCTGCCCTTTATTTACAAGACACATTTCCTTGTGGGGCAGGATTTTTTTTTCCAGATTTCTCCATCTCATAGCTAAAGTCAAAAAAGAGAGTGGGAACACTGACTACCCACTGTTCATACCACCTCCTTTCTTAAAAGGAATAGAAAAATAAAATTAACATATGAAAAATAACAGTATTGGTGAGTAATGCACCTTTTAGTATTTGTATCAACAGCCATGGATTTATCACTGAACAGCTTTTCTCTGTGCATGGCATCTACTCATGCTTTCTATCACTTCTTTTCCATAAGAAAACATGCAAATAATTTGTCTGCTGTTCTTTTCATTGTGCTGTTGCTCAGTGACATGATGCACCATCTGTACCTTTGGTATTGTATAAAATCTTTGTTTTTTCAGTCACGTTATTATGTAAAATTTCACTTTCCATGTTCACAAACCAGGTCTCAAGGAAAAAGAGGATTTTATTATATCACATCAGTTTCTCTGGCTACCAACTGTTTGGAGGTGAATGGCCAAACTCAGCCTTAATTTCAGATGTGTTTTAGTAGATTTCAACAAAAACAAGAACAGTGCCAACTGAATTTCAATTCTCGATTGAAGAAACCAAACTTTTAAAAAAGGGTTTTAATTTCAAGAACATGTAATATTGTACGTTGGCTGACTTGTATTGATCACAAGGCAACTGATGTTAAAAGAGGTTTTAGGATATGACATTAGACATTGCATCCATTCTATACCATATCAGAAAAAAATCTTCTAACTCATATTCTTGATTACCTTAACTCCTCTCAAGGTTTTCACCACATAGATAATTAATGGATCAGGGGACCATGCTATAATCTGTCCCAAAATCTGTGTATTTATAGGACTAGAAGGTAATATAAGTGCAGCTGAATGTGCCGAGAGCTCTCTCCAGAGGTTCTAAGAAACGCACTTGTTGACACGATGCTGCTTCCCAAAAAAATGGTTTTGTTGGTTTTTTCTGAGTACCTAAAAAGATATTTTATCTAGTAAAAAATTATCTAATGATTGGCAATTTTCATAACCTAGACTTTCTGTTTAGTGACAAATTCAAGCCAGTAACACACGAATGGCTGGACCTACTGTGACTTTATACAATGTTGTCAAACTGAATGTGGCGTGTTGCCATGGAGATGGTTTTATAATGAAATGTGAATTCAATATTTCTCTTTCAATTATCAATTTGAGGAGGTTTGCTAATTCTAATCAATTTCATTCATGTCAGGATTCATGGTCTGAGGGTTATGTAAAGGAATAAACTGGTCAGAGATTGCCAGAAACTGGATGAGAGAGCACTAGGAAACCTTCATTGACAATTTAAGATTATATGGAAGAAAGGTGAGATATGAATGCATTAAATGATTACTACCAATTCATTATATTCTTGTGGTTATGACCTTCAAGGGGGTGGGTGTATGAATAACTAGGTTATTCAGTAGGTTGTTTTAAACTTTTAGTAATGTTTCCCATATGTTTGGAACGCAATTAAAATGTGAATAGTTCAAGCAAGTTATATTTTTTTTCTGTCTAATGCAACTTGTTGCTAGTAACAGTACTCTGAACTGTAGCAGTAGTAATATCTTGGTTAACAGGACAATGATGCACCATTGCTTCCCTAAAAGAGAAACACATCCTGAAGCTTGGTTTGTAACAGATGTAGCCACAAGACAGTCATAGAAACTGTGGTTTATGTGCTGCTTTAATGAACACAAAGAACCATTTTATTTCCTTTTTCACTCTAGAAGAAAATGCTGCAGACACTTTGGACATTGTCAATGGAAACAGAAAAGAATAAATTAAAAGTATAGATTTTGTTTTCTGATAGTCAACATTTTTAAATGTACATTGAATGAAAATGCTGCTTTTAAACTAGCAGGGAAAATAAATGTGTGCTAACATTTCTTGGATCTGAATTGACACATACAATTCTCCAGTTTTACAGAAATTGCTTTCATGGTGTTGAAAAATTGTAAATTTCCTATATGTGGAATTCTTAAATTGCATCATTTCTTGAACTAGGGAAAAATTAAGCATTTTACTGCAAACCATTTGAAAAATAAAAAGCAACTACAAAAAATTATTGAAAGAAATTACAACAAAGAGAAAGGACTGCTTCCAGCTAATTTATCCCCCTTTCTCCTTTTGCTTTTCTGTAGAACATGCTATAAGGTATGACGTTTAGTGTGGTCTTAAAGCATTTATAGAATAATTTGTATTTTTTCAATTTTTTTTTCTTTTTTTTCATTATTAATAAAATGTGTTCATCCAGAGACCTGTTCCAAATATTTGCCTGGTTACTTGGAATCAATATGTGAAGAACAGTCTTCCTTTGCAATCTAGCTCTCTGCCATGTTCTTTCCCTTAAAATCCATTGACTACTATAGATTTATATACTGCTTAATTTTGGTAGGATGGTGGTGATCCTATACAATGCACACAAATGTGACTACTATTTGCTATACTTGGAATGCATACAAAAAAAAAAAAAGCTGGCATGACTGTAATGTAATCATATAAATATACAATCAGAACTATATTTCCATTAAAATGGGCAATCCCAGATAACTGTACATAGGATTGCAGCCCTGGTATTAATGAGAATGAGTTCATAAAAGATATATTCAGGATGCCCCCAAGATCCTCAGGGGCACAGTTCTATACATACATATCTATAAGTAAGTTCTACTGAACTTAATAGGTATTTATAGTAGACATCTATAGGATTACAGTGTAATATATAGATGTATTTGTGTGCAACTTGTTCAGCAAACAATGCATTCTGGATTGATACTCCTTTGTGACAGTGGAACTTTGAAGCCAACAAGATGCATTGACATCTGAGGACCTGCATGGATAGCAGTCTGTCATGCATGTGAGACAATTTAAATCCAGTATTGTACAGTAGTTCCTTTATTATAGATTGCCTGTAGAAACCTGCTGGACATATAATATTATCTATCAATAAGCTGTTTCATTTTCCTCTTCAATGTATGGGCAGTTATGCTCTTTGGTGCCACAGACAAATGGATATGAAAAAAAATGAGGCCAGTTTTTCTACTCATGCATCCTACAAAAGAATCTGAAATATGTTTCTTTTGAGTGTGTGACAGTGAAGGAGATGTGACATAATGGAAGAATTTCATTGGCTGCCGATTACAATGCCCTGTATAGCTGACGTTTTGCTTTAAGAACTGGAATGAACCAGCATCAGGCTATTGCATTTTAGCCTGATGCGCCATATTCCTTTCCATTAATTATCTCTTTTGCAAATGAAAACAAAAATGAAATGAAAACTTTAAACAGAACAAAAGGAATGTTCATTGTGAGCAGGTTAATGACCACTTTTAATGTTAAGAAGAATGAAGCTAACTGCTTGTCCTTGAATTATACCTATCTTGAATTTATTCTTTCCTTCCTGAAAATCCTATACTGCAGAAACCAAATTTGCTGGTTCTTTTGTTCATAGAGGGGGGGAAATGCTTTCCTGATATATGGCATGATTACTAAAGCCAGACTGCAAATATTAAAGCATGAACAGCAACCTAGAGATAAATCAGATGTGTCAGAATATACAAATGGCTTAGTAGTAGAACAAGCAAAGCAGCACACTTACGAGATGTAAAAGCTTTTGACAGAGTGAAGGGTTGTGAAGAAGTTTAACTTAAGCTAAACAGAAATATTTGATGTAGATTTCTTTGGTAAATTAAAATGGTTCTCAGGATAAGATCAATGAATGCAAGTGAAGCAAAAAAAAAAGATATTGCTCTTTAAATCCATTTCTTTAAGGCACAATGTATTATGCTGAAACAGATTTCATATTCCCCACACACAAAAAAAGCAATAAAAAAGTAATCATAGGGGACAATTTAACTAAACTGATAAAAATGAATTAAGATTTCAATCATATTGACATTTTTGTTAACATTTTGATTCTCTTGTTAAGGCCTCTTACTCAAAAAAGAGTTTAACTATGTTGTGGTGACAATTGCAAGGGTTTCTGTAACCTTCATGAAATCAAAACTGTTTCATCAATCTCTACAAAATGTTCAGATGCCAGAAGAATGTGTTCCTTTTATGTAGTCTGAACATGTGGAGAAGATTGGAGAACTTTTGAGGGAGAAAGCACAGTTTAAATAGAAAAAGCAAAAGCATCTTCCTCTGATAAAATTGACTTTGGGAAGAAGGTTGGCAACCAGTTTTCTCTAAGAAACCATATGGTTGTCACATAGCAGATGGATGCCTTTCAATTACTCTGGACTTGATAAGGTTGGACTTGGTATAAAACCATTTTTCCATAAAAGAACAGTTTTATTTTTTGAAGTGTTTAACCTGTAATGGAAATCTGTGGAACTCGGCAACCACAGACATTTCTATCCATGCTACCTCACAAATGATTTTGAATATTGAGGAGACGGGGAAGGCTGCTACACGGAGGAAATCTGAAGGAGGTGGTGTGTGCATGGGAGCAATCCATGAGACTGACTGAGGCTGGGAGAAGGCTTCTATAAGACCTCCTTCTTTCACTGGAAATCTCCACTCTGTGAGTTGGGCACATGATTAAAGCCTTGGTCTTTTCTTCCAGTTTTTTGGTTTGGGGACTTTGGACCAACATAAAATGGCCTCAGCTGTGGTCTTTTAAAGCAGCAGATTGTTTTATAATTGAACTAAATTGAATCTTAAGTTCCAGTAGTGATCAAATTAATTCAGTTTGTTTGCCAGAGAAATAGCTTCTTGGAATATACCTCTATAATTTATCCATACAAAAGAGCATTCAAGAATCTTGTGTGCTGTTCTTTGATTTAGGGGAAATCTGTTTTCTTGATTTTTTAACAACTTCTGCTCTTGCAGTTATAATTACATTAGGCACCAGTTCCCCAATGCCTTGTTAGGTACTGCATTTCATAAATATCCCCAAAGAATAACTAATAGATCTAGCAGTGTTGTTTTCAAAGCCTAAAAGAATGAATTGCTTATGTTACACATCAATATGAAGAACAGAGTGGTAAACAGACCTCAGTGACAACCCACGAGGGATGGCTGAGGAAATTGATCTCTATGAATTCCAGTACAAACAGATCTGATTAGTACTTCCTGGACTAATGTGCAGATCTAATCATAAGTATACAGATTTCACACTTCACTAAATGTTGCGATGCAGTTCTGAGTCTCAAAACATGCTTTAAAATTTGTGTTTTGAAGGAAAACGAACTTGGAGCAGGTTCACAGTTCAGGCATGTTCCTAGATTCATTCCAGACCCTCTATGGCTAAAATGTCTAGCACACTCAGGTTAGTATACAAATTGCATCCATTGCTAGAGAGAGGAAGCTTACCCACAATAATCCTTGTACTGCAACCTCAAAGTAAGGTTACTGAAATGTGTCACTTGAATAATAGATCAGCAGCAAGCTCTGGAGCAAGAATGGAGAACTGTCTGCTCATGGTTTTCAAGTTTTTTGTGAAAAACATTTTTTTCTGGGGTGCAGGAGTGGGCACTATACTGGACACCCAGGAAGATGTCTGATTTACATCATACGTCATGACCCCATCCAAATTGTACTAAGCTTTGTCTTCATGCCTGGCAGCACTTCCAGGATGTATAATTAGTTATCTGTTTAACAATTGCTGTAAACAGGTTCCAAAGCAAATTTGGTACCACACTTGTGATGGGATGGTTTGGAAATACAGACCTGTGTTGTTTCAGTTAGAAACACTGAAGTGATTTATCAGTGTTAAAGGTTTATACAACACACACATGGTATTGTCTCATTGGAATATTGGGCTGTGCATGAGTCATCTTGTTTTCTTTGCTTTTGCTGACAAGAAAGTAATTCTTACTCTTCGGTTATTTTTATCTGATCTTCTTCTGTATCAGTATTTTTACTTTTTCTCTGCTAAATCAGCAATACCAAATGCTTGCCAAAAATAACTGTTTCCAGATTAAAATAAGAAGCAAACTCAGTTCACTCCCTTGGGAAGGAGGGCTGATTTCATTTATACTTCAGAGATACCTGTAGCTAAAGACATGGGTGGCTGTTCTGAATCAGCCTAAAAAATCCCCCCCCCCCGCCATTCACCAAGGAGATTTAATTGGGAATTAGAGCTTGGCATTTACAATACAGTCCAACTAGATCTTCCCATTCTGGACTCATGCTTCATCCCCTTGCACTGCCTTGTACAATTGTGAGATAAGGATGGAAACATGCACACGCCACACCCACAAGTACCAGGCTTCCCTGCCTCCCTTAAAAGTCCAGAAATTCTCCCCACCATCACTACTGACACCTTTGCCCAGGATGAAACTTCTACAAAAATGTAAGGGAGAAACATTATATTCAGTCTAGTTTTAATTTTGAACTGCATTCTGGGGACCATTAATGTTGCTCAAGGGATCCTTCCTGAATTTCTAGGGAATGCAGTAGGCCAGGCAGGTGTCCCCTAAAAAGCATGGAGTGTGGATTACATGCTCCAAACTCTTCTGTGATGGTTTGTGATTCAACGGCAGATATGAGGGGAGTCCTCAGCAAAAGTGTTGGTGTGAAAAGAGTGCCGTTTTGGTAGGATAAACACTGATAATCAGTTTTCCACAAGTTGTCATGGATGCCCCTTCATACCTTCCCAATTTAAATCTCCTTTTCATGGGGGTGGGTAGGTTTTTAAATGAAGTTGTGTGTTTTTTAATTTATTGTTGTAAGCCACCCCGAGGCTTTATTGCGATGGGGTGGCATAGACATGTTTTAATAAATAAATAAATATTATGGCAGGAGAGCTAACAATCAAACAGTTTGACATTATTATCTGATTTGCAGTTATCTTATAAAATGCTCAGCGTACATCGCATGGGATGAGACCTCAAGTGATTAAGTAATATATAATGCAGGAAGCTAAAACAATACATATGAATGAGGGAACATGTGAATCGGTAAACCTAAAGACAGGGTGCCAGGACTGTTCTAAAAAATCCATCTGCATGTTGTTCATACTACAAACTCAAAACTCTGGAACCAGCCAAGCTACCTTCATGTCACCATGAAGCAAAAACTAATAGGCAGGTTGTGTTTTCTCACCCTTTACCCATCTATCTTTTATTTATTTATTCTGATAGATGATTAATTATGAAGTCACTTCTAATAGAAGCTCCAGCAAATGAATTCAAAATCTTATTAAAAACTCTCTCGTAGAGGCAACTAATTAAAGCCCAATAGATACAGAAATCACAATGTATCCATTTCTAATTATTAAAAAGTCTTGAAAAACACAGTAGTAAATCATCAATGTTCTTTTTAAATTACAGAGGTTTAAAAGAAAAGAAAAACCAGCATCCCACACATCAACAGAACAAGTGAGTTAACATTCCTACTGATCATTTTATTCTAATAATGCAAATCTTAGTTTTAAATTTAAACTTCCCTGTTCATATACTGATTTTATAATATTTTAATATGATATTTTTGATACTGCTTTCACAGTTGGCTTTCTAACATGTATTACATTGCATTGTAACATGCTTGTACCCTGAGATTAAGCTTGTTTTAATACACTCTTTAACATTTTAAATCTAAATAAAACTTGCTCTCTGGCTAGTGCATTATGCCCAGCATCTCAAATAACTGCACCTTGGGCACAGTGTGTTGTTGTATTCTGCTGTGTTCTTCAATTAACGCTTTTAGAGCTCAGTCCTTTGGTCCCCAGAGTAGCATCTTAGGCTGATGGTACAAATCCCCCATCCATAACCATAGACACAGCTATGACCTGAGAAGAAGAGATCTGCTCAATGATGCCCCCACCCCCCTTAATGGAAGAGACAGTGGACACACAGAGGAGGTACTCTGACCTATTGGATCCACGAGTCTTTTGTTTCCTGCCCCTGTCATAGCAAAGTATGTCAGCTAGGAAAATGCTTTTAGGTAGAATGGGAGCAAAATGTCTTCATGGCTGCATCCAAGCAGGGGTTTGGATGGCCCGGAGTTCCAGTCTGTCTGCCCTCTTCTGCCACTGCAGACCAGCTCAGGGATTAGGTGTGCTTCCTTCCACATTCACCACCTCTTTCTTGGTTGGCATCACATTCATGGGAGGTGCACTGGTGCTGCCAAGGAGGCTGGGGAAGGGAGAGACAGCTCAATAGGAGCCAGCTGGGAGCCACGCAGTGCCGGGCCTACCCTCTGGGCAGGAACCTGACAACTGGGCCTTTTTCTGCTGTGTTGTGGTGGGTTGTACTGACTGTGTTTTCTTAGCCAATCTGTGCTGGTGTGCATGGTTTGAGTGGGGGAGGCTAGTTGTATTTCATTGTTTAACATTATGAATATTATTGTATTAAGTAACTTTGTTTTGTATTGCTCTGCTGTTAATGTATTTGAATTTGTATTTGCTGTGTGTATAGTTTTGCATTTATTTTGATTTTGTATTTTTGCTATCTCAAACTTTTGATTATATTATTATAATTTGTATCTTGCCTTGCTGTAAGCCTCCTAGAGAGCCCTATGGATTATGCGGCAGCATACAAATGTAATCAATCTAATCTAATCAGTCTCATTTCCCCATCTGAATAGCATCAAAACTTTAAGATTGTCCCTACTATAGACTTTGATTGTAGAACTATGGAGGTCCATTTATACGTTGCCAGTCTCACATACTAAGCAAGTGAGTGACAGGAACTGCTGTGACTTGATGTAATTGCTGCATACCTGCTTATTCAGGCAAGTGGAAGAACCTTAACTCAATGGCAGAACACTTGCTTTACATCACAAAGTCCTAGATTCAGTCCCCAGCATCTCCAGGTAGAGCTGTTTCTTGGAGGGTGGCTGCCAGACAGTATACATGAGGCTGAGTCAGGTAGATCAGTGCTCTGAATGGTAGCTTCCTCTGATCTGTGAATCTCAGAAATGAAAGTTTGGATACAGCTTCAGAGAGCCCCACATGGTGCGTTTTGGGGAAGGTGTTCCTATGCTTACAAGGGAAGACAAACACAAGAATTCAGTGCTACTCCAGTGGGAAATGCGTCCCTATGGACTATCAAGAAAACATGCATGATGTTTGATGTTTTGCAGATGCAATTACATTCAATGCCTTGCAGATATACAGTGGTACCTTGGCTCACAAATGCCTCAGTTCACAAAGAAATCAGGTCACGAACAGAAAATTCATAAAAATTTTGCTGCAGGTCATGAACTCTGCATAGGGTAATGATTGTGAGCACGCACGCCTTCCCTGCATGGGTGCAATCGCGGTTGTACTGGGCGGGGGGGGGGGGAGATAGCCATGTTTGTGCCGGGGGGGGGATATGGCTGCAACTGTGCTCATGTTCCCTGCCTGAGCGCACCTGTACCCGCTTCCTCCCAGCGCGCCTGCACCCACCTCCAACCCGCACACCCACACCCGTGCCTGCCTCCCCCTGTGCACCCGCACCCATGCCTGTGCCTGCCTCCCCCCCAAGTGCCTGCACCTGTCTCCTCCCAGTGCCCCTGTGTCCGCTTCCCTCCCCAGAACCCGTGATTGCGCTCGTCTCCCCGCACCCCCCTGCATGATCGCTGGGGATGGAGAGATGGCCATGATCTTTGTTGTCCTTTGTCACTTTGCTTCAAATTTTTGTGAGAAAAAAAATAGTTGCATTAACATTATTTGCATTGGCCCTTATGGGGAAATTTGACTTGGCTCATGACCAATTTGGGTCATGACCAGAGTCCTGGAACAGATTAAGTTCGTGAGCCACTGTATACTTGCAAAATCCTTAAGCAAGGGAGAGGGAGAGGTTGACAGAATGTTGAATCACATTCTGAATGGTCAGGCTGGTTTGGATGTAGGTGGGAATTCACAAAAAAGGAAAAAGAGAAAAGGAAAGACATATAGTGTGAAGCAGGAAGGACCAGCCTCTCTGAATTTTTAAGAGATACAAATATTGTGATACTTATTCTGCTGTAACTCAAAACACCTTCAGCAACATTTAATATGTTGATACTTAGCCATGCAGGAAATACAGCGGAGAGAATAAAGCAGAAATGGTAAGCTAGACTGTTATGCTTAGACAACCAAGAAAGAATTAACTTTACTCCATCCAGGGTCATTTAACCCCTTGTAAAATAAGAATTGTTTATATTTACAGAAACTAGAATTTAAAGGTGCAAGGAGAAATTTTTGCCTTTCCAAATTTTGTTCCTCCCAAAGGCCACTTCCAAGAGTCAGGGTATTTCCCTTCCCTCTGGTCATTGGAAATGGTATGAGAGACACAGCAGAGGGGTGTGTGTGCGTGTGTGTGTGTGCGCGCGCGTGCACACACACAAAGGAATGGAGAACACAAAGAGCAAATCAGATATGTGCATCTTGAGCAGGGGAACAGCACTCTAAAACTAACAATGGCAGTGTGGGGAAAAAATAAGCTTGAACAAGCTTGAATAAGCTTTTGTCTCCACTTTCAATACCCAACACACACACACACACACATTTTCCATGAAATATCCAATTGGCTCAAAGGTATTCATGCTCAGAGGTGCTATATGCAGGTGCACAGGTATCCTTATTTTTAAAGTACACTCACTGGCATTGTATGTTGTTGGTTTCAGAGTCTTTGTTTCACATTCCCAGAGGGAGTCTGTTGCCAAGGGAGTTGAACAGATTAAGAGCATAGTGGGGTGAACAAAGACACACAGGCCAGGCAATAGCATTCACTATGGATATGCTTTGGCCCTGAATGTTTCTCGTATATGGCAGTCAAGCTGTTGCTAATGTTAGAAGGAGCAGAACCAGGTTTGCTTTCACAAAAGTTGGCTCATACTGTTTACTGAGGCCAGAGGGATGAATGGCTTGAAGTGATACCGGAGGCAAGCAGGCAGCTTGGCATGCAAGCCAGAGCCAAGTGTTAGTGAAGCCAGAAGATCATTAAGCAGAGAGATTTGATGACAACAGGCAAGAGACAAACAAATGCACACTCACCCACTCACATGCGTATGCGCAGACAAGAAAAAGAGGCAATTTTCTGTACCAGCTGTCAGCCAATCCTTGGCTTTCTATTAGCCAGCTGAGCAGTCTGGCAAATGCAATGGTTTCTTCTGGATGAGCAGCTTTTTAATTCAGAGGGTCAGTTGTTTCTAACAGGATTAACCGGATTAGCAATTTGCTCTGTCTTGAAAATGATCTGACCTTTAAATACCACACTTAGGCAATATCACAGAGATTTGTTAAAAGAAGGAATAGATGTCAATTAGACACGTGTGTCTCCAACATCTCTTCCCTTTCTACTGACCAGGGTGTATGCTCCCATAAATGGGAACTGGAAAGACACCGTATGTTTGGTGCACCCTCTGCAAGAAAGTTTAGCTAGTACTTCAGTGTCTCATGCATACACTTCAGTCCAATGGACATAAGAATTGGACCACCGACTGGTTCAAAACACAGTGAGCTTTGGCAACCCCTGGGCAACCCTCTCCCCCAGCAACTACAATTACAAGGCAACTCAAAAATCCATTTGATACACTCATTGGGAATGAGTCCATGCATCACAAATACAAGGATTAAATCTCTCAAAGTATTCTTGTGCCCACAACCAGTACCAAAAAGTAGTCTTCTTCTCAATGTACCAAGAATGATCTTAACCAAATAGAAGATGGCAAAAGGTCCACTTATAATACACATTAGGTCTTAATATCTACCTTCAAAAATCATGTAACTCCTTGTTAACTTTCTGCACAATTAAGACTGCAGAGTGCACTTTAAAAAGAAGTGCTTAGCTGCTTAGCTATTTTTGTTTTGAACCTGAAGCATTGCAGAACACTTGAAAATGAAGAGCTATACTTAGATAAGAGGATTAGTCAGCTCAGCTTACTTTTTAGCATTTTTAAAGTAATCAGTGGACTGCAAAATCAATTTGCATCTATATCTCCAACAATAGCTTTCTCTGACATGCATTAAAAACAAAAGCAAGGAGGGGAGAAGAAAACACCCTCCATGTCCCTGCCTTCCTTCATTTTGACACTCCTTCAGTGACAATTCATGTCACAGAGAATTACTTCTTGCCACTTCACATCGCCTGTTATACCATGTCGCCCTGACTTAACAGAACAAATGTGAGGCAATGCCATGTGACATAAAGATAGTGATATTATGCAACATTCCAGAGAAGGAAACAAAGTGATGTGTTTTGGAAGACCAGAGGCATTGTATTAGTTTTCATGCTACTGGTGCTACTGAATAATCTCCAGAGTTATTTTCCTGGAAAGCATAGTTGTCCATTTCCTTATGATATTTTTAGATGCCTTCTCACCCTCAATTTCATTTAAATAAGCTATGTTTAATTCTTTGGAGACCTTAAGAATTTATGTGCTACTCATCATTCATGTGCTCACCCTGTTTTATCTATCATGGGACCTAACCTAAAGACCCAAGGGATTTAAAGTTTGGGAACAGCTAAGAAGAGCTTGTAGAACTTGTGCTACACTGATCAGAATGCAGGTATATTTCATGGCTTAACAGTTTATTTTGTTTTATTTTTTAAAAGCTTTCCTATCCCATCCCCTACAAATGTCTTGGGATGGAGTTCTAGGTAGAGAGCAAACCAGGGTAATTGTTGATAGCCTGGTGGGTTGGGTTTAGGGTTTATAATGAGGAACTTGGTAAATTCTTAGAATACTAAAAAATTGTGGTGTTGGAAAAGGCACATGGATTAATTAGAACTCAAATTATCTGACTTGCCATGCTAGTACGCATCAGTCTTATTATAATCTGTCCAGACAAACCATTTGCTCTCTTGGATTGAACAGCTGTATTTTACTTCCCAAAAGAGCACCAGCAGGCCTTAATAAGTGGGTGGGTGCCTACACCATCATCTTCATTTAACTATCTCCTTTTTTTTCAGGGGGGTGGAGAATGTTGGCAAGCTATGCCTAAAAAATAAGAACATATTGCACTCATATCAGGTAAGTTTAATGAAATATAAGTGAAACACTGCAACCTTTTATATGCTGGCTTGAGAACTCATGGCCTTGCCAAATCTAATTTTGTCTTCTTTTTAATTCAAGATGATCCCATATTGTTAATTACCCTGAATTATTGTATGACTTTCCAATCAGTATCAAAACATACCCACTTCAGGTCAAGCAAGTATTCCCCTTGCAAAGATGGGTAGTCAATTAGTCCTTCATTTCCTAGAATATTCCTTCTTATTGCTTCCCAAATCTTTGTTTGTATGTTTGTTTTAGTTTTGCTTTGTTAAGACTATAGCTAGCCTTGGACATTACAAAGGCCCTGATGGGTTGCATCCGAGGGTTCTTAGGGAGTTGGTGGGTGAACTCTCACATCCACTGGCCTCCACTTTTGAGGCCCCATAGAGAATGGGTGAGGTTCCAGAGCACTGGAGGATGGTTTCAGTGTTCCCAATCTTCAAAAAGGGTAGCAGTGGGGACAAGAGGAATTACAGGCTGGTTAGCCTTATGTCCATTGTGAGAAAGACAATGGAAAAGCTCCTAATAGGAAATGCTTTGAGTCCCTAGATAGGGAAGGGAAGTTGGTGGCCACACAACACGGTTTCCATAAAAACAGGTCCTTCAAGGCCTTTGACAAAGTGTCACATGCTATCCTGGTTGAGAAACTGAGGAGTTTTGGGTTAGACTGATGCACTGTCCAATGGATTAGGGCATGGTTGACGTACTGAAAGCAGAGGGTAACCATTGCTGGGGAATCATCAGAATGGTGACCAGTGACAAGTGGACCAATCCTATTCAGTCTTTGCATCAATGACCTGGAGGAGGGGGTGACAAGTCTGCAGGTCAAATTCATAGATGATACTAAAATCATCCACTAAAATTTTAACCTATTTGCCCTCCCGCTCCTTGAGATTAGAACAGAAGCCCTCCTCCAGGATCCCTCTGTGAAAGACGTTAGGAGACAGAATACCTGGAGGAGGGCCTTCTCTGTGATGGCTCCCCAGCTATGGAAGGCGCTCCCCAGAGAGGTCCACCTGGCACCGTCATTATATGTTTTTTGGCACCAGGTTAAGACCAGGTCAAGGCCTTTTTATTTAATCAATATTTTAATATATTTTAATATTGAATTTTATTGTTGCATTTTATTAACTTGCAGCCAGAATGGGTTGTCAGATTACTTATGCTGTTAGCCATCCAGAGATGCAATTTTATAAATAAATAAATAAATAAATAAATAAAATGGGGGCGGTGGCTACAACTGAGGAGCAGTTACTAGAAAAGGAAATCCTGCTGAAACATTAAGGAGTGTCACCTCCTCTCACTGATTTAATGTAGACAAACCATAAGGAAAGGAAGCTATAACCTGCTTCTACCTGTTTCTTTCTCTTTTCCTTGCCAGCTCTCAAGTATCCAGTACTTCATTCCCTACCTTTTCCTGAATGATAAAGCATCACCCTATAACTGCTTTTGGCTTGCTGCTGTGCCATCTCCTTCTCTCTCTCTACCATACCTCACATGTGCTTTTCTGGCAGAAGTCCTCAGTAACTGCCTATGTAAATGCCATTGGCAGTTTTTTGTTTTGTTTTGTTTTGTTTTTTGTTTTGAAAAGACACCTTCTTTGCAAAAGTTCTGATCTCATCTCTATCACTTTCATCCAAGTATACAAGGGCACTCCAATACATAGGTTAAATTTGTTAGTGATACTTAATGTGCATCTGTAAACATGTTAACTTGGGGCTAGCTCTGCTGGAAGGACAGTAGCCTATCACATTTCATATTACAACCAGGGCTGCAGAGGAAAAATCATCAAGAACCAGAACTAAACTCTCCCTCAGGCATTTGTATTCCAGAAGGGAGAATTCCTTAAATATGGAAAGGTAGATTTTAGATGTGCTGTTCAAATGCCCCATCCCAATTTTCAAAACTCTTTTGAAACCATGGTGCCCTTTTCTGATGTTTCCCACGTGTGGGGTTGTCTATATTTGTCATTTACTTAAGTAAACAAAAAAGGGCTGCCTTCTGCTGAGAGGGACTGTTTTTCTCCATGCAGATTCCTCCACAGGATCAAGGTTTAAACCAACCATTCCTGAGGACAAGATGTCCAGATGTCTAATTTCATTTTAGGCCTGAAATTAGGGGCAAGAGGAAGATAGATCTCAGTGCTATGGTCCCAACAATACAACAGGGTTCTGTAACCTTGGAAGCATCAAGTGCAGCACCAAAATATTACATGAATTAAACTCAACATGTGTGTTGCTCTTAAGTAGTTCATACCCTCAACCACAACTACAGAATGCATTTAAAGTGCTACATATGCATATCAGAAATGTTCACAACAGCCCTGTAAAATGGGCCCACATTATTCTTCCAAAGTTTTAGATGGAGACCAAGGGAATTGTCAGTTACCTGTGACTACCTTGTGAGTGTGCAGCTCATCTGAGATATAAAGCATGGATTTCTCAGCATGCATTTTGTGCTACTGCAGTACTTTTCAAGATATCAGCTATGAAGATGGAAGGTCCATTTAGCTGTCAATGATAATCAAGAATGGACCCCATACGTGGCTGTTCTACTGAACTGTAAGGAACAGAGATAATTCAAGCAATTTCAGGGTATAGGGACTACAAAAGTTACACTGAATGGCAAAACATGGGTTGGCCAACCTATATATGATAGCCCATGTTATTTATCTCCAATAAATACTCTCCCCAATTATTTTCTACCAAATGCTTGGCATGTCTTTATTATCTTAAATTACAACAAGTAGCTTGGTTGATTTATTTTTTCAAAATGCCAGACAGACTAAAGGATGCAAAACTCTTCTCCCTGTGTGATCCTCCCATTTTGCCTGAAGTCTCCACAGGCGCATTTTGTAAAATGGAAAAAGAGAGAGAGAGAATAAATGTGACTAAATAGCACATGCTGTTTGACCACTGCATTACAACCATTGTATTTCGAAAGCCACTTTTTTCTCCCTTTTTTCATGTTCTACCACAACTTATTTTCAATACATATTTTGACACAGTAAAGAAAAGGCTCTTCAACAGTACTGGAAACCTCTCATTGAAAATAACATTGCAGTTATTATTTTGCACTTTTAAACTCCTGCTTATTCATTTATTTTCAGCACAGAAGAAGAAGAAAAAAGAAGGAAGGAAGGAAGGACGGAAGGAGATTTTCAGCAGAGCTGCTCAGTTAGGCCTTGTTGGAAAGGGGTGTTAGCCTTACCAGAGAAAAAGAAAACAGAATTGTAAGATGGTCATAAGAGCTATTGGAAGGTTCATAAAAAGAGAAGTGAAGGGAACTGTAATGGTAAATTATACTTCATAAGTATAAGTGCTTCTGGGGGTATCAAATAAAAAAGATATCGCTTACCAATTAAGAAAGATGCTAATTTATTCTTTATCATGGAAGAAGTACATAAGTTTATGGAAATTATTTTGTTAAGAATGGTTCTACATGTTACTACATGCTGGCAGGTCAACAGTAAAGGTGGGGTGTGGGGAAGCATTTTCCGGACAGTATTGGTGGGTGAGAAAGGACTGCTCAGCAATGCCAGACTAATTTATGTTCTTGAATCTAGAGGGAGGGAAGATCACTGGGAAGAGTGTTTGTTTATTTCCCTGTACTGTTTGCTCTACAAACAGAGAGATCACTGTTTTAAAATTTGGTTAGCTCTGCTGCCAATCAATTATGGTCTACAATTTCCCACCAAGAAATAAATGCACATGTACTGATGTAGGATGGCATTCTGTCCTTGTGCAGAGGAATGATCTAGTACAAGGCTGTCCTGTCCAAATCCCGTTGAAAGATAACTATAGGAATGGGCACTCGCAGTCTTGAATTCGTCAATCAACCACACATGGGAAACAGAATATTGAACAGATCAGCTGGTCTTGTAACACCAGCAGCAGCTTGTGCCAGTGACACTAGGGGATGGTGAGTGAAGGAAGGACTCATTCTGAAAGCAACCAACCACCTAGCACTGACAGAACCATTCTCAGCTGTGCCTAGTTCTGAGTGGGTGGGGAGTGGGATGGATGGGTGGATGGATGGAGAATTCTTCAAATATTAATGAAGTCAAAGATGAAATGATAGAAATGCCCCACAAAGACCTGGTCTGAACTTGTTGCAACTCAGTGGTTTGGACCAGCTGAGTTGTTAGCTCAGTGGTTTGAAGTGAACACACTTTTCATTTCAGGCAATAGTCCGTTGCTGAATTATCCTACCCAGGACAAAGAATGAGCTAATCTTGAAAGAAGAGGCTTAAATAAGTCTTTTGCTATTTTGATTGTATTCATCTTTTGTTTTGCCCAAGCTTTTCTAGAGAGTCTTTTAATAAATAAAAATCCTGGTTTGTACGTAAACACATGAGTTCCTTATATTCCCGCGCCCCACTGATCTCAACACCATTATTTCTTTATCACATGCTACTTGAGCTGTGACAAAACATGATACATTCCAGAGATACAAAAACACTTTCCATATCTTTCAGACATTTAATTAGACTGTCTTACATTTGAGCAATAGAAATGTTCTCATGTAAGAGTACATTTTGATGTTCTGATGGTTCAACTCGAAGAATGATGAAGTTATGTTCTGAAGCTAAGTAGGTCAGGCACTACAGCCTGCCTGATGTGTACCATCCGGGGACAGTGTGTAAGTTGCTCACAAGTTTTTGAAGCAAGGACAGAACATTGTAATAAATGAGTAAACACAATAATCCCATCCCCCATGTTTTCTATAGGCCTGAAAAACTTGAATCACCTACCCTCTCAATCTAGTACCATATTTTCTCAGTCAGAGGTACAGTAAAAGTAATTGATTATTTTTCTAATTATTCTGGTGACAGCATAATTTCTTCCTTAAAAATAAATAAACAAATCAGTATTCTGCGGAGCATGCTCAAGTTGGTAAACAAGGAGAAGAAAGCTAAATTCAATCTGTATCAGATACCAATTTATTAACCTCTGAAGATATTAACCTGTCTCAAACTCAGTATCTTTTCTTCTTTGTTTCTGAAAACTTTTTGTTTAGAATGAAAATTAGACTTGCTAATAAATAAAATAAACCAGTGATGATATTGTAGCATTTGGTATAAAGATTCAGAACATCCTTTGCTACATCAACAGGGTTCCAAACTTAGACATGGGGAATTGAGCAAAACCATAAAATGAAAAGAGTAAGGAATAGGGAATGGTGAGCTCAAAAAAGCACCGCCAAGCACAAGTAGCCACAGAACTCTAATGATTGGTGGGCAACTGTTTTCTCCCACAGTGCATTCTGGGAAAAGACACCATGCCATCATAGCTTGGAGTAATTCCAGAGGTATGATGGCAGGTGAAGGGACCCTCCCAGTCACTGCTGGCTGCCACTTGTGACCATGCAGCAAATAACTTTAACAGACAAGGCTGGCTTTTTTAAAAGGCAATGCTGCTTCCCTAGTAAGCCTGCCATGTCCATCTACCATTTTAGATTCCCTTCATCACTCTTTTCCAAAATGTTATTTCCACCCTCCCTTTCTCCCACATTTCTCATTTCTTTCACAGAACATCTTCGCAAATAAAATGTCATCTCAAGTCTGGAATAAAATGTGTGAAGGTAGAATGAGAATAATGAAAATGGCTTATACAGAAACCTTTACATTAAAGATGTATGAAACCCATATCCTCTACATTCAGTTTTAGCCTTTTGCTCAAAATCATTGGCTGGGCTCATGCAGCCTTGGCTTTTACATCCTATTGGCTTTACCACTGTACTTCAATGTAAGGCCCAAGAGCTGCAGGCATTTTCCAATCAGCTTCAGTACAACTTCCTGTTTCTCTCTGTCAGGAACCACACAGCTGGCCACCCCAACCCCCTGTTGGAATTCGCCTGCCTGGTATCTTGCTCACTGACTGACTGATGAGGTCTTGCTTGGACAATGTGGAAGAATGGGGAGAGACCTGTAAAAACCTTGAGCTGAGTCTGGCAAGAGGCCTCTGGCAGCCTAGGAAAGCCTTTCTTTCTAGGAGAGTCCCACACCCACTTTGGTGGTAGTGATGGTTAGTGCAAAAGTAGCTCTCACTTGGAGAACCATGAAGATCATTGGATTAGATAAGAATTGCTTGCTTTTATAACTATAGCATTATTCTTTTTTAAAATAAAAAGTTAGTGGAGTCTTTTTGCATGCAAGGAAATGATGGTTGGTATAATGTCCTCTGGTATAATGTAATGTACACTGTCCTGTCCTGTAATGATCCATCACGAAGGTATTGCTCCTTACCTCAGCCGTGATGCCTTCAATGAAGTCCATTCACATATACTGAGAAGACACTTTATCTTTATTACAGTGTTGGATTCCTTCCAAATTTGATTCAACAAGGCCAGTCCATATGGATAAGATGTGGGGGGGGGGGATTAAGCCCTGCATTTATTATTCTAGTAGATATTTCTTCTTCCAACCGATATGAGAACTGAAGTTAATTTGGAAAAAAGAATGATACCAGGAGACTGGTGGTATATCTGAAATATCATTGCCCTCCTTTGCTGTTCTTGCTTGTTTTAAAACAGAAAAAAGAACATATTTCACAAACCGAACTGAATAACAGCAGCTGGATTCATGGCCAGATTAAGGTTGTTGGAGACCCTGGGCAGTAATAATTTTGTAGAAATCAGCTATAATGACTAATGAGTTTATATCACAGCTTTGTGTCACACAGATACATTCTGCCCAAACTGAAGGCAGAATCAGGTCTCAGCCTCTTTGTGTAAGTATTTTGAAATTGCAAATGAACAGAAAGGAGAAGAATCTTTATATGGCAGAAGGAAGAGCATAATACATATTCTTCCTGGTCACAGCACTGCCAAGAGGAGGCAGAAATCATGTCAAGAGAGCAGAGATTTTTTAGCTGCACATAGCTAGATACTTTTAGCTATGCAGTGCCTGGTAAGAAGGAGTGACAGAATGAATTCCCAGTTGGCCTACATTCCTAGTCTTAGCTGGGTTCAGTGATGCAACTTATGTTTGCAATCAAGGTCCAAGGTCCACAAGGAAACAAAGTGGAGGCTAAATTGTAGAGCATGATTTAGGACAAGGTAGAGGAAACTTTTTCAGCCTGATGGTCACATTCTCTCATGGAAAACCTTTCTTATCAACTGTAGGGAGATCTCAAATCAAGGGTGGTTATGCCATAGCCAAAACTGGATACAGCCTCTGTCAAAGGCTTGTGGACATTATTTGGAGAGCAGTTAGAATAGCAGAAGAAATCTTTACCTCCCCATACTGCCTCCCTGCATTTTCTGCTAGATGGACTTTTCCTCTGCAGAGTACCATGCAACCTGGCCCCTCCACTCTCTTCCCCACCTGACCAGTCAAATTCCCCCTTTTCTCACTGACCAAGATTACTTCCTGAAGTTCAAATAGCAGCTCACACAGCTATTACCATACCAGCTGTGGGGAGACCAAGTGGAATTGGTGCAGACCTCTGATTCCCAAAATGGAATATACTCTTGACCTTGGATATGGAGAATTGGATTGTTTTATGGCCCCTCAGATGCTGTCTAGCAGCAAAAAGATTATTCCCTCAGTAAATCTTAGTTCCAAACTTATGCTTCTCACAGAACATTTCCCCCCAAAGTTCCAGTATGTTTTTATGTCACTAATTAATACTACTGTAAGGAAAAGCACAGATAAATCCACCCACTCACCCATTGTCTGTCTATCTTTGCCTAGCCTGCAACTGTAAAAAAGAAGGGCTGATTTTGGTGCAGTGAATGAGACCATACATATGCACTTGTCATACAAATATTTTCCTGCTGAAAGGAGATGCACAAATACCTCAGAAAAGTTGAAATGTGATGCATAAACAGATGTATTTGCCACCTTGGGACATGATTGCCTTCACTCCAAAATCAGATCTGTTCTGTTTGAAACTTTTTTTTTTTTTTTTTTTTTGGATGGTAGATGAGGCTGGTCCTGTCAGCAACATTTCTCCAATCACATTGCTGGAAGAAGAACCACAATGAGAATGGCTTGCTTCCTGAGCGCTGTTTTTCCTACTTATGTCATTTCCAGACATAATGCAGATGCATAATAAGTCAATGCAGTTTTGGCATATTCTTCAACAACTGTGAAGAGAAGAAGCATGAGAAGGAGAAGCCGCTGAAACTGCTACATCATTTTTTGGTAACAAGTTAAGCATAGAACAAACTGTAGAAAGTGTGGGCCCAAGGCTGCTCTTCTGACCTTCACTATGACCAAAGGTCTAACATATCTAGTTGTCTTGGTAGTTTTAACTTCATGTTGAAGAACATCAATTTATATTCATGGTGTCTGCCTGTATACAAATCCAAAACTTGGATGCTGTTAGACTGGTGCAAGCAGGGAGGATAGTCTAATGAGCCATCATGGCACAGTTTCATGCATGGGGTTGTGAAATCCCATTGGCCCTTAATGTAACCTGGCCATCAGAGGTGGTGAAGCTGAAAGACTGCAAGGTGGTTAAATGCTCCTTCCCATGACATGCCACCACAAGAGTGGAGAGAGGAGAGTCAGGCGCAACAGCTGCAGTCCACAATATGTTGCCTCTGGCACATTCCTATGCTCTTGAAGCAAGCAAAGCAGAAAGGAAAGGGATATTTTCTCCTTTATTCAGCTGAAAAAATGAATGAATGAATCATCCCTCTTAGTGATTTAGGGGAAGGCGGCTGAGGACAGGAATAATAGTCATCCTTGCTTCCAGGTGAAAGTGGGAGGCACTGCCCTCTTGAATTGGTTTTGTGACATCATCACATGGCCAAAACAGATTGACTACAGCAACGGTGGGTAACCTGCCTGAATTGTCTATCATGATGCCAAATCTAGTGAGCTACATGGTATAGAGATCTCATCACCAGTAACAGATCCTCTAATGTGAGAGCCAGTGTGGTGTAGTGGTTCAGAGCATGGGACTGGGACTCAGACGATCTGGGTTCTAGTCCCCGCTCAGCCATGGAGCCAACTGGGTGACTTTGGGTCAGTCACAGACTCTCAGCCCAACCTACCTCACAGTGTTGTTGTTGTGGGGATAAGATGGAGGAGGAGAATGATGTAAGCTGCCTTGAGCCCTTTGTAGAAAAAAGGCAGGATAGAAATTGAAAAATAAATAAATAATGTTCTGGGCTATTTCAAGGCAAGATAGCTGCTATGTGGTGCTGAAAAAACAGCAAAAATGAGGAGGTACTTGTACAACTAATAGTTGCTGGTAGCAGTAGAAAGCATGTTCTTACAGGACTGAAATAACAACAACGTATCAGCCTTGTCACAAATAATTTGTAAAAATATGCTTAATTTAATTATTTGAAGAAATCAGATGCATTGGATGGACAAATCAAATGCAAACTGATTCCTGATTCAAAAACAATATGGACATATCATATAGGTTACCTGGAATGTGTGGCTATAGCCACAACAGAGGCAGTGGCTTCGGAGGCTGAAGAAGTCATCACATAGTAGGAATTGGGCCCATTCCTCCTTCAGAAGATTTTTCAAGGTACATAGGAAAGGATTTCAGTGCAGGGGATGGAATTCCTAGAGGAAATAACCTGGCCAACTGATCCAGACATGTCAGGAAGTAGCAGAGAGACAATTAGCTCACAGGAAGCTACCAGGAGCCTGTTAATACAGAAAAGAAAATAGCAAGCATAACAAATCCCAGGAGCGGTTGCCAATTAAAGAAGGTGCAACAACTAAGTACAGGCATTTTAGGAAGCTGGCCCAAAAGTAAGAGAACCTGCCTTAAATGCATCACATTGACAATTTGAGTTTAGTTTGGTTCGTATTTGTGCACACAAACTCTGCCGGCACCACATGGATGACAGGAAGTAATGTCTTTGTGTAAATTTTGGCAATAGAAGGAATAAAATGGAACCCCATGAAACTCCATGATATAATGCCATGGTGCAGAGCCATAATGTCCCAACACACCTTCTGGAATTGGACCATCAAGTAGGAGCGAAACCATTGCAGAGCAGTGCCTCCAATCACCAACTCAGCAGCTTTTCCAGAAGGATACCATGGTTGATGGTATCGAAAGCTGCTGAGAGGTCCAGGAGAACAAACAGGGACACATTCCTCCTGTCCCTCTCCCTGCACATGTAATCATACAGGGCAACCAAGGCAGTTTCAGTCCCATAGCCAGGTCTGCATCCAGACTGAAATGGGTGCAGATGATCAGTTTCCTCCAAGTGAGCTTTGAGTTGCCTGGCCACCACCCACTCAAGCACCTTGCCCAAGAACGGGATGTTACGAGCCATCGGTCTATAATTGGAGACAGTCACTGGGTCCAGGTTTGCCCTCTTCAGCATTTCCAGATTTGATCTCAGTATCGTTCATTTCCTTGGCAGAGACAAGAATGAGAAAGGTGTCTGGCAAGTGCAAGACTTAAATTCTGGGTGGATCTTCGCATCACTAGCTTCAGATACTTCATAAGCTAACATAGGACCAGGGAAGCATGGCCATGTTTTCTGGTTTCAGGCACTTCATCCTCTCCATCTAGATTTTAACTTCTGTGAGTGCATGGAGGGAAAAGTGTAGGCAAGCACAACATTTTCAGCAATCACTCAGCATTTCAGTTAAGGCATCAGCCTTGGCTTCCCATTCCTTCTCTTTGCCCCCTTGAGCATAACACAGTGTGCTTCCAATTTTAATTCTGAAAGAAGTGCTTGATGTATCAGACATTTGGAATGTTGCTCATGTTTCAACAACAAAAAACCCTGGGCATTCTGTTCAGCATTCCAAAGCATCTATCTAATCACCATAGTGTTTATTTCTTGTAAAAACAGAAGAACACCCATTTTCATTTATCATTTGTCAAATGTTGCAGAGTGTGAAATGTGATAATATAAGCATTGTGTAGAGTAAATCAATGTAATGCCTCTTTTCTAAAACAAAACAAAAATGGATTTACTCTTTAAAGAGAAGTAAAATTTAAAATATTATATATTGTTTAAAAGCACTTAGCTTAACAATGTACTAAAAGAATCAATGATTTTCCTGCTTATTACATGCACTGATGATTACTGTCTCCGAATATCAACTCAATGAAAACCAATCTGCCTGGTTATGTTTTATGTTTGATTGCAAGATCTGAGTTTCACAAGAGAAAAGCTCTGCAGGAGAGCAGCAGTCCCCAAACTTATGTTTTAACCAGACACAGATGGAAGAGGTAGATAAGGGTTTTCTTATGAAGTTTGTGCAGTTTGTTCATATGATGGGAGAGGCATTCATAAGCGGAATATAGCTACTTGGTCCATATATTGTTCATAGGATAGTATATAGCATGCACTAGTCAGCAGTAATCTGTTACAGTGTTATAACTGAAACATTATCAAACTTAACCCTCTTTTACTTTTTTGTATTTGCATAAATGACTAAGCACATGAACTACTCAGAAGCCACAGAACCCACAGAATTCCAACTTTATGCCTTGACAGCCTGAAGGCAGGAGGGGGCACAAAAGGCAGGGCCCTCCTGATAGTCCTGAACCATTCAGTATCTTTTAATACCATTGACTGTGGGATCCCTCTGCCAACTCTCTGACTTGAGAGTGCAGGGTATTGCACTGCAATGGTTCTGTTTTTACTTGGAGGACCATCACCTCCAAGGTGGTGGTACTTGGGGAAGGTGGTACTTGGGGAATATTGTTCAGCCAATGGATTTTTCAGTATGGACTTCTTCAGGGGTCTGCTCTGTCCCCAGTGCTATCTAACTTCTTCATTACCGCTAAGTCATCTGGAGTTGTGGAGTGCATGGCCATCTGTATGCTGATGACATGTGGCTCTTTTCTCCTTTTCATCTTCACCAGGTAAAGCTGTAGATGTACTAGTGCCTGACTGTAACAATGGACTGGAGGAGAGCTAACAAACTGAAGCTCAATTAATCCTGATGAGAATTCAATGTTGTGGGTAGTCCTACTGGAAGAATGGAGGGTGTTTAACCTGTTCTGGATGAGAGTGTACTCCCCACTGAAGGACCAGGTTCAGAGTTCAGACTTCTCCTTAATCCATATTTGTGATTTGAGGCTCAGGTGGCTTCAGTGGTATGGATGGTGGCCCAGCTATGCCCCTATCTAGGCAGGGATAGTCCGCTTTCAGTAATGTACACTCTGCTAATTTCCAAATTTGAGTATTGCAATGAATGCTACTTGAGGCTGTCCTTGAAGAATGTTCAGAAGTTGAAGCTAATGCAGAAAGCAGCAGCAAGATTAATAACTAAGTAGGGATGTTTGAGAGTTCCAGTTTGGGAGATCTGTATCTGTTGGATTTCCTCAACTAAGCTCCCAGATTCTGACCCACTTTCTTTCTGTCCTAAGTCCACCTTATGCTGAGCATTCATGTGGGCATCCAGGAAGAAGTGAGTTCAAACAGAGTTCTGCTAGGTATACTTTGCCCAAAGCATTATGTATTTTTCTCCTTTTGTGCAAAGATAAATATACTTTGTGGGTTTTGCACAAAGAGCCACTAGCATTCCTGAGTGTTCACGGACTTGATCCCAGCATGGCTTCATCCCTGGCCAGGACCAAGTGTGGGAAAGAAGTCCAGCAAGTGCAAGAAAACTGCTTTCTCGCCTGGCTTCACATTCCTACTCATTATCCTAAACACATAAAACTAGTTATGGCTCACTTACATTGGTTGTCTGTATGCTCCTGAGCCTAATTCAAGATGCTAATTTTATCCTATAAAGCCTGACACAGTTTGGGACTGCAAGACTTGATGGAGCATATCTGAGCTGCAGTCTATAGCAATGCTATGCTCAGCATCTGGGGCCTTCCGCTCAGAGCCACTTCTGAGGGAGTCCTGGAACACAGCAGGAAGAAGGACCACTTCCCCTGTGGTGCCCCTCCCCATCGATGGGATCACTTCCCCAGTGAGCCCAACCTGGCACCAGCCTTGTTATCTTTTCAGCACCAGTTTAAGACCACCCTTTTTGTCAAGTATTTTAAAAATATACAGCCCAGGTTCTTTAAGACTGCAGGTGGCACAGTGGTTTAAACCACTGTGCTGCTGTGCTGGTTGATCGAAAGGTTGTATTGTGCTGGTTGTATTGTGTTTTTATTTGTATTTTTCATTGCTGTTAGCTGCCCTGAGGTTTTTTCGCAAGGGTGCGGCATACAAATATGTAAAATAAATAAATAAATAAGGTCGCCGGTTCGAATCTGCACATGGGGTGAGCTCCTGTGCTCCGTCCCAGCTCCTGCCAACCTTGCAGTTTGAAAGCATGCAAATGCAAGTAGATAAAAAGGTACTACTTCGGTGGGCAGGTAACAGCATTCCGTGCACTTCGGTGTTTAGTCATGCCGGCCACATGACCACGGAGACTGTCTGCAGACAAACGCTGGCTCCCTTGGATAGGAAATGGAGATGAGCACCGCCCCCTAGAGTCAGGCATGACTGGACTTAATGTCAAGGGGAAACCTTTACCTTTACTGTATTTTTGTTGGTTTTAATATTTGTAATTTTGATACGATGTTATGACATTTTGTTGTATTGTTTTCATAAAACTGTTTTAAACTGCCTAGCCAGCTTAGGCTATTGGGCAGTTCAGTTTCTCTAGTGATGGCATTTTGGAAAGCTGCAGAAGCTCAGAATAAAATATGTCCTGATCTCTCTAGTCTTTTTACTTCATCACCCACCCACTCACTGGCCTCCCCTCTATCCCTTGAAGGTCATTTTTCTGACCTCAGAGGGGCAGCCAGAAAGGTGCTTTGCTCACTAGGTGTGAAGGGAATGGAGCCAAATCTCCAGCTCCTCCTATGAAATTAGAGGGCAGTCTCTGACATCAACAGTGGTTTTCTGAATCACCCCATGCCCTTTAGGGTGTTCACTCAGGGACCAAGTGTCACACTCTGACCAGCTCTCTGACCCAAAAACCAAGCCAAAAGCATGAAAGGCCTTTCCTTTCCTGCTTTAGCTGGCACTGCACCTGATGGCACCTTGATCAACCAGGGTGTCTTGTACTGCAACTCCTACCATCACCAGTGAGAGTCACGTTGCTTTTCAGCCGCCATTACCTGGCAACCTTGAGCCATTTCCCAAAGGCCAAGGGGTATGTGATGGCAGGATCTAACGAGGAGTAAGGGACTATTGCTAAGACCTGGCACTTTCTGTACATCTGCAAATGCTGCCCATAGTTTAAGCTTCTTTCTTTTTTTCTTTTATTTATCAATCAGAAAACTTAAAAAAGAAAAGAAAAGAAAAAAAATCAGGACGCTTAATGTGAGCGAATGAATTGTTTAGTGTACTGTGACACCGACCAAATTAACTTGTTCTATGTCTCTTATAAAACTATATTTTAATGATTAAGAAATGTTTCTCATTTCATGCAGCTTTTAGGTTGGGTTGACTTAAATGAAAAGATTCAAGATATGCCCACTGCTGCTCTCTGTTCCACCAAATTTGACATGCAGTTTCTTGTCCAAAATTGATCTAAGTTTTCTTTTTTAATTTATACGCACATTCGTCTTAGTCCACCCCTTCTGGTTTATCCATTTGTAAGAAATAGAGAAGGAAATTGTATTTTAATTCATCTTCCCACAAGAACTATTATTACAGAAATGACAAGACAGGAGACATCACATAATTGACATTAGATGGGCACAGAAGAGTCTTTCTGTTGGGTATGGAGAAAATAAAGCTATTAAATTGCTATTTTTTATTAAAACAGGACAATAAAGAGAGGAAGACAGCAATTCAGTGCAAACTGAAGCAGAATGGAGATGAATGTTGCACAGTCAGGACAAAGCTACTCTCTGCTCACTATACGCATTCAGCAAGACACTGGAGGCGCCATGCAATTAAAATCTAATGGGCACCAAGGAAAAAGCAGGGGTTTCATAAAATGTCCTGCTCAATCTACTCTTCATTGGAGGCACAGAAAAACTGAGCCTGAAGTAAATATAGGCAGTAAACTAATGGTGTGAAAATACTACAATAATACAAACTTTACAGAAAGTAAAGATGGCTCAATACATACTACACATAAAATCCTATCCTAGCTTAAACCCGAGATTGAGCATTTTTTTAATGCACCCAAAGTCTTCAAGTACAGCCAGGGGAGGCAGGTAGTGTGGCTGAAAGTGGGGTCATTCCCCCACCCCACTCAGCCACTTGGGAAAAACATGTGGAAAGGAAGGTGGTGATGTAAAGTCTTCCAGAGTTATTGCCAGATACTTCAACAAAAACAATGAAAAAGGTCCTAGTGATGTTTTGGTGTCACAATCAAGTCAGGATAGTATGCCACATTTTGTAACTTTGGATGGTATGCACTGCTTTTGGACACCTTCCGCTGAAAGGATGTTTACTTTTAATGGACTCATGTGGGACAGATTCTCAGCTGGAGCAAAAATGACCCCAAAGTCAGATAAGTAAGTTTGAATGAAATGCAAGCTGTGATGAAAAGTATTGGTTTTGCTGAGTCAAAGGAAAAGTTCTTACTGGGAGATTTTTTAAAAAATCAAGTTAGTAAAGTGGCATTATAAACTTCTAGTGTAAATATATACCTCTGATATTATTTGTCATAATGTGAAGGAAATGAGCAATTTGCCAGTTCCAGGCTGCATCCAATGCCAGATAAGTGGATTTTTTCTTGCACAATGCAGCTTTCCTTTCTTTTCCTTCATCTCTGCATCTACAACCCAAGTCCTCAGTCCTCCAGTGCAGTGAGTGGGGTTCAGTGGGCTCTTGCAGTCCATTCCACCAGTAGTTTTCTTTCTGCTGGCTAACAAACAGGATGGAATACAGCCCTCTGAAAATAGACTGCATAATGGTTTTCTCCACCTCTGTACTCCTTTTTCACATGAAATGGTTAAAGCAGGTTCTGTCTTTGAATCTGTAAATAACAGCAAGTAACTAAAGACTTTAGACTGCATTTGTTTGACTTACTTTGCTCCTAGCATCTATGTGCATTTTTCCTCAGTCATTTGAAAAAAGGATGGAATCAATTTCTAAGCAATAGCAACACTGATTTAAAGAAAGGTGGGGCCTCTAAATCATCTGGTGGAATACGTAGCTCATTGTGCTTGAGGACTATTTGGAACATGGCATTGAAGAAGAGTGATACAAATGGCTCACCATTTTTTCCACCAGTGATGCTCAGATGCTGACCCCAGTTGCTGATAGTTCAGTCTCTTGATTTGGGTGTAGACCTAGTCATACGCAGAACAGACTGGATGGGACAATCTCATCCAGTCAAGCACCAAGTTCATTGTCTTTTTGGCACAGGCTAAGCTGCCTTCTTCACCAGGCTTTTCATGGCATGAGGGAGAATTTCTGTCATTTCTTTTAATGGGTCTAGTTAGTACTGAAATTGATTTAGCTGTTAAATTGCTTTTAAAGTTTTGTATACTAAAAAGTTTTTATATAATCTTTTATTGTATTTGTGGTCTGTTTTTATGTTTTGCTATGAACCACCCAGTGAGTTTCAACTATTGGGTGGTACAGAAATGTAGTAACAACAACAACAACAACATGCAATAATAGGTGTTAAGTGACCTGGCTTGCATTACAGAGGGGGGGGGGATGTTTCCCTCTCACAATTGTGCCCGCCCGGGTACCTGGTTCAGCACCGACCATGCCTGGAGGGGAGGGGAGGGGAGGGGAGTGGAGGGGGGTTGCTCTGGTTTATTGAGCTTCTATCTCCCTTATGGGCTTCCTGTTCTCTCGAGGCTGGGGCTGGAGTGCCTCCACTTGGTGTTGGGTGACCAAGACAGATTGGGGATTCTGTTGGTGTACAGTGCACCCTTCTGCCCAACAGACTCCCTGCCTAAGCTGACGGAGGTTGTGTCGGACCTGGTGTTGAAGACTCCCAGCATGCTGGTCCTGGGGGACTTCAATCTCCATGTCGAGACGGTTCTAACCGGGGTGGCTCAGGACTTCATGGCCTCCATGGCAGCCATGGGGCTGTCTCAACACGTCACTGGCCCAACCCATGAACGTGGACACACTCTGGACCTGGTTTTCTTGACCGGACTGGAAGAGGGTGATCTGAGGGTGAGGAATTTAAGTTTGATGCCCTTGTCATGGTCAGATCACTTCCTCATAAGGTTTGAGCTCAAGAGCGGCCTGCACTCTGTAAGGGTGCAGACCCGATTGTATGGGTCTGCCCCTGGAGCCAGATGAATCCTGATGGATTCCTGGAAGCTCTGGGGGATTTTCCGGTTGACAAGGGTGGTGATCCTGTCGATGCCCTGGTTGAGCTGTGGAATGTGGAAATGACCAGGGCTATTGACACGTTCACTCCCAAGCATCCTCTCCCACCTGGCGGAACCAGTTCATCTCCATGGTATACAACCGAATTACGGGTGATGAAGCAGGTTGGGAGACGTCTAGAGCATAGGTGGAGGAGATCATGGGGTGATTCTGACTGAACACACTTAAGAGCCCACTATCGGGCCTATGCTGTGGTGGTGAGGATGGTGAAGAAGAAATTCTCCATTTCCATTGCCTCCTCACAATGCCGTCTGACGGAGCTCTTTCGGGTAGTTCAGGGGCTGGTACACCCAGGCCCAAAGAAAGATCTGGTGCCACCCTCGAAGGCCCACTATGATGAGTTTGCCGAGCATTTCAGGGAGAAAATCACTCAGATTCACCACGAGCTGGACTCTACTATTGAATCAGATTCCACTGGGGAGTTGCCATCTATGCCGTCGAGTCCACAATTAATGGATGAATTTCAGTTGTTGCAGGCTGCTGATGTGGACAAGGTGCTTGGACAAGTACGCCCTACCACTTGCTTACTAGACCCATGCCCATCCTGGCTACTTAAGAAAGCCAAGGATGGGATTGGGACCTGGATCCTGGAGGTGGTCAATGCCTCTTTAAGAGATGGCCAGGTACCTGCCCCTTTAAAGGAGGCGGTAGTTCGGCCAGTCCTAAAGAAGGCATCCCTCAATCCAGAGGTGGCCGCCAATTATAGACCGGTGGCCAACATCCCGTTCTTGGGCAAGGTGCAAGAGCGGGTGGTGGCGGGACAACTCCAAGCACTCTTGGATGAAACGGATTATCTGGACCCATTTCAGTCTGGCCTCAGACCTGGGTATGGCACTGAATCTGCCTTGGTCGCACTGTACAATGACCTGTGCAGGGAGAGAGACAGGGGGAGTGCATCCCTGTTGGTTCTCCTGGACCTCTCAGCAGTTTTTGATACCATTGATACCTTCTGGATAGGCTAGCGGGATTGGGAGTTGGAGGCATCATGTGGTGGTGGTTCTGCTCCTATCTCAACGGCCGATTTCAGAAGGTGGTGCTGGGGGACTATGGCTCTGCACCATGGCAGCTATGCCATGGAGTTCCGCAGGGGTCCATTCTGTCCCCTTTGCTATTTAACATCTACATGAAACCGCGGGGAGAGGTCATCAGGAGGTGTGGGCTGCGGAATCATCAGTACGCAGATGATACCCAGCTCTACCTCTCGTTCTCCACCAATGGCTGTGCTGAACCAGTGCCTGGCCAAGGTAATGGGCTGGATGAGGGCCAATAAACTGAGGCTCAATCCGGACAAGACGGAGGTCCTGTTGGTGGGTGGCTCGGGCCTCGGGACGGGGGACTTGGGCCTTGTCCTGGATGGGGTTACACTCCCTCTAAAGGACAGGATCCACAACTTGGGAGTGCTCCTCGACCCAGAGCTGTCCTTAGAAGCTCAGGTGACGGCGGCGGTGAGGAGTGCCTTCCTTCAGCTTCAGCTGATACATCAGCTGCATCCCTTCTTGGAGTACGACTGCCTGGCGTCAGTGACCCATGCGTTGGTGACTTCCCGTTTAGATTTCTGTAATGCACTCTACATGGGGCTACCCTTGAAGACAGTCCGGATACTTCAGTTGGTGCAAAATAGAGCTGCCAGGCTGCTGACGGGGACTGGGTGTTGTTCTCATATAACTCCAGTTCTCTGTCAGCTCCACTGGCTCCCGATTGAAGTCCGGGCTCAATTCAAGGTGTTAGTTAAGACCTATAAAGCCCGAAATGGCTTGGGACCTGGATACCTGATGGTATGTCTACGCCCATACATGCCCTCCTGCCCCCTGAGATCAGCAACAGAGGCTCTCCTCTGGGAACCCTCTGTGAATGACATCAGGAGGGTGAATACCTGGAGGAGGGCTTTCTCTGCAGTGGCGCCCCACTTATGGAATGCGCTCCCCAGAGAGGTCCGCCTGGTGCCGTCGTTATTTGTTTTTCAGCACCAGGCCAAGACCTTTTTATTTAAAACTTATTTTAATTGTTAAATTAACTGTATTTATTGGATTTTAAAAAATTTTAGCCAAGATGCACTGGGAGTGGGGGTTTAAGAAAAATTTTATTGTTCTATTGTTTTTTGTATATTTGTATATTTTTTGCTTTGTTGTAAGCTGCCCCGAGGCTTTGTTGCGATGGGGCGGCATAAAAATGTTTTAAATAAACAAACAAACAAACAAACTTCTATGTTGACTTTGACTAAGTCTGGTTCTTTTGTCTGCCTGAGATTAAAGATGAATAAATATCCCTGCCATGTCTTCATAATTATTGCTGAGATACATTCAGTTGGAGAATCAGAAGCCGTACAAGTCTAAGATTGGCCCATGCTTTGTCCCTTGCCAGAAGGCCAAAACATTGAGCTAGCTGATATGCACATACACAGCCTTTTCTCCTTATGTATGCAATCCAAACTGATACTCTAATGGGGAGGGGGCTTCAATCACCCCATCAACATTGGCCTGGCCTGGATCTAATGCCCTGTGCCTGGCATTTCTACAGTAAAATGGTGATACAATTTGCTTTATTAATGACTATTTTATGGCAAACATAAATAAATAGTAAATAATGAATGTGTGCCTCCCAGAACAGTCCCATAGTGTATACGGGTGGCAGATAAAGGTCCCCTTACTTCCCACACTAGGGTCCCAGTCTGAATTAGCCTTGCTGTCCCCATTGTAGAATAAAAATGGGGGTGGGGAAAAGAGATGCAGTGGTTAGTTAAAACTTTCATGTCCGTTTTTATTCTCTAGCTCACATTAAGGTTATGATGACTGAAGGCTCTTCTGTCAAGGCACCTCTGCTTTACACTACTGTTTACTTAAAAACTAAATATGATCATGGTTTTTGTTAAATATGGAAAATGGGTAGCCTTTACATAATGAAAATTGAAGCCAAATGCCATATTTAATCCAAATTTGTTCAGTCACTGTAAGAGAAATCAATAAGTTGTTAAAATGTGTAAAGGTTAATAATGCTCAAGATATAGCAATCCCTTTAATTAATTAATATTTTTAGCCTTTCCCTGGAACATGAATGTGTAGCACTACACAATTTAACACATGATTCTGTCACATTGCCATATAGTTAAACTATGGAATTCACTAACAGAAAATAAAGAGATGGCCACTAATCTTCATGGCTTGAAATAAGGGTTCCGTACGATCCCTGCCCTTCCCCTAATGTGCCTTCTCTTGTGCATCAACTGGCTTCTGCATGTAAGCCAAACTGCTGTGCATCATCTCCAGTTGTCTGCATCATGACTGAGGAGATTTCACCTGTCTGATAGCCTGCAAGTTATTCCATCAAAAATTATCTAGCACATGCACACAAACACACATAGACTTATGCTGTTTAGCCAGCTTATATTAGTTACATCAATGTTGGCTATCTGTGGAGTAAGTGTACCACTGTTTACTTTCCTGTTTAAGTCATCAAATTGTTCTGGTATGTCCATGTCTCAGTTTTGTTTGTACTTTACGTGGTAGTAGGCAGTAATACAATGGGGAGGAAGCAAACTAGGTCACTTGCATAACTCTGGGTCAGGCTTTGCCAGCAGCAAACCCTCTAGATATTTCAGAGTACAGCTCCCATCAGCCCCAGCCAGACCAACCAATGGTTGGGGCAATGGAGTTTTTAATTGATCAGATACCTCAACAGCTGCAGTCTTTCTTGTTTCTGATTTACAGTACATACAGATCCACATACAGGGTCTTGGAGGGCACTATGGAAGTGTGTTAGATTTCGTACATGACTTGCTTTCTGAAACTGAGAAGCAAACATCTGGCTCTGTCTGTCTGGAGTAGAACTAATGTAACGTGTGCAACATTATGCAGCTAGAATCTCTGCATATTGACATCCCTGAGCAGTAAGACAACTGGAAATAATGGGAAGGATGACGATGATAGCCCCTCTACCTACATTAAAGCAATGATTAAACACACTACTTTAATTCACATAAGTGCATTTGTAAAATATGGGGCAAGAGAGAAACAATGCAGAATTGATAGATTTCCTAAGCTTTGCAGGCAGTGCCAGACAAAGCACTGACTCAGTGTTAGATTTACTGGTTAATAATAGTCCTGTTCAAGCTTTTGCCTGAACACATGATGGCTTAAAGTAGGTGGAGGTTGCGGCCATAAATGCTCGACTCGCACTCCTAGTTCTCTGGGCAAACCTGCCCTCCCCTCTTAGTATAGACCTTGTCTTGTTAAACTGGTGAGGAGGTCTGAAAAGGAGATCTCCTGTTGCTTGAGCATGAGCGGCATTCTCTGCCTGATTGGTGCTCCCAATTGCATTGTTGTTATTAGTTGTGAAGTCATGTCTGATCCATTGCAACCCCATGGACAACATTCCTCCAGGCCTTCCTGTCCTCCATCATCCCTCGGAGTCCACCTAAGCTCACACCAACTGCCTCAGTGACTCCATCCAGCCACCTCATCCTCTGCCGTCCCCTTCTCTTGCTGTCAGTTGCTCCCAGCATTAGGCTCTTCTCCAGGGAGTCCTTCCTTTTCACTCATAGGTGGCCAAAATATTTGAGTTTCATCTGCAGTATCTGGCCTTCTAATTGCATGGGAAGTTCTATTTCCCTTCCAGGGAATGTGAGCAGGATGCCCTTTCAGACCTTGCTGCGATTCTGCACTCACTGGCAGGGGCAGAACGGCTGGAGGCAGAGGGGCATGGCCAGCAAGCATGGCCCAGATCCAGGACCTACTTTAAGCCCACACTTATTCAGGCAAATGATTCATGTTAGTAAAAGGCACTGTGAAAACATGGGATTTCAGGAACCATCAATGCATTAATGGGAGAATTGCAGCACGTTCCCTTGTTTTAGGGTTTATCCAAATTCATATATGAAATGTTTGAAAATAAAATGATTGGATATTGTGGGGAAAAGATCAAACACAAGGTTGGCTTAAACTGATACAAAATCACTTTTGAACATAAGATAGCAAAATAAAAGCCACAAGAAAGGAAAACAGAGATAAGTTTGAATATATACCTTTTAAAAGGAGTGTGCTAGAAAAGATTTCAGATCCTGGAAATCAAAGTTGCTGTGGCTTTTTGTATCGTGGCCAAAGAATGATAAGACTTTCTAAATGGTTATCAGAGGCTGCAGGAAAGATGGCCTGTGGGCTGTGAGTAAGGGGTGGGGGAACAATATCTGAGCTTAGAGGGGAACAAGCAAGAACAGTCCCCTAAAATAGATTGCATTCTACAGGCACAGGGAAAGGTGAGCAGCAAGCCCTGTTTATGATGTTTGAAAAGCTGCTGGTGAAACTTGCTTGGGGAATGTGATATTGGTGCCATGGTGACCTTGGCAGTCTCTGAAGTGGCAAAAGTGCTTTCTCATTGTGTTTATACTGATACACCATTCCAGACAACCCAGTAAAGTGGAATTTTAACAAAATACTCTGGGTCCTTACATGGGGGACAGTTCTCAAATTCACTTTCATTCCCTTATCTCAACAATTTCCAAGGGCTTGGAGTCAAAAAAGGTCAAAATTTTAGGGTCAAAAAAGGCATTTTTTTAAAGGTTTGCCCAGCATCCTTGCAGATACTTCTAAGTAAAAATGAGAAAGTGACACACTGTAGACACACCTTTAAAGTAATGTTTTCTTTTGGCCCTTAGATGTTTGGAAGAGAAGTTTGGACATTGTTTGGATGAGATGAGCATGACTGTTGTTCATGACAGGGCACTTTGAAGGGTGTTTATTCATAGGGTTGCCAGAAGTCAAAGACAACTTGGTGTCATGCAACAAACACAGATATCCCTTCCCAGTTTGATTGCATAAAGACGCAACTATGCAAATTTATTTTACAAGCAAGTCACACTGATGTAAGTGAGATGTACCTGCTACATCTGCACTATGTAAGGGAGTCCCCTGTGTGAACTGTGTGAACTTTCCACGTACAATACAAATTCTACCTACAGTATTAGCCATCCATCCACTAAAGAGGGGTGGATAACTACGGGGAATCTCAGTTGCTTTCAAGATTTTACATTTTTAGGTTTCTGTAGTGGCAAGATCTGAGAATTTTAGGCTCCTCTGTGATTTGCAAGCAAATTTGAGCAGCAAAAGTAATGGGGGCAGAAAGCTTGGCAACAACTGTGTCCATCTCATGCATTGCACATTTCTAACTCCTGCAGTTCACTATGTTGGCTAACAGGATGACCAGTAATCTGGCAAACCCTGACTAAAGACAGGTTTGCTATACTACATGGCATTAGTTAAGTAATTCTTTCTTAGTTTCAACCCTCTTCCTCCATTTGCAATATGATGCTTACACTATTGGCTGCCACTACAGGACTGCTGCTCTTTAGAAGGCCAGATACTGAGGATGAAACTCAAATACTTTGGCCACCTAATGAGAAGGAAGGACTCACTGGAGAAGAGCCTAATGCTGGGAACAATTGATGGCAAAAGAAGAAGGGGATGGAAGAGAATGAGGTGGCTAGATGGAATCACTGAAGCAGTTGGTGTGAGCTTGAGTGGACTCCGGGGGATGATGGAGGACAGGAATGCCTGGAGGAATGTTGTCCATGGGGCCGCAATGGGTCGGACACGTCTTCCCAACTAACAACAACAACAGGGCTGCTGCAATATTACTGGGGTAAAATGGTCAACATGCTTTGGTTAACAAGATAAAGATTCTGCAAGCTACTATTATTGTTTTCTATGTATTACAAAAAGGGACTCATTTCATAATTGCATGGCTGTATAACACAGTGGGCTTCAACTAGCAAATTACATAGAAGTGCTACCTAATGAGTACCTGCATCTTTTAAGTGAGAGGGAGAGAGAGAAAGAATGAAGATGCAGAGATCTGCTGTCAAACATGCATTCATATGTAGCAACTTCTTCCTTCCATTTCCCAGTAATGCATAAAATACCAGCCATTGACAAGAGGAATGTGGTTCACAGGCCATCCCAAGCCACAGTGGGTTGCACCACATGGCAGCAGGGTGACTTAGCTTGATTTCCATACTTTTGCCTCTTCACTAATACTGCATTGATATTTGGCAATGTTCCCAACACATGTTTACACCCCCTCCATTTTTAAGAGAGTGGGGGAAATGCTTTTAGTGGTGAGCACTTCTGAGAAACTGCTGAATTCATTGAAACTGTTAGTCTGTCAAATGCCGCAAATCATTTTGTCATTTCTTATTTTTGTGTGTGAACATTGAACTGTTCTGTAAGCTGATTAGAAGCATTAAACTTTATTGTAGTACACTTTTCTACTATTTGAATAATAATTCTCTTCAAAAGCTCTGCCTAGTTCTGAGCACCTGGAAACTAAAAAGTAATAAGTCTTAGGAGGAAAAGAAAACCACATGGAATAACATCAATTGCATTTGACAATATTGGATCCATTCTATTTCTTATTCTAATACTAAGTAACAGGGAAGTGAATTTAGAATTCACTTGAAAAGGGAAGTGAATTTAAAAGCAAATAACCATTAAAATATGGAAAGACTGGCAAATGGGTAAAACAAATTTAATGAGTTTCTTATTCATTCACACACACACACACACACACACACCAGTATAGTGATAAAATAGTATTGTCCACTCCATCCTGGTGGGTTGTCCAAAATCTGAATCATCAAACTGAATTTGTGTACAGGACTGACATTCTTTTTGCAAGCCATAGACAATTTTATTAAGTTGATACCAGGACATTAAGCAGGATAGAGAAGAGGGAAGAATACTCTTCTGCTTCTAATTAATCCTCATGCATTCAGTAGACCATCCTTCACTGTAATTGAGTTTTCAGAGACTTCACAGATAAAAAAATTCTCTTGTTTCACCTACTTTGATTTGGGTCCAGACCTGAATCTCACTTCAGAAATCTCAATCTCCATGATTCTCATTGACTAGAATTGGAAATCCACAAAAGGCTACCACATTATTTTTTCTTCATGTCAGAACTGGAAGATATTTGCATGTGGAGAGGCCTCCTATAATATTAGGAGCATTGTGTTACACACATTTTAGTGCTGATGCACACACACAAACACACTCTTAAAGGGAAGTGCTGAGATTTTTGGTGAAAATTACAGAATTAGTTACCTAGTCCGAAGGGATCAAACCTACCATGTTTCAGATAAGTAGGTGAACAGAATTTTGTGTAACAGCAGTTTTCACACTGTGGAGGTTTCCAAGAAGAGAAATAGGGTGGAAAACAAAAACAGGGTTGAGGGGGGATGATGAATATGAGACATAAAGTCCCAAAAATAGAAGGACTTGAATATCCTGCATTTTCAATCAAGCATCTCATGTTACACTTTCCCAGGTCCCCCAGACAAGAAAGGAAGGACAACAGTCAACATGCGAACTGCATCTAAGACTGGAAAAATGATGTTCACATCTCACTTCACCATTTAGCGCTCTGCTGGCTTGGATCCAATTAGTACCACTCAGACTATCCTAGCCAACTTCATAGGGTTGTTGTGGGATGATAAAAAGGGAATAAGAATTGCTGAAACTTATGTAGTGTACCTTTGTGGGAATGCATGGAATCAAGTTCTCTAGACTTCAGTCCTGCTCAGTATTCTACTTGGCTGGATGTGAAAAAAACCAGGATTATACATTGGAATAACTACAGAATTATACATTATGGCCATAAGAACTGCAAAACCAATAATAGCTTTAACCTTACCAATGCATTTTTCTTGTCCTTCCTTCAGCAATCCTGTTGTTGATTTTTGGACCTATATTGTGATACTGATTTCCATGTGATTATATTTATATCTTTTTACATTTCCGTGGTTTTATGGATAAATTATGATATACCCTTATGTACTTACAAATCCTATTCATAATTATCTGATGCCGTTATTGCCCTCAGCGCTCTAATAACAAATTACTATTCTGCATAATATGAGTTTGCTGAATTTTTACCAAGATGCAATTCTGGTTATAAGATGGCTTCATTCTGTTGATTTACCTATGTGGAATTAAGCCAAAGAAGTTTATGGTGGGAAATAAAATCCAGAATGGATACTGTTGGCACTGAAAAATAGTTAATAATAAATCAGAGGTAGGCATGGATATGAAAATACTAATTTATTAGTAATACAATTACATTTAAATTATGGTTAAGTGACTACTAATACAGTCTAATGTAGGTGAGCTGTGCATTGTACCACAATTTAGGTTAAAATCCTGATTTTCATTGATATGTAATGCCTGTTTCAGTATCCTTGCTTTCTGGAAATATTATGTGCAGATAAATTTAGGCTTTCCGAATGTGCTTTAACATGTTCTTCTCTTGCACCCACACACCCACAGAGTTTCAAAGTAATGTACCCATTATTTCAATACTTGCAACTTTTGAAAACTTAATTTCTGAATGTTTGTAATTTTCAAGCTTACATTCCATCCCTAGTTAGAATAATTACAGTAGGATGCACTTAAAGAACATTTTATATGAGAATGGATAAAACATAGATTAAAATGATGGATGAATATATAAACATTTAACAGAATACATTCATTAGCCAGAGTGTACACTACATTAAACAGTATTTCTATAATATGTTTCATTTTTATAAATTTTGCCTCAGCTTTTTAACCATGAAGCAAGGAAATTTGTGAGTGTGCAAATAAAGCTTTTTCGCTCATACATACCTGATGCATTTTTGGAGCTGAGAACTATTTGGAATAGTTGCAATCTGCAAATTTGTTCAGGAAATAAGGATCAAGTAAATTCATACTGGTATTCACAAATATGAAATTCTTCACACATCTGTAAATGGCAGCTTGAAGCAGTGGTAAGCTTGCATAATCCTTCAACCTGACATCTTGGCCAGGGGAGAAGAAGATGGGAGAACATTTTTATTTTTTATTTAAGAAAACTGGTATCTTTTCTGCTGCAGGGAATCAATCCAACCAACTCCACCTCCCCATTTGGTTGTGCCATGCATTCACAAATGGGAAACTTGCCTTACTAGTAGGTGCTGTTGATGACTATTATTAAATTCATAACAGAAGCTGCCATGGAAGACTGATCTCCTGTTTCGTGCATGGAAAGAACCCAGGAAAAAGGTGTGTCCCATACCTTTTTGCCTTTCACTTCTTTTAGCCTCTTATGCAGCCAATAGAATGTCTTCATCAGACTCCTTAAGTATCTACTTTTATGTAGCATGGAGGTTAGGTCAATAATGCAGCAAGAAAAGAGACAGCAAGTTATAAATAAGAACATGTAAAACTTTATCTTGCAGTGGGGGATGTTACAAGGAAACTTTTAAAAGATCTCTGAATGGATAATCATACACCATGCAAAAAGGAAAGAAGAAACAATAAAGGTAACACAAATAACCAGGGATAAACACCTGCTGCTAATCTAATTAGATATGTCCTTATTTTATCCATCATCCCAGCAGTAGCTTATTGTCATAGATCCACCCTTTTCTTAGCTTGGTCCCCAGTTCTCTCTCACTCCCTCTTTTCTCCCTCTAGGCCTCTGGGCTTCTTTCTGTATTCTTTTCATCATGATATTTCTGAATCTTTCCTGTCCTACTCTGAATGGTTGCCCTTCTGCTTCAGGCTATATACATATGTAGATATGTTCATTTTTGCCTTACATTCCTATCCCCGAGACCTTCCTCTGAGATCCTGCTGAACCTCCTAAAAGCCCTTGTTAGGCATTCGAACTCCAATGTTCCAGTAAATGATTTTGCTTTTTAGCATGACCCTGTGTAGACCCTCCTGCCCACTTTCTAAACCCCTCTTCTGCAGATAATCTGCCTCCATGAGCCTTCTGCAAACCTGTCGGCTTTCTGGGTCAACATTTTCATTGAAAACATCTTCAAGTAAACATATGATCTTTGCTTGGTACTAAACAACACAGACACAGAAATGCCTTTACTCAAAATAGCTTTAAGTCAAACTATGTTTAAAAATGTGTGGCAGTCCCGTGTCTTTGCAGAGGAAAAACACAAGTTGCTGTGCTTTTGCCTCAAAACAAAAACAAAAACAATGCTATATATAATGCACTATAAATACTTCGTACCAAAATGCCAGTCTCACAAATAATGAAACATGGCATTTGACACATCTTTTCACTAAATGTTTTATGCATAGTAAAATAAAAAATGTAAGCAGTTATGAAATGAGATGCAATCCGTCTATTTGCATGCTGTCCCATTCCATATATTGCTATAACTGTCTTATTTTCTTTAGAAGAATTTGAAAGCATATTGAACTTATTCAGCTTATAAATGATGTAAATATTTACTCAGTCAATGCAATCAATATATATGCAGTTGAGCCCTTTTTTCGTGAAAATATTAGCATTGACAACAAATGGGGCTATTTTTAAAAGAGATTTCCATTATGAACTCCTTATAAGAGAGTTAAGGAAATATATATCCACTGCGAAACCAGTCCAGCAAAGATGCATATGTGTGAATAATACTGGGCCACCATGGCATGTTCAGAAGAAGCAGAATTTGCGGTATACCGTTACCCATTAATTCTGTGGCATAACATACGGCCAAAAGACTAATGTGGTCAGATGCAAAACCTGACAGCTTAATATATCAGTGCAGCAAATGTGGAAGATAGCTGGGCAACCAATGATGCTTAAAAGAATAGCATTTAAAAAAGACAAATTAAAAAAAGTAGAAAGACAAAAACAAATACCTTTGATTGTTTGCTATGGTTACTGTTATATTATTACAAGACATTACACTGCACTACATCACATTGCATAGCTTTATTACAGTACATTATATTATATTACAATACATTATATTGCATTGCTCTGTACAGCATTAGACTATATTATTATACTATTTGAAAGAAATTATTTTCTGTCACTGTGATCCAGCAAAAGTTGCTTGAGCTTATTTAAATCCCACTGACATTTGTCATTTTTGTCCCAGCAAAATGTTTAGTGGGGCTTAGGAGCAAATCCTAAATTATGAACCATATAGGAAAGAGTAATTATGCAAGCTTTTGAGAGAAACCATTAGGCACTGTAAGACCCAGTCAGATGATGTTGACTCATTAAAAAAATCCTCTGGGAATCATTCCTGACTAGTAAGGAATGCAACTTTTTTCTCCCATAGATATTTGTGTAGGCAGTGGGAGTGTGTTTTCACACAGGGTTCTCTCTCTGATGAGCATATGTTAACAGGAACATGCGGAAAGTATCACCTCCATGCACAAAACTGTACAGAGTTCAAGACTTGCACAAAACTGAAGTTCCTGAGCATGTGGTGTGTCTACACTGTGCTTGCTTTTGCAATTGAATCTCATTACATTTAGTCTCATTTCTGTATTATGCAGTGTATGCATGAAGAACAGCTTGTGATATTCATGTGAAGGTCCATATTGTGGAAAGAACAGACAAAAAATAAAAATTTTTTGTTTAAAAAAATTTAAATAAAAAATTTAAAAATTTAAATAAAAAATAAAACCACAGCTAAGTGTGAGCTTCAGAGAGCATATATGATAAAATTATGACCATTCCCTCCTTCATTTGACTTGCTGTCAGCTAACATTTTTACAGGTCTGAATCTGTTTCAGAACATGATTTTCTGTCAGCCCTAAGCAAATATGGCTACTAAGTAACATACATTTTTTGTGTAAAAGGATGTGTGATTTATTATCTTGCTTCTAAATCCTCCTCATCTAGAGATTTTGATCACATGAATTCAGAGAGGTTCCTTGCTCCCAAAGATGTGCTGTAATGTGTCTAGCAGCTGTATCTTGTTTTTATTTATTATATATTTACTCTAAGTGCAAAGGGCCTGGTGTTGATCATGACTGTAGAATGGGGCAGGGTAGGCTTTTAAGATCCAGAGCAGCCCCCTGCATATACTCTAGACCAAAAAGATAAGCCCTTTAGAGATTCCTGCTAGTTAACATGCAAAAATATTATCTGGCCTTCAAGCATTTAATTAAATAAAAGAAGACATTGCTGTTAATAAAAATAAATGTCTGCTTTTTCCATTTGTGTGTGTGTGTGTGTGTGTGTGTGTGTGTGTAGAAAGTTCAAGTAGTAAAGAAGATGCCATTGAACATTGTTGTAGTTGTTGCTAGTCACGAAGTCATGTCCCACCCATTGCAACCCCATGCACAACATTTCTCCAGGCCTTCCTGTCCTTCACCATCCTCCAGAGTCCATTTAAGCTCTCACCAACTGCTTCAGTGACTTAATCTAGCCACCTCATTCTCTGCCATCCCCTTCTTCTTTTGCCAGCAATTGTTCCTGGCATTAGACTCTTCTTCAGGGAGTCCTTCCTCCTCATTAGGTGGCCAAAGTATTTGAGTTTCATCTTCAGGATCTGGCCTTCTAAAGAGCAGTCAGGGTTGATCTCCTCTAGGACTGACCAGTTTGATCGCCTTGCTGTCCAAGGGACTCGCAGGGTCTCCTCCAGCACCACAATTCAAAGGCCTCAATTCTTCGGCACTCAGCCTTCCTTATGGTCCAGCTTTCACAGCCATACATTGCAACTGGGAAAACCATAGCCTTGACTATACGCACTTTTGTTGGCAGGGTGATGTCTCTGCTTTTTACTATGCTGCCTAGATTCGCCATAGCTTTCCTCCCCAGGAGCAAGCGTCTTTTAATTTCTTGGCTGCAGTTCCTGTCTGCAGTGATCCTGGAGCCCAGGAAAATAAAATATATCACTACCTCCATTTCTTCTGCATCTATTAGCCAGGAAGTGAGAGGACCGGATGCCATGATCTTAGTTTTCTTAATGTTGAGTTTCAAGCCAACTTTTGTGCTCTCCATGCCATGCTGTGAAATGCCATGCTGTGACTGCTATTTTGAATATTTGAGTTGTGGCAGGGTGAATTGTTGAGGTAGCTGAAAAGCCACTCATGGCCCTAAAAGAGTCCATGGATTTTGGATGGCTTGACAAACATCCTAATAACCCATCCTCTCTTGGTCCATTTGCAGTGGCAAGCTACAAAGTGCTTGGCCCTGGACAAAATGTGAAAATGATGGTGGGACCGTGACAAAAAGGCCAATGGTAAGATGATGTCTTCTCATGTGTGAATGAAGCTAATGTTACTGATTACTTAATCACAATGATTAAGGGTAGAATGGAAGGGTAGAAGGAGGAAAGGAATCTGTTCCAGATGCCACCACCGTCTCTACAACTTGTCCAAGACCAGCTGAAAAAAGGGAATGAGAGGATTATATGCTTTTGGTAATAGTCTGGAATATGGCAGAGGAAAGGAGTAGGTCTTTCTTTGATTTACTTGGGTTTTTCTTTACCCAGCTTTTCCCAGTTTCTGGGAAAGAGCTAAGAAGGTTTTCTTCAACCCTTATCAGAACAACCATCACCTGCTGAGGTAGGTGCAGGAGCCATATTTGTGTTTCCAAAGGTAAGTTTCATGGCTTATTGAAACTTATAATGGTAGTGAGAGAGAAAGGGTAGAGGAGCAAGTTTTATCCCCACACTGTGGTTCTGCTAAGGCTAATCCATATGAAGGGGGTGGTCACAGGAGAACCAGTGAAGGTCTCCTATTTTAGCCTCAGAGCTCTGTTTGCCCTGTTCCCCATTTCTGACTGCAACCCTCCCCTGAAACATTTTAAACCAATTTGAAATGTGCTTGTTTAAAGAAGGCAACAGCAGGGGGTGGGACCTGACAGTCTTTATGGCCCCTTCCAACTCTACTATTCTATGAATGCACAAAAACTGCACTACCACATAAACTAAAGTGCATTTTCCAAAATGAACACTTTTTTTTTTTCAAATTGGCCTACAAATGTTGGCACTTCTCAGGAAAATTGAACTTCAATTTGCATTTATGCTTCAGGTTGAGAATGGAGCAAATAAAAAAAATTAATCTAAGCAAAATTCTCATACATCCCCAGTAGATGTACACTTAGTGAGCTTGGAGGTGAAAATACAGGAATCTTGATGCATTGAAACCTTGCTGATTCTCTCACCCACAACCCTTGTCCCCTCCATGTCATGCATGTGCTGGTCCCGTATCTGTGAAACCAGTAAATGCACATGATGAAGCAGTACTATCATGTTGTTCAACACATGAAAATCTCCCCCTTGAGAGTTTTATGGGAAAAAAAGGTTGAGCTGGGAAATTCTGCACTTGTATAGCTGACTAATGAAACCAACTCCTAGGAAAACCGTAGTAAATGAAGTCCAAAAGTCTGCCTTTCTTATTTATTTATTTGTAGAATTTATATGCCGTCCAATTACCAGCATCTCTGGATGGCTAACAACATAAATAAATTAACGACCCACTCTGACTGCAAATACAATATTAAGATTCAATATTAAAATATATTAAAATATTGAATTTAAATAAAAAGGTCTTAACCTGGCACCGAAAACATATAATGACAGTGCCAGACGGATCTCTCTGGGGAGCACATTCCACAGTCAGGGCGCCACCGCAGAGAAGGCCCTCCTCCAGGTACTCTGTCTCCTAACTTCTTTCACAGAGGGTTCCCGGAGGAGGGCTTCTGTTGCCGATCTCAGGGGGAGGGCAAATAGGGAAAAAGGCGTTCCTTAAGATGTCCTGGTCCCAAGCCATTTAGGGCTTTATAGGTAATAACAATGGAGAATGAATATCTCAAAAATATACCATAAGTTTGTTTTTGGTGTGAATTGCAGAATACTTGAGATTTAGATGTCCTTTCAAGGTTTTAATCTTCTATTTAAAAATTGCATTTTTATTCTTCTATAAGAGAACACCAGCTTCCATTATGGCTCAAGGCCTAATTAAGTATCACCTAGAAATGCATGTTATGCATGGTTCATGTAATGGAATGCTACTTTAGGAATGGGCCATTTTGACACACTGCCCAGACAAAGAGAATACAGTAGACCTTGGAGCTGTGTGGTAGGTGACAGTATGGAATTGGACAATGGGATTACCTGTCTCCTGATATCTAATTCCTACAATGCTGTTGTTGGATTAGCAATTCCAGCTGACTCTCTGTTGAATAGCACGTATTTGTCTAGCATTTGTTTGGTACCTGACTCACAAGGTTCCTGGTTTGTGCCATGTAACAGCTGAAACTCTCTGCTTCTCTATACCCAGATCGAGATAAAGAGCTGCAGCCTATGGTCACTGGGCAGGTGTACTGGAGCCAGCCCTTAAAGGGAGAGTCCAGCATCAGTAAAGGCAAAAATAGAGCACAGCAGAGCATTTCTTCTTGTATTGGGACAGGTATAAAGTAAAATAAAAATAAATGTGATGTCCTTTCCTTCTGCCCTGCCAGGGTCAGCTTGGCAGGCTTTGGATGGGATGGTTGGTTTGTTTGCATTTATATCCATGTTTCTTCCAAGAAACCATACGCGGTGTCCACAATCCTCCTCTGCCTCATGATATAACAACCCCATTAGGCTAAAAGTCAATGGCTGGCCGAATGTTACCCTGTGAGCATCAACACCTGGTGGGACAAGAGTTGAGTTCTCCCATTTCTCAACCCAACACTCCAATTACTGCACTAACCCCTCTCTACCCCTGTGGAGTGAATTGCCCTTTCCCCAAAGGATTATTCTACAAGTATTCTTAAACCAGAATACTGCTTTGCCAACTGCATTATATAATGTCAGTACTGAATATTCAGCAGAAGCTTATTTGTAACACAATCTCTTAATCACCCCTCCTCTTCAGTCTCCATTTTTAGTCAAGAGAATGACAAAATATTTTTTATATTCATAAAGATCCTGGAGTGGTCAGGAGGTGCCCATACAAAAGGCAAATTACTTTAGCAACATTCAAAGTCAAAGTAGACTGTTTTAGAAGATGACGACATTCATTGATTCAGATTCAATTGCGGGTTTGCCCTACTATCTGCTGCTTACCAACTGGAAGAGATCTAGGGACAATTAAGGAATTTAATTCTGAATGGATTCTGAATTCTGATAAAACCTGACATGATCTCCACTAGACTGGCAGTTAATTCTCTACTGGATTTCACACTTCTTTGCATGTTCTCAGCAGTTTAGGATGTATATTGTGATGGAAAATACAGATAGAACACTTTCTAATATGGTTACACAAAATCCCCAATCTCAGAAGTTGCAGGCATCCAATGAAATGCATAGAACTGTGGAGATAGGAATCACATCTGCACTCCCCTTACCCTCCAAAACATTTATACAGTTAATTTGGCTTATGTCTTCCTTGTGGAGGGGAGACTCAGGCACCACCAGGATTCTTCAGAGGACAACAATGTCTTGCTCCTCAACTTCCCATGCTCCAGAATATGTCTTGCTGTGACAGCTCCAAAGACAGTCTTCTATCTTTAGAGTCCCACTGACATGAAAAGAACTGCAGTGGTAGAGGGGCTTTCTGAGGTTGGAGTCCCAGCTCTGACCAAAAAAGGCTTCTCTGAGGTCACAGCTGAGACTCTGCCTATTCTTTGGTCCCACAGACTATTCTGAAGACCTCAGAATTGCACCTTAGAAACATGAGTTCTATGAAGACATTGGAAGCACGACACAAATTAATTCTGAAATGGAAGAGAAGAAAAGGAACATAGACCAGAAAAGGGTTATTCACCCATCCTCAGGCAGATCTAGCAACCCTAGTAGGTCTCCTGATGGACTTGCCAAATGTTGAGCATGTGTTTTTAAAAAAATGTGCACTGTTTCACATGAAGTTGAAGAAACACTAAATCTGCACATGCATTTCATGGGAAATCTGCCACTTGGGCCAAACTGTCATGCAGTGCAAGCTTTTCCTTTCCCAGTAGCTTGTTTCAGACCAACTGCATGTGTTCCATTCTGCTCAAGCTCTTGCAGCAGAGATGGGCAACTCCAAAGGCTCTAAGATAAAATTTCAAGCCCTGTCTGGAATCCCCCCACCCCCTGTGGGTCATAATGTCACTGTATGCATCTCAATTTCAGTAACATTAGCAGCAGTGGCAAGGAAATAAACAGTTTGCCACCAAATGTGACAAAGCAAGATGGTGACCAAAAAGGGCTAAATACTTTGCTACTGAAAGTTCAGCAGCAGCACATCTGTTTTGTTGACACTGCAGTGAATCTGAGGCAGGCATGGTCCATACTGCAGGCGTGGGAGCCCATCTGTAGCTCTGAGGCCATGTGTTAGCGTCCCCTGCTATACAAATACTTGATCTCAGGTTATTTTAGGGCTGGGTGACTTTTTATTTGCCCCAAAGGTTCTGTAGAATATTGTAGCCTTTAAGAAAAGTCATGTTGGCCACCTCACCTTAATTAGAATGTTATTATGCCACTTTAAAATTTCATGATAAATCTGTTTAGGATATAATCAGAAACAGACTGTGTAGAGATAGAGAGGCAATAACATACAACCAGCACCACCACCATGTTTTAAACATTATTCAGTTCACACATACACACACACTCAGAGTCATGCAGATAATTCCAGATGCAATGCACCTTCAGTATGACCCTGTCTATTTTCTCCATCTACTTCATTTCCAAACACAGCCTCCCATTGTCCTTGACTGCTGCCCATTAACAGCACTCTCCATAAATCTTAATTGAACACAGCAGTGCATCACATACTCATCCTTTCTAGTGAGTTACTTAACCCTTCAGGCACAAGCCTACAGCAAGATCAGGTCAGAATAATGAACAGGCAGGAGGGAAATATAAGTGCTCACAAGATCACTTAATGATGCGCAGAACACGCAGTCCATGGATATTGGGAGAGGCCAGATATTATTAGAACAATATTGATGCAAAGGAAAACTGATGTGTACATTCTATCAAAGTGAATCCTCAGGAAACAAGTCAGAAGGCAGCTATAATTTCTGTTTGTGAGGGGGTGGGGTGATCTAGAAGTAATCAATATTTTAACTAGTTTGCCATAGCAGGAAAAGATCTCTCAACCTCACCTCCATCATTTGCAACGTTTCAATTTAGAAGAAAAGTCAACCAAGGAAGATACATGATTGAGGCTTGTGCAGTTATGCATAACATGGAGAAAGCAGCTAGAGAGGTCTCTCTCTCTCCCTCTCCGCCCCTCCCTAATGAAATAAAAGGAAAGAAATTCAGGACAAAAGACAAAAACACACACACCCTCCATGCACACACCATAACTAGTGCATAGAATTCACTGCCTCTGGATGTGATGACTTCCACTAACTCTAATAACTTTAAAAATGGAATGGATACACTGATGGAGAAGAAGATTGCAATCCTGCACATGTTTATTCAGAAGTAAACCTCATTTAAGTGATCCTAGAGCAGGTCTCACTGAAGTAAATATAGGGCTGTACACTCAATGTAAGGCAAACAGGCATGTCACCAAGTGCTAGAATTTGCTGAGAATGAGTAGTGTGGAACAGCTACTGTGGACTTTGAAGAATCATCTGGTTGGTTGGGATGCGAAGCTCAATCTGATTCAAGAATCTTCTTGCTTTAAAATGAAATAAAAGTTTGCCCTTGTATCTTTCACTATTCAAGTCTGTAGGTATGAACTTCTGCCAAGTGTCTTCACTCTGACTTTTGGTTGGAGGAGGTTTTGTTCTACCTCCCCATTACTGAGCTTGGGCACAAGAGGTATACATGTACCAGTCCTCAACCAGAGAGTGGTTAATCTCCTCCCCCAAGTATGACTGGCTTAGGGGAAGAGATTGATCACTCATCCACCCTAATATAATAGTACTGGTCAAACCAGTTGCCTACTGGGGCATTGAATTGGTCTTTTCCCTCCACTTCCTTTTTTGGCCTGCTTCCTACTAGGTTTTTGAGGATCACCTTTTTTCCCTTACTCTATATTGTTCTCTCATTAGGCCAAATTGGATTATTTTCTCCTGTCCACACATTTCAGCAATGTTTAAGGTAAGCCAGGATACATTGTGGTACTTCTGGAAGGTCATGTGGAACTCTCCCAACTGTTATTGATGCCAATAACATAACCTTCTATTCATTTATTGGTTTTTCGTGTAACATTTTCATGCTTTTTGCCTGAAAAACTGACAGGCTCATCATCTTTATCATCATTTCAGTCTAGAGAGAAGGATTCTGGTGGATCTGGAATTGGCAAGTCCTCACCATGGGGTAGAGGATGCAGTGCAAAGGAATGTTTGGATATTCCGCAGTCCACTTCTTCTTTCTTGAGTTCCCTTTTGCAACTGGGGGAACCATGAAAAAATAGCAGTCACTACTATGATTGGTGGGTTCCCTCTGCACCATTGGGACTGCAAAAGGCATGGACTTTTGTCTTCTTGTTTAGCCAATGACACAGATAAGTTGCACATGTAATGCAACAATAATGAGGGGCCCAACTCTTGCCCTGATCCCCTATTTTGCATTCAAAATATAGGTCGTATGCCTTTTTTACCACTGCTGTCATACTGCACTTTTGAGATGCAAATGTAACCTCTTGTCATGCCTGACAGCTCGACAGAGATATCTACTCATGAGGAAGAGGCAGGAGCTAACAGTGAGAGTCAGGCATTGGAACAAAGGGACTTATATTTGAGGCCCAGTGTCCAGATGGCCCCTCTGCAGCCTGACTCTGAGACTGCTGAGCAAGTAACCTCCCCACAGCCTGACCCCTTAGCCCCTGAGTGAATAGCCTCCCCACAGACTGACAGGGAGGCGTCTGAAAGAGTAGCTTCCTCTCATCCTAGCTCTGAACTGCCTGAACAAGTGCCCCCCCCCCACCCCCGGCTCCTGACTCTGAAGCTGCTGAGCAGAGTTCAGGAGAACAAGAAGACATAACTGTTGCCGAGATGCACCGAGGGGGGAGGGATAAATGATTAATTGTTTATGGTTTTATTGTATTTTATTATATTGTATTTTAAACTGTTGTAAGCCACCCCGAGGCTTTGTTGTGATGGGGCAGCATATAAATGTTTTAATTAAAAAATAAAAATAAATAATAAAATAACGGGGAATTTGGCAAATGCCAAAATTAGGAGGACTTTAAGGTGACAAATCCAATTACGACGACAGGACAGAGGTCTGTCCCACCCATGAACGGAAAGGCGAGACAGGAAGGTCTGATGCCACGTAGTCTCCTGAGGTAGCTCAGAAAGGAAGAAGCAACTAAACTGAAAGGGGCCTGTTATTAGAGCTTATCAGTTACATTATAAATCTTGTAGTGAATAGCAATAAAAGTCTTTAGCTTCACTGCTGGCTGCTGTGTGAGTTAATTGGAGATGTGAGTTACGACCTCACAACACCTTGTCACAAATGTAACAGAAGTTATCTGCACTGTTTACACAGTTTTGAGGCATCTTGGCTTCTGAGAGAAAATATCACAAAATTGTTCCTTGGAAATGCAATGACATATCCACAAGCAACCAGATGTAACTGTATGATGCATAGATCAGACCAAGACAAATGTTCCTTGAAATAAAAGAACAATAAATTAGAGTTAGTAAATAATCTTTAGTCTCAAAGTGTAGATAAATTTATACACTTCCACGTGGTACCATTTTCATTGCTCTACTATACTTTGTTGAGAAGTTATGAGGCATCGTAATCATCAAACACCTCCCTCCTTTGTGTATAAATCTTTATTGTGAAATACCTTGAAAAATTTAGCCAACCAACACCTTTATCATCTAATCAATATATGTAAGAATTAGCACATTTTATCTTGGAAGTCCATAATTTCCCAAAATTTGTAGACCAGTGTCATTAGTTTGGAGTGAAAGTGGGCATTTTCTCCTCTGGAAGTTTGATCCATAGTTGGAAAATAGCTGGACTCAAACAACATAATCCATATTCACATGGCTATTGAGTGTGGTTTGTCCGTTGGACTGAGGGTTATGTTGAAATGTGGGATATTGTGTTGTCTGAACTTAGCAGTGCTAACAAACTATGCCTTGTTAGCCATGAACAACCCATGAAAAGAACCCATGGCTTGTTGGATTCTGAAGTATGGGTCTATCTGTTGTTGGGTTATGAACCATAGTTTGGCTATGAGAACTCACTCATAGTTCCATGTTGCTGTGTTGTCTGAACCCAGTCCATATCACCCTTTTGCATAGTGCTGCAGATATTACTTTTAGAACTATGAATGACCTTCATTGTCCCTATAGTACCAACTAAACCTTGCCTGCAACTAACAGGTGTAGAGCCATGTTAAATGCATCATGAATCTATTGACCCACAAGGAAAAGATCTGACCACTTGATGCTGCTCTTACATCATGGAAAAATGTCAGCAAGCTCATTAAACTGGCTGTAAATCCAACACAAAAGTTCAGAAGTGATTGTTTCAGGTGTTTTGCTTGTCTTTAATTACATCTAATCGTGCAGCGACAGATGTCACATTCTAACTTTTTTTCAGTAACTGCAGTTTGCCCACACTTATCTGTCATTTTGAATTCCCAAGCACTAGCTTTGTCCCACCTCAGAGATTTTAGAATCAGATGCCATAAAGAGAGGTTCCATTCTTAATATGCAAAGGGAGAGAAAAACTGTTGATGTTTCATGATTTAGCAAGATTTTCATTTCACAACCTGCTGAAGGTGAAAAAGAATATTTAACCATGAAACAGAGCTAGATGTACAGCTGTTTGCAAAAAAATTTTTAAGTATAAATTTTATGCACAGTAACCATTCTATCACCATTCCATCATTCTATTTATAAACAGTAGAAATTCCATGTGCGTGCAGAACTTCCAGTAGATTATTCCATGATCACTGTGCAGGAACAATCCAGATATGTTCTCATGGGCTTGTAAGATTTTTTTATTTTAATTTTGCACCTAGTGCAATTAAAGTCTTTTGTCTGTGTGTGTGTGTGTGAGTGTGTGTGTGATAATGCAAATGAACTTTAGACAGATCTGGGAGAATCAGGGGAAAATGCACAGGTGTTTTCATCTAAACTCCTGTACAAACTTAGCTGGAACAAGTCCCATTATCTCAGTTTATGTATAAAATTGGTCTATTAAAGATCAAATGGCTGTTTTCCTTTTGTGAATGTCACAGGAAAAAGGAAAAAGGGGAATGAGGAAGGGGAACAATAAGCAAATTAAACACCATTTTCTTCCCCCCTCTGATATTGGAAAAAAATTGGGTGGGAGATCCTCCCCCTCTCCAAATAAAAGGATTTTCCTCCCACAGTTGAGAGTGGGGATTCTGGATCTTCACATCTTTACTGGCTCTGAGAGAGAGAGAGTTGGATTCTGGGTAAATGCAAGAGCTATAATTTCCTGTCTTGCCAGTCCATGCTTTCAGATGCCCAGCAAGGGGATCTCACCACACTGCCACCAGCAGCTACAACCTTGGAGACAGCCGTCCTGGGCGCTCTGGTCTGCTCACTGCACTTTACTGGAGTGGTGCTTGGAAAATGATTGTGTCTGTGCTATTCTGGGACCCAGCACTCTCCTCTTGGGAAGGCTGCCCTACACATGAGGAGCACACAGGCTAAGTGTGGGCATTGCCAAAAAAGCACTTGTCTTCTACTATGGCAAGTGGCAGGGGAAAGGCAGGTGACACAGGTAAGGCAGCATAGTCTGGTATGTAGTTTCATGCACAGGGGCCAATGCCACCATAGGAAGAGAAGATCGCGAAGCATGGAGAGACTGGTTGAACCAAGAAGGCAAGGTAAGATACCATACCACAGTGACCATGATGCATGGCTTACTGCTATGCACGAACACAGCCTATATTTGTGTAAGGGCTGGGATGTGAGCAGCAGGAAGCTGAAGAGGGGCACCAGGATGCAGTTAACACAGTCAGTGTTGTGAGCTAGGTGTTCCCTCCCTAGCAAGACAGACTCTCCAGCACTTCTTGCAAGTATCTTTATTCTACCAAAAAGTCTCTGAGCATACACAAAGACAGACGTTGAACCCTCTCTTCCCCTCATTGCCCTAAGCTTTGCTTATGAACACTTTGGGACCTGTCCCTGAAAGGAGGGGTGCTGTGGAACTGTGCATGCCTGCATTCTGAGCCCCAAATTGGGACAGTCTGCAGCTGTGATGGCATGCTCTGGGTCCACTTCTCTGTCTGGCTGGCTTTCTCCACCCAAGAGAGTACCCATTTCCAAATCTCCTCCCTCCAAATGTTTTGGTCCTTCATCTCCTTCATCTCCATCATTCCTTGGTGGGGAAACTGGGCCCCAAGGGTGTCCTTGAGCTACTTTCGTACAGAGCAGGGTCAGACTTGTACTGAGAGATTGGGCCAGCAGGTGCAGGCCTGTCTGTTGTGACAACAATTTCATTATCAGGGTTTGCCCTGTGAGCCACCTCTGGATCAGTCAACTCCCAGTACTCAGACTCTAAGCTATCAGTTACTATCACTAAAATGGTCAGCTTCTTATGTGCCAGAGCAAACACACATGACCAAAGTCTAGTCACCAGCCAAATCCAAGTAGTTATCCAGAGTAAGCCAAGGTCAAACCAGGGAGCAAACAAAGTGTGGTCAAAACAAGCCATAGGTCAGGACCCAAGAAGGTAGTATGAGGGCAGGGATACCTTTGGTACAAAACCAAGATGCAGATGCCACAGAGAGCTTTGGCACACTCAAAATCAGTGCTGCTGAGGCAGCTTTTAGAGGGAATAGCCACTTCTTAAATAGTTCTTCCCCCAGGGCTCCCTGATGGCATAGTTGAAGGCCCTGGCAGCTGCAGCACAGTCTGGGACATATCCTGCAACCACCACAGCTGCTATTCTGGTGTTTGGCCAGGAGGAGGAGTCCTGAAGCTGCCCAGATCCTGACAATTTGGCAAGCACCATTACCAATAGACCTAGAAGGTTAGATCCAACCACTAGTTGCCAGATAAATCTTCCAGTTCCTTTTGTTATATTCAAGTATGAGGAAATGTGTTAAATTCTTACCAAAAGCAAATGAAATAGAATTTCATCTGCCGAATTCAGCAGCTACATCTACTCCTAGCAGGTTGTACTTACATTAGCCCACCGTATATCCTTTAAAGGTGAAAACTTATAAAAAAGCACTGGCTACCTAATTCAGCTTCACAAACAAGGCTGAATATTTAGGGATTCAAAGCAAGATTTAAGATCTAAACTCTCAATTTATCAGTTTTGGGGTTTTGCACTTTTTTTTTCAAATCTCATTCAATCCTGTTTATGAAGACATTTGTAAATTTGGCAAGTTCTTACACACTCACACACCCACACAGACTCAATGTCTTAACAATCCTTAGTAGTTTCCTAATGCCTATGAAACTATTATAGCTGCTATAAAAGAACTGTTGCAGGTGCTTGAAAATGTCAAAGCCACATTTAGAAAAAATGAACATTCTTGGTTGGTCAAAGAAAATGGCAAAATCAAATACATTTTTAGGTTTCATTATCCCAAAGTCTTGAAATTGGAGTGCATTCTGCACAGATTTCTCTCAGAGATAGCCACTGTAAGTAAGACAGCACAGATTATTTGAATATGCCCCACTTTAACATTCACAAAAGATAATCATAAAAGTGTAGCAGACAGGTTACAACAGAGATATGATTCAAGTTCAGGAAGCAAATCTTAATTGCAGGATGAGCTGGTGGCTGATATGAAACCATATTTCCATTTTTTTTTTCTTCTCACTGAAGTGCTACTGACAGTCCCCTATTTGTTTGGTGCATAATGTCTTACTGCTACATTACAGAAACATTGACTTGGGTTAAATTAATGTTCTAGTCAAGTCCTCACTGTGAGGGGAAAGGAAGTACTTTAGCCACTGTCCAACTTTTCAGTGACAGTATTTATTACTTGAATAATTTATGTCCCGTCTTTCCATTAACCACCTAAGGCAGCACTCAATCAGAGTAGCAATATTCAAAGCACAATAAAACAAATAAGAATTAAATTATTATTCAAAGCCAAGGGAAGAGGTGGAAAGCATTGCAAGAGGGCCATCAACAGTTCTCCATCACCCCTAGTGCAGCTGCCTTTTTAGGTACCTGTTTGTTCTTAGCACTGCTGCCCTGTTGCTTGATTGGGGTTGGCTGGCTGCTGTGATTTGGGCCTCTGGAGGTCTCAGGGTGGTGACTCACCACTTGCCATCCATAAGGTGGCAAGGGAAGAGGAGCATACTAGAGCAATAATTCAGTTAGATGGGTATGAAGGAGAAGCTCAAGAGGCAAAGAACACAGAGGGCTAAGGGGAAAAGAGATGTTTTACTGTTACTGTTTGTTTATTTCTGCTGAGTTTATCTGTGCTGAGCTTAGAGGGAAAGGTAGATCCTTACCACAAATGCCCTGTAAGCTACCTTTAACATGTAATCCTGTGATGAACCTGTAACATCTCTAGTTGCATAGTTTAAAATGCTGATTCATTCCATCTTGAATGTCCTTAATTTATTCAGAAGAGTTTATGCAAACAAACTTCTCACAGCATTAAAGGAAGCAGCACACCTTCAATTCTGATAGGTTCTTTCTTTACATGAGGGTGAAAAGCATCGTGACTGAAACCCGGAGCAGCACTATCCATAGACATCGTCTGACTCCTGCTACGGTCCCTTTGACCAGCAAGCCCTGGTAAGGATCCTGCTTTTCATCCTTGCCACCTGCTTGTTCACACGCTCCTCTCGCCAGGAATAGGAGTGCCCACAAGGCTCATCTCTGGGCTTGGCTCACCTCTGAAGTTGGTTCATCTTGCTTTCTCCTCCCGCCCCTGCTGAAGCAGAGAAAAGTGCTCGTTTTGCATTGAGTAGAAAACTAGAGAGCACAACCTTCCTCCTTGCAAGGTGGCCAGCATGAGGGGCAGTCAGCATAGAAGTCAGGCCCAGTACTTGCTTTTGTGGATGACACTCCTGAATAACACTCCAAAGAATTGTTCTAGCAGGATATGCTAGTTACTGTGTGACACTGAAAGGAGATAATGATGAAATAGTCAAAGAGACATACTGTAGCTTTTAATAAATAATGTCAAAGGCTGATTTAAAATGAAATCCATGTGTCAAGGGTCCTGTTCACATACAAGTTACCTTTCAATGGAGAATTACTGAAATATTTAATAGTCCAGTTTGTTGCTAAACTTACCACCTCTCAAGCATTTTCTCCTAAAACAATCAGATGATCACGCCGAGTAAATCTTCAAGTTCGGTGTCGTTGTTTTTTGCTGTGCCTCTTTGAAATGGACAGTTTGCTCCTAACAAAATCTGCATTCTGAGTGCAGTTTAGTTTGTCTGAGGCATTCTACCTGATAAGCCTCCTGCAGTAAAATGTTCTCCAAAATTGCTTTCAAATCAGGGAAGAGCCAGTTTCACTCTAAAAGTATTTGCAAACTTTCAGCCAGATAACACTAGATGATTACTTGCAGACAACAACTGAACAGCACAGTACATCGTTTGTAAATGTCACCCGTTCAGATCATGATGTGCCACTTGATCAAGTACCTTTTTTATTGCAGCTCTATTTTAATGTCTTTGTTTTCCCAAGCCCCCTCTGCAGTTACTTTGGATTTTGTTTAAGCCCCAAGCCCCAAGTACTTGGGGCTGCAGAGGTGGGTGCTGGGCATTGACTTTCCCAATCCCATTTCTGCATATGCATTTCAAACAATATGTTGTGTGCATCACAGTTTTATGTCATTCTTTGTCCAAAGAGACTGGACAAGTATACAAAGTATCATATGCTTATTGGTCCCTATAAATAGACACTGCTGTTCATGTGTGTTTGATATCACTGAGTTACTTGAGAAATATTGTAGTTATGAATTCTGTTATGCATTAATCTGCTCTGCACCTGATGTACAATTTGGAACTCAATTTCTCACCAGTTTTCACACTTCTCCAAACACTGTGAAGTGGTTTTGGACTCCCAAAAAATATCAGAATACATTTATCTCCCACTTCCTCTTTTCTAAAAAATAAGTTTATTGTGAACCACCAGAGAACCTTCTTTAACTGAATGAGCTTTACATGTTATAAATGAATTCACATATTTAGAAATGTGTATTTTGAAAGAGGGCAAGTTGTGCATTTCAAAAACATATGAAATCATGCAAAATCATGTGTACATTAAGCGTGCAAATGCAGAATCGATGGTGGGAATGATGGACAATACTTATCTAGGCTATTCTCTTGGCCTGCTGCCTCCCTGATACCATCAATCCTAGAAGCCCCACTCAGCCTCCATCCTTCCGGTTCTGTATTGTCTCACTCCTGCTCCAAGATGGTTGATTCCCATGCTTTGTGTGATCTCACATGGTTATCTTGACAGATCAGAGCCATCTTCCAATTCCCAGCCATGCCCCTGCTACCTGGGCAGGCTTGAGAGAACCGAGCCTTCTCTCTACAGCACCACCCAGCTCAGTATAGTCTGCACTGAAAAGCTGCAGATTTCCTAGGGGATGCCATAGACTGAGTCTGGAACTATTTGCATGCAAAGCATGTCCTCTCCACATGTCTATGTTCATGTATGGCTACCTCTTTTGATTTGGTTTGCTTCATGTTCCCAGGAGAGGGGAAAGGTAAGATGCTGTTTTCCATTTTTCTACACCAGCCCTGCATCTCCAGTAATATCTACTCAGTGTCCATAGAGGAGGCAGCTAGGAAAGATAGATAACTGAGGAAAGTGTGAGGCAACAGTTATAGAGGGAAAAATATGAAAAAATCTAACACTCATTTGAGACTATCCACACTGACTACTGATACATCTCTAGGCAAAATTTGAAGTGCTGGTTGTGTTCCTTTGTTTTGAACAGAAGAGTGTGTGTATGTGTGCACACACACACGTGCATGCACTTTAGGGTCAGGCACTTCCTGCCTCCTTCCATATCACCCTAGACCCATCATGCAAAGATCTGGTGAAAACACCCCCATCTGTGCCCCAGCATGAGTCAATGTTAGACTAGCTGGGCTACATGAAAGGGGCTTTTCTGTAGAAAACTCTCTCCTGTCTGACCTCTCCCTTTCTGGTTTCCACCAGTAGATAAGGACAATATTGTTCAAGTGGGCTTTCCAATAAGTATCTCTCCTTGACACCATTCTGCTGTGCCTGTGATCCTCTGTATTTTAAGCAAGAGCCCCATAGCTCCAGGAGCTTCCACTGGAAGGCTGCTGGCTGTTGTTTTCCAGCGGTAGGAAGAAAGTATTTCTCCCCCTGGTCACTTTGTGCAGTCCTCCTGTCAAATGGCAAGCAGTTTCCAGAAGATCCCTTTTGTCCTTGGACCGCAACAGATTTTTATTTTATTTTATTTTTTGCATCACTGAGAAAGTACTGCACTCTGCTCAGTGCAACAAACTCTCCCACCGAAGGTGGGTACCAGGGTAACCCTGAGAGAAAAACAAACAAACAAACAAGCCCTGATGAAATGGAAAGGTAATCCTCATTGGATCTTATTTCCCTGATAATTTCTTCATACTGCCTTCTTGCAATCCAAATATACCCAGTGCAGATGACAATGAACTCCAACCCCCATCACTCTCAGCCAGCATAGTCAATGGCCAGGAATGCTAGGAATTGTATTCCAACATCTGCAGGGCCACAGATACCCCTCCTCTGCTGTAGACCCTTTTTGTCACTGCTCTGGAGAAAAGTTGTCTCATAATATGGATGACTGGTTAATGTATCCTAGTCTTGCCCAGGGTGACTGATAACTGTCCCCAGCGTTTCAGACAGGAGTCCTTCCAGGCCTAGCTGAAGACACCAGGAATTGAAACGAATACCTCCTACTCCTACATGCAAAGCAGGTGCTCTACCGCTGAGCCAGGGGCTTTTCTTATTGCTGCCATTGCCTTTTAGAATTTCAAAGTGGTTAGGCTGAAGTATGTTCCATATGAATACAAACGTTTCTTGACAAATCCTATGCAAAGTTGAGTATAGCTATTACACCTCTATCTCTGTGCAAACAAAACAGAAAATGATGATGAAAGAACAAGTCACAAAGTTATGAGACACTTGATTTTGCTGTGCTTATGTGATACTGGATGGCAGCAAACTTCTGTTCTGCAGAGCCTGTCAGTATTTTATCTTGAAAGCCCCTTAATCTCTCATGCGACCATATCTGAAAGAGTTTCACCTCGCTAGGCTTTATTGTTTTCAAGTCTTCTTAGAGCTGAGTGACAATTCAATCAGAACCCACTTGGGAACAAGATGTACAAACAAATGTCCAATTCTGTAAGCACTGCTGCTAAAACATTTGCGAGGCACTCCTGCATTAGCATCCCATGCTTTTCTTTATGATTGGTGCATTAACTAAAGAGTTCCATTGTCTTTCAAACAACAAGGGAGGGGCCATAGCTCACAATAAACGGTTTGCTCTGTATGCAAAGTGCCCCAAGATTAATCCTCAGCATTTCAGGGTAGGTCCAGAAAAGGCATCTAAAGATCCATTTCTGGTTAGTGACAGCATTCATGCAATGTATCAACTGTTCATGGGCAACAAGCCTCAGGAGTTTGTTCGGTCATGTGAACTCAGACCACTTCCCACAGGGTGGCTTGTACATGGGCAATATGCCTACCTAACAACACACAGTTTGTTTTAGGGGTTGTTGGTCCAACAGAAGGTTGCCCTTTTGTCTGAACCTGGGCAACTGGCTCCATCATGGAAGCATTTAGGGAAGCAGCTAGTGAAGCATTGACCAAGAATGGCGAAATGCTCTTGCTGGTTTTGCTGAGCTCATGCAGATCACGGCTAGCACCAGCAACCCCTCCAATATCCAAGTGGAACAGTGAAGTGAGTCTCACCAGCTTGTCTCCTGTCAGGATGAGAAGCTCTTTTTCATCATGGCTCCCATACCTCACTCCAACCCCTTTTTCTTTTTCAGATACGTCCTTGTGAAATCTCTGAGTTGATGTTCAGTGACTACTCCTTCAAAGAGCCCAAGCAGCACTGTAGAATGGCTCTCACTGCTTTGCCAATTTGAAAAGGCCTGAAAAGCATGCCAATATTTCCACAAAGTGTTTTAAAATATTTTTCAGATAGACTTCTGCACTTGTACGTATTTTGGAGTCCAAAGTAGGCAGCTTCATCTGTGTTATGATCTCAGTCCTGCAGCCACACATTCTATTGCCATGATACTGGGCCAACTGGACCAATGATCCGACTCAGCAGAAGGCAGTAGAATGCAGCTTCACATGTTGGGGTGTTCCTATATTTACTGCTATTTGGAAAAAAGAAGGAAAATACGATGTCAGCATCAATGTATTGTATGGCAGGTACTAGAAGAATGATGAGGTAGTATGACGAACTTACAGCAGGTAGTGTAGTGAACTTTCTCAGTGCCCAGAAGCCAGGATAGTTTCTTGAAACCAAGCTCTTTTGCCCTTCAGCTTGTTAGGAAGAGCACCAAAGGCAATTTCCTTGCAGCTGCTTTCCCAGTCATGTTGTAGATAAGGGATACTTTTGCAGTGACAGTGAAACTGTTTGTCTTTCTGAAGCATCTCCCTCACCCCCATCTGTCAGGAAAGGGGGTTGAAGCCTGCATGGTGACTGACAGACTCTGCAATAGCAGATAGCAGAACTTTAGAAAATTAATGGCAAGCAATATTGTCCTTTGTTCCTAGCCTGGGGAGAGAAATCAATGGGACTTTGGAGGCCCATGAAGCACCCCATAACATATTCTGGGAAGTACTATGGCCACAGATAAAGGGAATCATAAGCTTTCCTTTATTTTATACATACATTCATTCTGCATCCATATTTTATAATGGTATTCAATAAACTCTATATTCCCTTTAACACAAGTGGCTTCATCCTAAGTATCTGTGAATCTGAAGTGAAGTATCTTGACTGGACCAGGCCCCTGGGGTTAAAACAGCCTCTAACCAGCTGTCTTAGAAGTGAGAAAGATGGCTACTTTGGGCACTTGTTCTTGAGGGCTGCTGCCTGGAATTTAAAGGAATGAGAATCAAAGAGAATATCCAGGTGGGTGGGTGGACTGGGAATTTGGGCCATCCTGAGAGAAGTGGAGATGCTTATTTCAAGGCCAGTCTTCCCAGGTGGACAGACAGCTTTTGAGACTATCCAAGACTTGTACAATTGTGTGGGAGTGGACTTGAAATAGACACAGATGAGATGGCTCCAGCTCTTGGCCTCATGGCACAGTGTCAGCAGAAGAGGAAGGCCCAATTAGATGATTCACATGCAGAGAGGAGGCATGATCATTTTCAGAATGCCCCTCCAGGCATACTCATACAGAGAGTTCCTGGAGATGAATATTAGATTGGCTTCAACAAACTGCTCCAAGCATGCTCAGAGATTCATTCTGGGTGTTTTGTATTGCTTGGTTAATAAAGAACATTTTGCAAGGGAAATTGTCTGTGGCTTTTGAATGTGTGAAGGAGGAACTTCAGTTCTTGACACACAAACTAATTAAGAATATTTTAAGAATACAAAATCTATATCACTGTCAAAAGACTGGTGGCTCAAATCTAACCAAGAATAGAGAAGCCAGTCCCAAACATACATTAGAAATGAGCATTTTCTTTGGATAAAAAAACCACCAACAACAAGATTCAAAAGTTCTCCATAACAATGAATGTGGGAGAAACCAAAATGGTGATAGATTCATTTATCTGGGCCTAGGGATTGAGTGTGTTGTTCTTAAAAGTCTGAGATTGAATCCCGCTACATTCAACCATTTTAGCTGAAGTTGGATTGAAAGCTCTTCTTTCTGCTGGGCTTCTCATCTTTAATAGCTACCTGGCAGGAAGATACACCATATCCTGATGCAAGTGAGAAGCATTTTGTTTCCGATTTTGTTAGATCAGAACTGATCACAATTGATCTTTATGTTTGGGAGAACAGAAAAAAAACCTGTGGGTTTAAAGATTTGAGAAAAAGCACAAGTGATCAGTCCACCCATTTCGAACCCATGTTTTACCAGAAAAAGGAAAAGGAAACCAAATTTCTATGCATAAAACTTCTTGATTGGGAAAGTGGATTAAGGAGGACTTGATCTGGCTTCTTTTTCTGGTTTCACTTCCAAAAAAGCTGTGCAGGGATTTACATTAAGTGAGAAAAATCTTCCATTAGCACCAATAGTAGTGTTTTTCCAAACATTAGATGTTGTGCAGAATGGGGAACTCATATTGCCATTATGGCTGGGGAAAGAAAGTTTAAACTTACAAAGGACACTGACATCATCACCATCCCTTTATCACTTCAAACAATCAAACAGTGTCAATTCTAATCATATATGGATGATAACAGTGGATGGCAAAGTGATAACAGATGACAAGGAGAAGGTGGAAATGCCAGTCACTGCCTCAGTCTTCTCCCTCAAGAAAATCTACAACCAAGAGGAAGTTCAAGTTGAAAGTGAGAGATGGCAGCCCAGGGTTGACAGACCAATGGCCACAGAATACGTAGATGGAATAAACATGTTCAACTCTCCAGAGCTTGATGAAGTCCATCTGAGTGTCATAAAGGAGCTATCAGAGGAACACTCATAACCACAGGCTATTGTCTTCAAAAAAATAGGAGAAGTGTCAGATGACTTGAGAAGGGCTAACGGTAACCCCATTTTCAAAAAAGGGAAAAAAGACAAACCTGGGAACTAGTCAGTCAGTTGGTCTGACATCAAATCCTGGAAAAATTCTGTGGAAAATTATTTTTAAAAGAGTTTGCAAGTGCCTCAAAGAAAATGCAGTGATTAATAAAAGCCAATATGAATATACCAAAAATAAATCCTGACAGACTAATTTAATCTCATTTTCTGACTGAGTAGCTTCCGAAATGGACAGAAGGAAGACTGTGGACATAATTGAGAAACTTTAGCAAAGCTTTCAATGTAGTGCACCATGACATCCTGATAAGCAAATTAGCAAAATGTAGACTAGATATAAAAACTATTAGATGGATCTAAAATTAGCTACTAAATCAGACACAAGGAGTGCTCATCAATGACACCTTCTTAAACTGGAGGAAGGTAACTAGTGGGATGCCACAGGGTTCAGTCCTAAGTCCAGTGTTCTTCAGCAACTTTATTAATGATTTAGACAAGGAAGTACCAGGAAAGATAATCAAATTTGCAGATGATATAAATCTGGGTGGAATAACAAACACCCTAGAAGACAGAATGAAGATCCAGGATGATCTTGGTAAACTTGAACACTGGGCTGAAAGAAACAGAATGTGATTCAATAGAGCCAAATTCCAAGTCCTTCACCTAGGAAAAAGAAACCAAGTGCATGGGTACAAGACTGGGGATATTTGGCCCAACAGAACTGAAAAAGTTCTTGGAGTAATTGTGGACAACATGATAAATAAACTAAATATGATCCAACAATGCAATGCAGCTGCAGAAAGACCAAACACTATTTTGGAATGAATTAATAGACGTTGTTGTTGCTGCTGCTGTTAGTCACGAAGTCATGTCTGACCATTGGCGATCCCATGGACAAAACTCCTCCAGGCCTTCCTGTCCTCCACCATCTCCTGGAGTCAACCCAAGCTCACACCAACTGCTTCAGTGCCTCCATCTAGCCACCGCATTCTCTGCTGTCCCCTTCTTCTTTTGCCATCTATTGTTCTCAGCATTAGACTCTTCTCCAGGGACTCCTTCCTTCTCATTGGGTGGCCAAAATATTTGAGTTTCGTCTTCAGTATCTGGCCTTCTAAAGAGCAGTCAGGGTTGATCTCCTCTAGGACTGACCAGTTTGATTGCCTTGTGGTCCAAGGGACTCACAGAAGCCTCCTCCAGTACCACAATTCAAAGGCCTCAATCCTTTTGCGCTCAGCCTTCCTTATGGTCCAGCTTTCACAGCCATACATGACAAATGGGAAAACCATAGCCTTGACTATACGCACTTTTGTTGGCAGGGTGATGTCTCTGCTTTTTACTATGCTGTGTAGATTTGCCAAAACTTTCCTCCCCAGGAGCAAGCATCTTTTAATTTCTTGGCTGCAGTCCCTGTCTGCGGTGATCCTGGAGCCCAGGAAAATAAAATGTATCACTACCTCCATTTCTTCCCCATCTGTTAGCCAGGAAGTGAGAGGCCTGAATGCCATGATCTTAGTTTTCTTAATGTTGAGTTTCAAGCCAACTTTTGTGCTCTCCTCCTTCAAGAGGCTCTTTAGTTCCTCTTCACTTTCTGCCATGAGAGTGGTATCATCTGCATATCTGAGGTTGTAGATATTTCTCCCAGAAATCTTAATTCCAACTGGTGATTCATCTAGCCCTGCCTTTCTCATGATGTGCTCTGCATATAAGTTAAATAGGCAGGGCAACAGTATACAGCCTTGCCGAACTCCTTTCTCAATTTTGAACCAATCAGTGGTTCCGTGTCCAGTTCTCACTGTTGCTTCTTGACCCACATATAGGTTTCTCAACAGACAAATAAGATGGTCTGGGACTCCCATCCCTTTAAGAACTTGCCTCAATTTGTTGTGATCCACACAATCAAAGGCTTTAGCGTAGTCAATGAAGCAGAAGTAGATGTTTTTCTGGAACTCCCTAGCTTTCTCCATGATCCAGTGTATGTTGGCAATTTGATCTCTAGTTTCTCTGCCTCTTCAAAATCCTGCCTGTACTTCTAGTAGTTCTCGGTCCACATACTGCTGGAGCCTAGCTTGTAGGATTTTGAGCATCACTTTGCTAGCATGTGAAATGAGTGCAATGGTGCGGTAGTTTGAACATTCCTTGGCATTGCCCTTCTTTGGGATCAGAATGTAAACTGACCTTTTCCAATCCTGCGGCCACTGATGAGTTTTCCAAATTTACTGGCATATTGAGTGTAGCACTTTCACTGCATCGTCTTTTAGGATTTTGAATAGTTCAACTGGAATACTGTCGCCTCCACTAGCTTTGTTGTTGCTCAGACTTCCTAAGGCCCATTTGACTTCACATTCCAGGATGTGTGGCTCGAGGTCAGTGACCACCCCATTGTGGTTGTCAGGGACGTTAAGCTCTTTCTTGTATAGTTCTTATGTGTAATCTTGCCACCTTAGTCTCTTCTGCCTCTGTTAGGTCCCTGCCATTTTGGTCCTTTATCATGCCCATCTTTGCATGAAACGTTCTCTTCATATCTCCAATTTTCCTGAAGAGATCTCTGGTCCTTCCTATTCTATTGTTTACTTCTATTTCTTTGCACTGTTCATTTAAGAAGACATTCTTATCTCTTCTAGCAGTTCTCCGGAATTCTGCATTCAATTGTTTGTATCTTTCTCTTTCTCCCTTGCCTTCGCTTCCCTTCTTTCCTCAGCTATTTGTAAAGCTTCCTCAGACAGCCATTTTGCTTTTTTGTATTTCTTTTTCTTTGGGATGGTTTTAGTTGCTGCCTCTTGTACAATGTTGCGAACCTCCGTCCATAGTTCTTCAAGCACTCTGTCTATCAGATCTAATTCCTTAAATCTATTTGTCACCTCCACTGTATCTTCATCAGGGATATGATTTAGGTCATACCTGAGTGGCCTAGTGCTTTTCCCTACTTTCTTCAGCTTAAGCCTAAATTTTGTAACGAGAAGCTCATGATCTGAGCACAGTCAGTTCCTGGTCTAGTTTTTTCTGACTGTATAGAGCTTCTCCATCTTTGGCTGCAGAGCACATAGTCAATCTGATTCCTGTGTTGACCGTCTGGTGATGTCCATGTGTAGAGTCATCTCTTGGGTTGTTGGAAAAGAACATTTGCTATGACCATTGTATTCTCTTGACAAAATTCTACCAGCCTGTGCTCTGCTTCATTTTGTACCCCAAGGCCAAACTTGCCTGTTATTCTGGTTACCTTTTGGCTTCCTACTTTAGCATTCCAATCCCCCATGATGATAAGGGCATCATTTTTGGGGGTTAATTCTAGAAGGTGCTGTAGTGCTTCATGGAACTGGTCAACTTCAGCCTCTTCAGCACCACTGGTTGGGGCATAGACTTGGACTATTCCGATGTTGAATGGTTTGCCTTGGATTCGAACTGAGATCATTCTGGATATTGTCATTTTGTATATTGTATCGCAGTACTGCTTTTCCTACTCTTTTATTGACTATGAAGGCTACTCCATTTCTTCTGAGGGATTCTTGCCCCCAGTAGTATACCTGATGGTCATCTGTTTAAATTCACCCATTCCTGTCCATTTTGGTTCACTGATTCCTAAGATGTCGATGTTCAGTCTTGTCATTTCTTGTTTGACCACATCCAGCTTGCCTTGATTCATGGATCTTACATTCCAGGTTCCTATGGAGTATAGATCTTTACAGCATCAGACTCTCCTTTCACCAGCAGATACATCAGCAACTGAGTGTCCTTTTGTCTTTGACCCAGTCACTTCGTTCTTTCAGGTGCTACTAGTACTAGCCCTCTGCTCTTCCCTAGTAGCATATTGGACACCTTCCAACCTGAGAGGCTCATCTTCCGGCATCATATCATTTTGCCTTTTGGTACTGTTCATGGCAAAGATACTGGAGTGGGTTGCCATTTCTTTCTCCAGTGGATCACATTTTGTCAGAGCTCTCTGCTATGACCTGTCCATCTTGGGTGACTCTGCACAGCATAACTCATAGCTTCATTGTACCACGCAAGCCCCTTCACCATGACGAGGCAGTGATCCATGAATGAGATTAATAGAAGTTATTCTTCCAAATCATGAGAAGTAATAGTTCCCCTCTACTCCTTCATAGTCAGACCTCCTCTGGGATACTGTGCCCTGTTCTGGGCACCAAGACTTCAGAAAGATGAAGAAAAACTTGAACTGGGTTTATTCAATCTTGAGAAGAGAAGACTGAGAAGGGGGCATGATATCCCTGTATAAGTACATCGAGGCTGTCACAACGAAGGTCAAGATCTTTTCTTCCTGATACCAGAGTGTAGAACATGGAACAATCAACTCAAGTTTCTGGATTCAGGCTAGATATCAGGAAAAGTTTCTTAACTGTCAGAGCAGTATGACAGTGGGACCAGTGGTGAGGTCTCCCACATTAGACATTCAAATCAAAACTGGACAATCATCTGAGTAGGATGGTATACATTAGTGTCATGCAGAAGGAGGAGGTTGAATCCAATGACCTTCAGGGTTGCTTCCAACTCTACTACCCTGTGCTTCCAGGATTCTTTGATATATGTTTGTTTTAATATAAAGTTGTTTCTAATTTATGGTGACTCTCTGTATGAATGCTTTCCAGAAAGCCCTATCTTTCACAGTCTTGCTTACTTCGGAATCTGGCTTCCTCTGTGGAATCAATTTTGTATTTAGCCTTCGGCTTCATTTAGCTTCATTCAAATAGGCAGATAAATAAAACATGCATATCAGCAATTTCAGTTGAAATTGAGAAGATATCTTCTGAAGGCAACAAGCGTCTTTGCTCACAAAGAAAACAATTACAACTATTATCAATATTACAACTATCACAGACTCCATCTTGGATCAAAAGGATATGTGAAATATAATATCATAGGTTACCACAGGTAGGTATTCATACCTACCTACCATAGGTAGGTATTCATAAAGGTATTCATGGTATCCTCTGGCACCATGTATTTTTCTCTTTATTTTCTCCTGGTCAGACATTTAGTTTTCCTGTTTTTCTTTCAGTATTCCTAATCAAAATTTGAATTTTCCTTTGATCTTCTGGAAGAGGTCTCTCGTTTTTCCCCTTTCTCTTATTTATTTGCACTGACCATTTTGACAGTAGTTTTCTCTGTATATCATAGTCTCTGAAAAGTTACTTTCAGGCTTCTGTCCCCATTTCTATCTCTTTTTTGTTTGTTTGTGGCTTGTCTTTAGTGTTTCTTCTGTCATCCCTCTAGTTGTTGTTGCTAGAGGAATTCTCCTTTGGCTTTCTTCCCTAATATTATCTCTTATTTCAGGTCACAGTTCTTCTGGTTCATGCTTAGCCAGATTCAGTAATGCAATCAGGTTTTTATGTGGATCAGGTTTTTTATGTTTTTATACCTCGGGAATATTAGTTGAGTCATATTTTGACATAATTGTAATGTTAGCAATCTTTTACAGCTGTATTCTGATTATTTATATTAATAGTTCATATTCACTACCACAATCCAATACTGCTCTTGTTTCGGTAGTGAGAATACATATTTCCATTTACTACCTCTGATTACTTAATGTAATTATTTCTATATTGGCCAATATGATGATGCCCATGTTTTCAGTAATCTGCTTGGTTGTATGTATTTGTAATAAACATATAGTTGGTTTTGCAAAATTCTATGAGTCATCCTCCACCAATGGGTCAGAATCTTCCACAATATTTCATTACGCTTTGTTTCCTATTTTTGCATTCTGGAAACAATGCAAAATCCTGCATGTTCCTATTTTCGACATGCAAGATTACCAGCATGTCTTGTTTTACTGTGTTATCAATTATTTCTTGGAAGATTGCACAAAAGTTTTCAATTTCTTATTCTTCAGCCTCTTTTGATCAAGCATAGAGTTTAATGATGGTTATGTTGAAAGGTTTAATGAGAATTTTGATCAACATTAATTTGGTCAGACCTTGCACTATAGCTCCTTATTGCCTGCACTACATCTTACCTCAGTATTACAACCTCTTCAGTTCTTTGGAATTTGAATTACAAGAGTAAACAATTTGTATTTCTTTGACTGAAAATGACCTATACCAGTCTGCTTTAGTTCACTCTTAACAAGTACTCCAATGTTTAATTGATGCATTTCTTGCTTTAAAATTTCTGTTTTGCCTTGCTGGATACTTCTCACACTCGATTTTCAAGTTGTGCAGCACTGGCCTTTTTCTTTGACTCTGTCCATGCAGCCACTAAATTTACTTTGGGTTTTGATTGACCTGCATCATTAGTGATAACTCTAATCATACTTGTCCTTTGCTGTTCCCCAAAAGGTAGTTGAGTGCCCTCCAACCTGGGAATCTCATCTTCTAGCCCTCTCTCTTGTTTCATTTTGGATTGTTTCATTACAGGGTTAAGAAACATTAAGAAACATTCAGAACTGGTTTTCTGTTGCCTTGCTCTGCAGAGCACTAAAAGAGTTAGCTGAAGCTCTCTCTGTGTGTGTAAATACATATGTGTGTAGAGAGAGTGGGGGGGGGCGAGAGAAGGGAGGGGGATAAGGGAGAGAGAGAGTTGGTACAGGACATTCTAGGGCAGTTTAATCATGTATTGATTTCCAATTAGTCTTGATGAGCAAGTTAGGGAACAATATGGAAAACATTACAACAACTTTATGCATCACCTCAATAATATGATACTTAGCAATGGCCGGCCAGCTGCCCACAGGAAACCCCAAACAGGACATGATTACAATTGTACCTTCACAGCTGCATTCCCCAGCAGCAAGCATAATGCCTCGGATACAACATTAATATACTTCAATTCCTACCTGGAACCTGAAAAGCAAAATATACAAGCTTAGAGATTTATTTATTTATTTGTTTACCACCCCAGTAGCCCAGAGGGTTCTCTGGGTGGTTCACAAACATTAAAACCCCACCAATCCTAAAATAAATAAATTGGCCACACCATGACTGAGTATAAAATAACATGGTTGAATTGAATTAAATAAATAAATAAATATACCATTAAAATTAATTAACTGTAAAATATTGGTTAAATAAAAAGGTCTTGACCAGGTGCCGAAAAGCATATAATGAGATAATATAAATGACATGGAAGAAGGGGTAAACAGTCTGCTGATCAAATTCGCAGATGACACTAAAACTGGAGCAGTGGCCACAACTGAGGAGCAGGTACTTCAGATCCAAAAGGATCTGGACAGACTATGGAAGTGGGCAGGAGACAACAGGATGGCGTTCCATGTGGATAAGTGCAAGGTCTTGCACTTGGGGCATAGGAAAAGCTGTCGTAAGTACATGTTAGGTGACAAGTGGCTGGAGAGCAGCACTTGTGAAAGTGACCTCGGAATACTGGTTGACTGCAGGCTAAACATGAGTCAGCAGTGTGATGCGGTGGTCAAGAGGGCGAACGCCACCCTTGGTTGCATAGCCAGAAGTGTGGCTTCTAGATCAAGAGAGTATTACTACCACTCTACATGACTCTGGTGTGCCTACAACTGGAGTATTGTGCTAAATTTTGAGTCCCTCATTACAGAAAGGATATAGCCAGGTTAGAGTCAGTGCAGCATAGGGCCACAAGGTTGGTGGCCGGTTTGCAGGGGATGGGGTATGAGGCAAGACTGAGGGAACTGGATCTCTTCAGCCTGTAGAAGAGGAGACTCAGAGGGGATATGTTGGAAACATACAGGTATGTGAGGGGATGTCACATGGAGATGGGTAGAGACCTGTTCTCCCCTGCAGAGGAAGGCAGGATGCACTCCAATGGAGCAAAGTTCAGGGAACCAAGGGTCCATTTGGATGCCAGGAAGCATTTCCTGACAGTTAGGTCCCCAAGGGTATGGAATGGGCTTCCACGAGAGGTTGTTGAGGCCCCATCAGTGCGGGTGTTCAAGGATAGGCTGGACGTGCACATGGTGGGCATGTCATGAGCGGAGCTGGCTGGTGCCGGAAGTCAGACTAGATGGCCCGGGAGGCACCTTCTGACTTGCTCTGTTTCTATGTTTCTATGTGCCACATCTAAATACTCCAATAAATATAGACTAGTCAAAGAATCAATTTTCCAGTAGTGATTATATATACTAAAACTGAGATCCACACCATCCATGCAACTGGCTCTTTACTGCTTCAAAGAGACCAGGATGGGGGTGGGGGGTGGGGAGGGCATATTTCTTCATATGTTCTGAAACACACAAAGAAATGAGACAGACTTGGATTAATATCTTGACATCTCCCAAGTGTATTTAAGTTATTGCTAAAGCACAACATAAAAATGAGTGCAAAGAACCCAGTGAGGAACCCACAACAAAATATTCTTAATAAACAATGACTATTCCCTTCCACCTAAAGCAGCTATTTAACATAATCAAAATAAGCAAACATGTCATTCTAAACTGTTCTTGAATACTATTACACTGACTTAGACACAGTGTGTAACCATTTAATGTTGTATATCAGAGAGCGATATACAGGCCCTAATTGGAGCTCACAGTGAGTGTGTAATAAAATTAATTTGGATGGAATCTCCATAATTATCTATCATTGAGAGCATAAAAACAAAAACTTCCACAGAAGAAGTGTTTAGTCTCTTTCAAACAAAGGACCAATTTCAGGTTTGGAAATGATCTAGGACAGAGGTATGGATTCCAAGCATGCCTGGCAAGGCCAAAGGTAACAAGAGTGAATGCCAGATATAAAATCATATTTTAGCTTAAACTAGACAGCCAGTAACTAAGCCTTAGTAGAGATGTTTGAACAGTTCAGAACAGGAAAATGTAATAAAGCTATTAAACCACCAATTAACAACAGGGATGAACGAGAATTTCATTTCGGCCTGGAAATCACCAAACCTGTTGTGCACAACTGAAGTGCATGGTATGAGAAAAATGCACACATTTGCAATCTTATAGGCACAGTCAAGCACTGCAAATTTAGGGTTAAATGTGCACTGAAGGAGGAGGAGGAGGAATGTCAATGCTTTTTGTCCATGGGGGATGAAGCATACACTTTTGAAAAATGCACACTTCTCCCATTTGAAATGCACACTCTCTGTGTTTGAACAACAAGAATATCTAGTTGCAAGTGAAAGCAGGAGTGAAGGGAATCAAATATCAAAATGAGTTTTAGAGAGGCTGAGCAAGCTCAAGGCTGCCTGATTCTGCCATCCTTAATCAGTGGAAACGGAAATGGGAGCAGAGCCATATAGCGAGCCCCAGAGTATGGTCAGTTCAGCTCATGGACCTCATGTTCACTGTCCCATACCCCTTTCTTTCCTGACTAGCTGCTGACCTGGCCATAGACTGGAAATTTCTATTTCCTTAGGGTATCAGTCCTAAGCTACAATAGGGTAATGATAGTCTATTCAGTCTTATGTCTTTATACTATGTTTCCTAAAAAGAAGTTGAGGACTGCTGGCCTTCTATTTTTTTAGTGTTACACCCAGTGCGAAGCATTTGATGATGCAAACTTATAATTTGTTATACTGAAGTCACAGAATGCTAAGATCAAAGATTTTGATATATCATTCTAGGCAGGATATATGGTAAGCAGAAGCTTTCCAGTAAACTTTTATATCCCAATTTCTTTCCTCCATCATACCGCAAGAAATGACTCCTGGATTGTAAAATCATTTAAAATATACTTTGCAACTTTGTTCCAGTTTAAAACTAGCAGTTAATGGAAATCCATTACAGAAGTGAAGTTTCTCCCTTTGAATGATGTTTCCCATAAGCTTAAGGAAAGTAAAGAATCCTAGCAATTAAGTGCAACATCTCTCACAGTAACATCAAGACTGTGTGCTAACTATGATGTATCCTTTTTTCTTCCCCTTTTCTCCTTTAACTTCCATATTCCAAGTGTCAAAATGGCACTCTGACTTTAAAGACATCTTCCTCAGGGTAGCCTTCAGTTTCATCAGTAAATGCTTTGTAACTGTTAAGATCTCCCTGAACACAAGTCAGCCCTTTTGGGTGTACAGAGTAAGAGAAAGGAGAAAGAAAAGCTCTACTGAATCTCCTTTTAAGTTTTCTTTGCCTTTGATCCAGGATCAGTTTTATCTTTAAATATTCAAGTAAAATAATATTTAAATAAAAGCATCACCTTTTCAAACACTGGACAATGCTGATCATATCTGAAGGAAGTATGCAGATTCCAAATACAGAGTTCAAGCGATATATTCCATACAATGGAGCTGCAGACATCTCTTGCTACTGTGCTTTGTATTAGTGTTCTTTAATTGGCTGTGTTTCACCATGGTAAAAGTTTTCCATAATGTTCTAAGAGATTCTGTGATGATGAAGAAGATGATGCTTGTCCTTAAGTCTTATGACAGTCTTATGGTTACCAATAAATAGGCCAAAAATGATGTTAATATTGTTTTAACATAGTTAAGACAACACTTCTACTTACTACAGCTTGTGAAAGCTAAGATCCTATACCCACTTACCAGGGAGTAAGAAAGAGGAATGGGGAGAAATAAGTTCAGTTCAGAATCTAAAGCAAACTTACCTAATTTATCCATATCAACCAATATGAAAAGAGAAAGCTGATTAACCTTCAAAATGAGCATTTCTCTGAATTTTGAAATGGTGTTCTCCCTGTAAAATATGGGTGCAACATAAGTAATATTAGCAGAAGTGCACAAAAAGTGTATAATTAATAAAAACATGTACAAAAAGGTATGACATAAAGAAGACTGGAAAAGGAAAGGAAAGGGGGAAATGCATGTCCAAGGATAAGGATGCACAAAAATCCATCTGATTTTTTAATGCAAACTTTAAAAAAATCAATGTTCCAGAGAAACTGATCTTAAAATTTGAAAAAAAATCTTATGAAAAAATTGGCAGTAGATTTATATTCTTCATTAAAGGAAATTGTACTGCATTTTTCTGTACTTTACTAAGATGAAGTGAACGTTTATATGTTACTTCCAGGATTTGATTCTAATCCTGCATGAATATATGACTTTTCTACACAATATATAATTTTGAGGGAAACAAAATTAAAATGTGATATTCATATTTGGGAGTTTTGAGCTTCCCTTCACATTGAAGAAGTTTTATTTCTAGCAACTAAGGATGGAGAAATCGTTGCCCCATTAAATAAATATTAAATAGAAACAGTGCAAGTCAGAAGGTGCCTCCCAGGCCATCTAGTCTGACCCCCAGCTCCAGCCGGCTCTGCTCATGACATGCCCACCATGTGCATGTCTAGCCTATCCTTGAACACCCTCACTGATGAGGCCTCAGCCACCTCCCATGGAAGCCCATTCCACACCCTTGGGGTCCTAACTGTCAGGAAGTACTTCCTGGCATTTAAATTGAACCTTGGTTCCCCAAGCTTCTCCCCTGCCCTCCTCTGCAGAGGAGAGCAGGTCTCTTCCCAACTCCATGTGACACCCCCTCACATACCTCACATGTATGTCACCAACAGATCCCCTCTGAGTTTCCTCTTCTCAGGCTGAAAAGATCCAGTTCCTTCAGTTTCACCTCATATGGCTTTCCCTGCAAACCAGCCACCAACCTTGTGTCCCTATTCTCCCCTGCCTCTAACCTGGCTATATCCTTCCTGTAATGAAGGACCCAAAACTGAACACAATACTCCAGTTGCGGTGCACCAGAGTTGTATAGAGTGTTAGTAATGCCTCTCTCAATCTAGAAACCACTCTTCTGGCTATGCAACCAAGGGTGGCATTCACCCTCTTAACCACCACATCACACTGCTGACTTATGTTTAGCTGCAGTCAACCAGTACCCCAAGGTCCCTTTCACAAGTGCTGCTCTCCAGCCACTTGTCACCTAACCTGTACTTATGACACCTATTCCTATGCCCCAAGTGCAAGACCTTGCACCTATCCACATTGAACATCATCCTGTTGTCTCCTGCCCACTTCCATAGTCTGTTCAGATCCTTTTGGATCTGGAGTAACTGCTCCTCAGTTGTGGTCACTGTCCCGGTTTTAGTATCATCTGCTAATTTGATCAGCAAACTGTTCACCCCTTCTCCTATGATGTTGATGAAAAGATTAAACAGGATCAGCCCCAGTATAGAGCCCTGGGGGACCCCACTTGTCACTGGCCACAATACTGATGATTCCCCACTAATGGTTACCCTCTGCTTTCGGTCAGTCAGCCATGCCCCAATCCATCAGACAGTGCTTGGGTGTATCCCAAAACTCCTCAGTTTCTCCACCAGGATATCATGTGGCACATTGTCAAAGCTCTAGCTGAAATCCAGGCATACCACATGCACTGCATCCCCTCTGTCTAGCCACCTTGAAACCTTGTCATAGAATCCCACATGGTTTGTCTGGCAGGACCTGTTATTGCGGAAGCCGTGTTGTGTGGCCACCAGCTTCCCTTCCCTATCTAGAATCACTAACCAACACTGAGTTTAACCCATTTTTCATTTTCATTTCTTCACAACATTTCAGCCTATGGACCATCATAAAGAAGGTATAATGCAGATATTTGCGAACTGTTCCTCTTTTTGAAGTGCATATTTGTTGCATTAAGAAAAAATGTTCATGGAGGTTTCTTTGATATTGAAGAGAATGGGCAGCCCCTGAACATGCACATTGCATGGATATAACATAGAAGTAGCATGGATAGGGATAAGAATTCACACAGAGGTGTGTTCATCCGCCCCCATTTTCCCTGTATTCATGTTAAAACAAATTTTAAAATGGCAATGATTCTACCTTTATTTACATAACATGCCATTATCTTGTATTTGCATCCTTCCAAAGGAGTTTGTAGCATCAGCACTGACATTCCTAACCCTCTTAGTCACATATGGTAAGAAAGGAGACTCTATTCTCATATATCATTCTTGCTTGGAAGCACCTCTGACACATTTGGTACTGAACTTTTCTGAAAGCACAATTTGCCAGATTTTGAATTGTGTATCCTGAGCTGGCTGTCTACTGTTTTGATGTTGCAGTATGAACAATGGCTTTGTACAATGAATATGATTCAAAGAGTCATCAAATACAGATGACAGCACTGAAGATGAGTTTGTTAAGACCAGTATTGAGTCAGGTCCAATTTTTCTCCAAACACCTTTCAGCAGGCAGCCAGTAGCTACATACCTATAACCATAGGAATAACTCATCCAGAATCTGCTTCTATACAAAGGTGGTATCATATAATTTAAACAAGACCCTCTTTGAGCAATTGTTTCCCTTCACCCAGCTGAACATGGAAACCAGTTTTAAAAGAAAAAGGGAAGAAAAGCATGGTGATCGGATGCAGTAAAACTTTAAAAATACTTCTGGCCATGTGAGTGAAGTAGCAATGATCCCTGTCTAGGATTGTGTGGCCCAGGTGTCCCTTGGCATTGGTTTGGAATAAAAATCAAAATGGACTTTAGCGTAACAAAAACACAAACAAGTTACTGAACAAGAATCCTAGAGTTTAAAAACTGCCTAAGAGTGATTTAGTTTGGTAATATTGAATTCTGCCTACTTGAATTTGGCTGTATTGAATTCATTGGAGTAGTTTTTTTTTTTTAATTTACAGAACTAGTTTTTATTTTTCATTTTACCTTGCTCATTTATAAAATATTCTCTAATTTATGCCAGACTATTAGCTATGATGTACTGTTAACTGCTAATCTCACTTGTAGCATTGCTTCTTCTTTCTCCTTTCTTTTCACCTTTTATTTCCCTCCTAATTTCCTCTATGGTAGTAGAACTAATAACTCCCAGGGTTTCTAATTTTATAGATTTTCCTTAGAAACAAGCATTCCTGATTGTATAAATATGCCTTTTTTAAGAATGATGTGACCAATGAAAATTTCTGTTTACTGAAGGACCATGGAGAGATGTGGGGGGAACACCTGAGGACATCTAATGCAATTTCTTTCTGTGTGGTATTATTTATTATTTCTGTAGTGCCAGAACAAGATGATTAATGTAGGGATATATATAGAAGCATGGATACTAGCAAAACCTAAGGATTCAACCCCATTTCATGTTTAGACAGAAACATGTCCAACAACTCCCAGCAATCCCCAATTAGCCATGCTGCCTGGGGAATTCTGGAAGTTGTAGAACTTACTACTTTGTAAACTTACATGAGGTGGCACCCTTTTAGAGGTCTGTGGAAGGAAAGCTTTCCATAACCTCTGTAGCAATCTGCAATCCCTCCAAAGTCACTAGGTGACCAGGAGACCCTAGGATAATGCAAGATGGCATGTGAAGTTCTGTTGGGAGCAGGAGAAGAGCAAGAAAAATTCTCCTTTTGTGACCTCTGTAAATGCTGCAATCCTATAGCTGCTTTTCTCAGTGTAAGCACCACTGACCTCAATCACTTTATTCACACTAGGCGTGGACAAGATGGTACTTCAAGTTAACTTACAGTTGGTTGGATCTAGAATATGTGCTTGAAGAGGTTGGACTGCGCATGTACAAGTGGACCAGCTGCTCATGTACTGTCCTCCTTGGCAGCTCCTAAATTCACCTTAAAATCCACTCTTCTACTGAACAGTGTGAACTGCAGTGCCACCAGGAAGTCCAGTGGAGGAGATTTTCTTTACCCAAGGCACACTGCTTGCTGCCAGGAACTTCCTTCATGATGCCATCCTGATTTCAGGTAACTTTCCCATCTTCCAAAGCCCCTTCTCTCTTTGTTTGGGCTCTGACCTTTCAAAGAGGCTTTAGAAGAGTTCAGATGTTTGCAGTCAGTCATTTGCAAATATGCAGTACATGCTAAAAACTGTAATACTGACAGTTTGCAAGTTGCAACAGGAGGTCTATAAACATGCCCTCCCCTCCCCTCCCCTCCCCTCCCCTCCCCTCCCCTCTCAAAATATTTTCATGTGTTTACTTAGATTGATACCAATTTCTTCAGCAGTTCCTTTTGTCAGCTGGCTAATCGGGCAGATGAAGCAGGGAGAAGGAGTCATTCCTAGCACTGCATCCCTTCCCAGCAAGAGCCTCAGCTTCTATACATGAGGGCTCCAATACACCAGGCCTTGATGAAGGCTTCAGCTTCTGGCTTCTTTGCACAACTAAGCACATGTTGTGGTGTTGTGAAGACATATGAAATTTTTATTCTGGTTTATTGCACCATTTTCAGAAAGTACCAGATTTCTCTTGCTGTTAAATACAAAACCAAAAGATAACGTGTGTGGCAGATAAGCCACAGAAATACTTGGCAAGAACAGGAGGATAGCAATGGTGTGTACAGCATACCCCAACTGACAAGAGTGAGGAGACATGTCCATGTAGTGTGCCTTGGTCAAGAATCTGGAGCTTCTGGAGCTGTTCCTGGACTTCCCCAAGGACAGGAGGCAGAGCCAGAGGGAAATCACCCTTTAGAATGGAAGAAGCTCAAGCACAGGCATCAGAAGTCCAAACAGAAGCCAGGGTGTGGTATTTCTCTTAAAAGCAACACACCAACCTAATTAGCCAGCTGTCTGATTCAGAACCCGCTATAAATTACCCCAGCTAGAGTCTGCTTTCAATGGCAAGCATTGACACAGTGCCTGACTTGATCATTCAGACTGGAGAGATTCCTGGCCCTTCAGCTACTCCCTGGGCAGGTCTTTTGGATACCCCTGCCTGATTGGGCATTTGGCATGACAAATTCTGCAGCCTGACCTCTCAACTGCATGCATTTCTCCCTTTGAAGGAGCAGGAGACCTTGGCCACTGCTTTCCCATCCAGGCCACTAGTGCAGGTCTTCTGAAACCTCATAAATCATCACAAATCACCAAATCATGATTGTGCAATCGAGACAACTGTGTCTTTCCTCATTTGCTTACAGAGTTTTGCTTACTAATTTAAAAAAGGCCTTCATGGAAATGTTTCTAGCTCTGAACTTTATATCACTATATTTGATTTCCATTACAGAAGCCATTGACAGCACTGAAAACCTTGGATGTGGTACAAAATGTGGCAGCTCCTTCACAATGGATGGCACTGCACAAGGTTACTGCATTTGTTAAACAGCACAGTGAGTCAATAAGTGAGTGTTTGTTCCTGAAACAGTACTTTTTCATGTACCTTTATGTGGTTTAAATGTACATGAAAAAGTACTGTTTCAGGAACAAAGGATAAACCAAGAGTGATTAAAAATCAAGGATGCAGTAGAAATGATTGTGCAAAACAAGGACTTCAACACTGAAGTCTGTCTGCCTGCCTGCCTGCCTGCCTGCCTGCCTGCCTGCCTGCCTGCCTGAAAGGAAGCACTAGACATTAGTGAGAACAGGGACTTCCAAAATCATGATTCAGTGTAGTCCATATAAAACATGACAGAATGAAAATCCAAGCAGAGTCTGTCTGTATCTTTGTGTTTGTTTAAATGAACATCCTTCTAATGTATTTATAGTCTAATGTTAAAAGGGCCATTAAATATGAGGGAAAATATCTTGAGCCTTTCATAGTTAAGTGTGGAAGAAAATTATTAAGTTTCCAGTGAAAACATGTTTCACTTTGACAGTCTTCAGCATGAAATGTGGTTTCAAGGATCAGGCTCTTAAACTAAGGAATCTACGTTAGCTGATAACCACTTCAAAAGTCTGTGGGAGGTGGGCAAATAAACAACATTAAAATGCATCATTTGTACTCTGCATTAATTTTTCTATCAGGCATGATGCCTTGGGGAACAGAGGTGCTCTCACGTCTGCCACTGGCCATGACACAGTGGATGTGCAGATGCAGACACCAAGTGTTTTGGCTGCTTCCAGGGTTGGCCCAGGATGCTCAGCGAGCCTGATTCATTTCGGGGGCAAACATTCTTCCCTTCACCCATTTCTATTTCAAACAAAGCAGTGAGACTTAAACAAAGAAAGTATCTCTATTCCGTGTGGGTTCTAATCTTTAGAAACTCCTGAGATTAAATGTTAAATCTCATGATAATGTTCATAAATATTAAGATAATCTCCATACAGCCTGAAAATCTCTCCAGGAAACTGGCCGATTATTAATTAAACTATGAAAATCAACCTTTTAATTTATCTGCTAGATATGAATGAGTGCTTGAAAGCTCTATTATACTGGATTTTTTTTTTTAAAAAAGTGATGTTTACATTGTATCACCTTTTGGTCTGAGATCAAATCTAAAATGAGCCTTTTGGAAGTCCCACACTGGAGTAAGGAATTGCCTTCAGTTCTGCCACTTCCCCAGACACAATCAACTCAGGGTAAATGGTAAAACCAAGTAGATAGCTGGGGTCCCCAGCAGCCTCCAAATCCCAAGAATACTGCATGGAAGGGAAATTAACAGACCCTTGCTTTGCAGGTTCTTAGCTTTTTGGGAAATGGGTACCACTGAGCCCTTGGCTTATCCAGGCTTAGAAAGGTAAGGCCAGCCCAGAGCTGTATAAGCATCCTTCCTCCTGCAAATGTGCACATGTGTGAGCACATGCACACATGCAAGCCTGCGTGTGCACACACACACATGCACACACCCCATAGCTTCTACTGGGAGGAGTGCTTTCCAGTTCACTTCCCAAGCTTTATTTAAACCTTCAAAATATATTTAGCAGAGAAGTACCATTTTCAATGTTGGCATAGACAGAATCCTGCACACTTGGTATCACAAGAAGCACTGGGTAGGAAACCTGGAGCAAAAGCCCAGTGGGAGTGCCCAACTGGGAAGGGAAGGCCCTAACTTAAGGCAGAAGCTAATCAGTGGCTCAAGGACAGCTGGGACTCCCTGGGAGAAGGCCCAGCCAAATAGGGTGCCCTGGCTTTTAGCCCCACTCCCCTGCCCTCAGATGGTGCAGAGCCTGTGGGTACCACATTAGCTGGGTGCGGAAGAACAAGTTGGTGTACACAGCATGCCACTTCCCAGGGGGAAAAGGTGCCCAGCTGCTCTGCTTGCCTCCTTCCAGAAGAGGACCAGCAGTGCAACTGTTTCCCACTGCTCACTGCTGCTGCAGAGTAGCAGCAGCAGGTAGAATCCAGTCAAATGGAATGGACAAGCTTGATTTCAAACATACTGCAAAGCTATTGTTTTGGTGTCAGTTCAATAATCATAACAATAATAAATCAGACATGTTTAGAATTCTAGTGCTAAACTGAATTAATCCTAGATTAGTGCAAAGGTTGAATTTTCAGATTTTCATCCTCTTTTAGATGGAGCAACATGAATAGGAATATGACTATATTTGAAATTACTTCTACAAATATGATTTTTAGCATCTCTAAAAGCAGATGGATGGAGAAAAACAAATCACTGTTTTCTTAAGGAGAAACAGTCGATGTGTTTTGTCTATTGTAAGGAACAATAATTTCAGGAGACACAATCAAAAAGTGGTACCTGTAGAGTTATTATAGCCATAACATTGCCCAATCTCTTAGCTGTAGTCAAGAGACTGGAGCATCCTGTAGGTTCATGTACTCATTCTCTTCCTTCCTCAATCATGACTTCTGTTCTCCTTCCCTCTTCACTGTTACCCACTGGGTGTACAATCATGACTGAAGTACAGCTAAAGTTATCCATGGCTACTGTAATCATCACTATGTCATTGCTTTTATTAGCCTGTTCTCTAAACCACCCATTCCTGGTAGAAGGGGAAGCAGTTTCACCAGCAGTGACATGCAGCGGTATTGGAAAAAATCATTACACTGTCTCCAGAAAACAGCACAATAATCTTGTTTGTTCTCAGCTTGCCGTCTAAGACAGGCATTCACGAGCTTCACTAGGCAGATGGTGCAGGTGTCATACTTGATGTCCAGGCTCTATATGACAATGTCATTCCACTTCTTGAGCAAGAACATATTCTTGATGCCACATGTCTTGGAGCCAGAAGAACCCACAAAAGAAACAGAGATGGTCAATTTGGCCATGACTGGGGGATCCTACCATAATCAGAATGTGCAAACCAGCATCAGACTCCACATTAAAGTCAATTTAATATAAAAATATCTGATAGGATATGATAAACTATTGCTACTAAACACTGGAATGCATGTGAAAATTCAGGTGAAAAATAGGAGATGGGAATATGCATGGAAAGGATTAAGATACTGAAACATTTCCTTCTGGAGCAAGTCTTAGTAAGACCATACATAAAGCCAAGCTCCTACTTCCCTTTCCTGTTCCACTGAAACACTGAACAGTTGTGAAGCATTTTCAAAGTTGCAAGGTCACAGTCTTCACATCAAGGTTATGCTCTTTCCCTTTGTTCACAATTATTATCAAAGGTTTATTTTGTTCTTCTAGAATCTTCTTTTGTAAACTCTTGTTTGGCTCTGAGACTGCTGAGCCCATCATAAAACACCCAACTCTTGCTGAGTTTTAATTTTCACCCTAGAGAAACAATCAATAAAAGTTTTAAATGATTTTCATTTTTTTCCTACAAAGAAGATTCTCTCCAACTACACCAGTATTAGAAGCCAAAGAACATTTTCAAGTTTTAATGAAATCCCATAATAGGTCTATCACCAGTTCTCTCTTAACTCTTTAATATGATTAAAACCCACCTCCTTCAAAAGACACAATGAATACATACTGCTAAAGCTGATCTGTTACTAGTTTTTCATTTGAGTTCGAGGTTTGAAGCTTTCAGCTTCACCCAGATTGTTATTATGAAACCTGATCTCATCAGCCCTTTTAAGATGTTCCTACCATGTCTTAATTGAACCTATGGCAAATAAAATGCATCAAACCAGCTGAGTGTCTCCCATGGTCTGGTCTGTTAGGATGGCCATGGGATCCCTTTTACATAGGACCATCCTGTCGTTGAAGGCCAGGCCTGCCTTATTCCAAATAATAATAATAATAACCTCCATCAGAATTGTTGCCCATTAACATTGAACACCCAAACAGTAGACAGGAAAGTATGCAGCTCATTTGGTCATAGTTTTTCAATTCATGGTGAGATGGAGTATTTCTCTTTAAATTAAAAATTATTTATAAAACTGCATTCACACTTATATAGTAGCTAATTTTATGCAGATTAATGTTCTACTTTGCCCTCTTTTTTGGTGTTTCATAAGTGGCCACCTATGTTTGACCTCCCTATATTCAGCAAAAAGTCTGAAATGCTTTGCTATTCATTCATCCCACTCATTTCTGATTTTCACTCTTTCTAAAGTTTATCCCTTTTAAAGTTGCTGTCAGTTGCATCTATTGTGTAGTTATGACTATAATGGTCCCTTACTAAGATGGCTGGAGGCCCTTTATAAAATATGAACTATAACCTTGGTTACTGCAGGGTTTAGAGATATTCCTTGAATGCACCTTAAAGAAGGCCAGAGTTATCCCCAAAATGAGGAAGGAATGAGCAAGTTGCGTTCCAAGCACTCCCACCCAACACTGTTGGTGCTTCACCAGCTCTTTTTCCTCTTTAAAACAGAAAGAACATTGCATGTGGATCCTCTTCCACATGGCATTCTACTTGTCTTAACCCAATGGCAAAGAGAAGCACAGGCTGCTGCGGGAGCAAAGCAGCACCATTTTAAAGGGAAAGTTTTCTCCATCCTCCACTTCAACTTTTGAATGGCACCAAGCTGAACCAATCAGGGACTTCCCTGAGGAGGGACCAGAAGGTTCCGAAGACCAGTGAAGCTTATGTCCAGAAAGGCCTTGAGTTGGCTTAAACGTGTTGTTGTCTCTTCTTAACATGGGGATATAGGAACCCATATTCGGAAGGAGGTACATAGGAATGATTCCCCCACCCAACTCAAGTCAGTATACATAACAAAGTCTTGTAGCAATTTCTCATTTAGAATTCAGAAATTAAGTGTGATTAGTGTGTGGTAGCATGCCAGTGTATATTGTCACATCAGTTTATTCTAACAATTTGAACTTTTCATTGCTAACTGCCAGTAGGCCTTGTGCATAATGGCAGATGCATTAACATGGTGATGCATCCTTTTGCCATTAATGCTTTCTGGAAGATGTTTAAGACTCGTTTGCTTATACATAATGGTGGCAAATGCATCCATAATTACTATCATGGGGCTGAGGCTGTGCCATCTGGTTTGCAAGAAGAATGCGCTCATATAGATTTACTAGAGCAGAGTAGATTGTCTTAGTCAGACTATTAACTCAAACTCCTCCATTTCCAGGCATTTTCCTCTAAGCCCACAGCAATACATAGGCATGAGGAGTCCTGATTTCAATTTCAGAGGCATTTAAGGAAACAAATGTCTAAAACTAAGTTCACTGTGAAGTTTTCAGTCTTCAAAGAGCTGTAACTTCTTTAAGATTTAAAATACACTTGCGGAGCTGTAAGACCTAATTCTCAAATGGTTGATGGTTTCCAACAGGTTGACAGGAACCCTCTTGTGTAGTGCCAGACTTCACCTTGTTAGGGCTGTTTTCTAAAGATGCAAATTCTTAAGATAGGAATGTGGAAATGATAACACACATACAACATAGGGAACATTGTGGAAATGGGGAACTGAACAACTCATACTGAAGTTCAGTTTTTGATAGCAGTGGACCATCTCAATCTTTGTAACTACAAGAATAATATACCCCAATGAAAACTCCCATACTTGCAGCCAATGCTAAGTTGTATGCATAACAATAGCTTATGACATACAGACAATCACCTGGTAGAATTATTTCTGGGCTGTACCACTTCAAGCTGTACTTTAGGTGTGCATTTTTCCATATTTGCATTCTCTTTCATTTAGAAATATCCTCTTACATTCAAAATTTGTCATCAGGAAGGCTCAGCTAGAATTGCATATCCGTTGGTCCAAACTGTAGAAACATAGACACAGAGCAAATCAGAAGGAGCCTCCTGGGCCATCTAATCTAACCCCCAGCTCCAGCTGGCTCCACTCATGATATGCCTACCATGTGCGTGTCTAGCCTATCCTTGAACACCCTCACCAATGGGGCCTCAACCACCTCCTCTGGAAGCCAGTGACCCAGCTGTTGTTTGGGATTCCACACAATGAGCATACCATACTGATTCTATGAGAATCAGTCCACTTTTAATTGGGGACAAGACCATGATGACTTTAAACTTGTATCCAACAGCAACATCTCATGCTCTGTAGTAGACTCAGGCTCTCCAGTCTCAACCAAAACCCTCAGCATGGAGGCTTTCATGATTCTGAACTACTCTAGAGCAAAATGAAAACAAGGCATAGCTCTAGGGCTTGAAATTTGTGGGTAGATAGAACTTAGCAGGATATAATTGTCAGTGTTATACAAAGTGACGAATCAGCTCAGAACTCGTGTCCTCCATGAGAAGACACTGTTTCAAGTATATTTAAAAGGAACACTTAACTTTGCTTGCTTAATGTGTTTCCTTACCCGGCTGCTTCTCTGTATTAAAATTGGGACAGGGTGGGGTTGAGATGGTCTTTGTCATAAAATTCTCAAGGGTCTAGAGAAATCATGACAAACAACATATGCCATTCAGTGACATCTAAGGACATTCCAAGCAGCAATATGTTTAATTAAAAGTAAGCCTTATATCAACATGCATGAACAACAACAAAATCTATTGAAAGCTTCAGTGTCTGAAATCTGCTGCAATGTTTCTGATGTAACACAGGAATGCCAAAATCCCCAAATGTATTTTAGTACTCTTCCACAGAACACAATACTCTACAAATGTTAAAATGAGAGTTATAATACTGGGGTAGGGCAAAATAATATTTCCTTCATTTTCAGAAATATATATTGCTGGGAATATCCTTTCCTGGTGAAGTTCTCCAAAGCTACATTCCAGTGCCAGATGGAGCCAAAGACAAAATGTTAAGCCTAAATTACAAATATAGCAAAACAATCCTCACAGTTGCAGCCTTCAAGAAAAGTCCCCCCCCCCAAAAAAAATCAGGTGGTTGTGTTGATTTATATTAACAAATGAGTTTGAGTTGCTTTATCTCCACCAGGGTTAAGTCTTTTGTAGGTCTAATGAATCTTAATTGCCCATTTGAGACCAAGTTTCTCCATAATAGTTTGCATTACAAGGCACTAAACATTGGGCAATTTTCTCAAGGCCTTGACATAACTTACTATCATCATCACCTTCATGGGGCATAGTGTGTCCTGATATCCAGACCTGGCAAAGGCAGATGGTTTACAAACCACTCTGAAATTCATTTGTCTCTAGCTGCATTGGAAATTGTAGCTAATTTTTGGCAGAGCATGGAACACTGTGCAGGATGTATGCAGTATGTGCATGATGCCAGAGTTCCATCCAATCAATGAGAGCCAGTGTGGTGTGAGAGCCAGTGTGGTGTAGTGGGAGAGCCAGTGTGGTGTAGTGGTTAAGAGCCTGGGATTGAGACTCAGATGATCTGAGTTCTAGTCCCCGCTCAGCCATGGAGCCAACTGGGTGACTTTGGGCCAATCACAGACTCTCAGCCCAACCTACCTCACAGGGTTCTTGTGGGGATAAGATGGAGGCAGAGAGATGATTTAAGCTGCCTTGAGCCCTTTGTAGGAAAAAGGCAGGATATAAATCACAATATAAACAAATAAATAATCAAATCAAAAAGTGCTGGTACTGCATCCCTGGGGGCCCAGCTCCAGGACACCACTGCACATTCAGGAACTCCAACTGTTCCAAGTCATTGGTGAACTTGAGGACTGATGCGAACTTGCTGACAAAGCCCTTTCAGATCTTGGTGCTAAAACTATGAAAACCTTCAAGAACAGCAGGAGATGCAGACATTGCAGAGGGGCTTTCAGGTATGTCTCCTCTCAAATTTAGCATTTCACAGGACAGAGATTTAGCAAGCACAGAACTTCATTTCATAGAATCATAGAACAATAGAGTAGAAAGGGGCCAGAAGAATATTGGGTCCAACCCCCTGCTCAGTGCAGGACTCCCAGTTAAACCATCCCTCTCAGAGAGCTGTCCAGTTGCATCTTGAATGCCTTTAGCATGTGAGAGCTCACAACCCCCCAGGCTAATTGGAAGGAAGGAACACAGTGCTTGGAGGTGAAAGCAGTGCTTAGAGGTTTCATTTACAATTGTGCTAATACTGTTCTTATTCTTATTATTTGTTAAACCTATAGTAGCTTTTTGTGATATCACCCTTTTCTATTCTCACAGCTATCAGAGTAATCGTGTTCTGATCTGTTACAATGAAATGAGAGTGACATGTGGCTGATTATCCATGATGAGATGCAAATTGTCTATAAGAGGATTAGCTTACAGGAGCACCAGCATTTGACATCAGGATGGCCATTCAAGAGCTCCTCAGAAGTCAGAATTTGTTTATTGAGGAGATGAATTATGTGCCAAGGCTGGGCTGAAGCAATTTTTTATTGCTTCTGAGGAGATCATTATTTTCTCAACATGCTTCTGTTTAGAGAGCTAGAGGCCTTGGGATTTGTTTTCTGTTATTCCTTCCTTTAACACTTCCTTCCATGTTGCTTATTATCATTATCACCATCATTATTTTGTTCTTGTGTTTCTTTCTCTTCTGTAAACACTGCCTTTCAGCCAAGGTTCTCCTGCATTCTGCACACACTCCTCTGATGTACTTCTCCTAGACCCAGCACCAGAAAAATTGTTTCACCAGAATTGCTGAACACTGCAGTTGCCAATGGCAAAAAAATATGCCCTTCTTCCTAGCCATTCTCTCTATGCCATGAAGCTTTTCAGTAGACCTTTGGAAAATGTAGTGCATTTTAACCACACACTATGGAGTAAAATGTTTGCTCATGTTTTACTATCTATTCATTAATCAAAATAGTCATTCATTAGCACATTTACACATTGCGCTTCAATTTCACTTACAGAAGCACATCAAGCAGTGTGCGGTTGAACAGTGGTGTGTGTGTGTGGTGGGTTACCCAACCTCTTTGGGTCAGTGGGCACATTCAGAATATTGAAAGTGTCATGTGCACTCTCACAAAGTGGTTGCCAAGGGACTTGCCCATTCATAAAATGGCTACCATGGTGAGCCTGGCTGCCCACAAAACATTTATTTCCCAGAAAGCAAGCTGACAAGATAAAAAGAAATGTAACTTTCCCAAGAACCTAAGTACACGGTGGAAATAGAGCATCAACTTCAGTGTGCATAACCAGAGGTTTTAACCTAAATGAAGATAGCATGAGAAGACACTTCTCTTTGAAACCTGCTAGTCAAACCCTCCCCATCCCATTTAAAAAGAAAAAAAAGGAAAAAGAAAAAGAAGGATTTTGACAGAATCTTTAAAAATTAGAGAAAAAAACAGAAGATGCAATGAGAGTGGTAGGCACCATGCTGGAGACCCCAGTAGTAAAATATCCAACTGTCAATAGAACTCAACACAGAAACAGCAGTAGCAGCCATTACAAGCAGACAAATCAAGAAGAAATTTACTGGAAGGTATATTTTCATCAAAAAGCTTATTGCTGGTGTCCACCATAGATAGAGAAGGAATATTGTAATCTCTTCAGCAGCTCTGGAGTATTTCTCAGAGTATGTGGGAAAGCTCAAATGTTTAGAGGTTATCTTGCATCTATGTAGGTTTTCAGCTGATACTATGTACTATTCCACCTCTCTTCTCCATACTGGATAGCAACAAGTGCTTGTGATATGTATGCAATGCTATGGCAGAATTCATATGATAAATAACTATGAAGTCTTTAATTCAATATTACAATAACTTTACATGAAGAAGCACAGGTACTGAAAGGGAATGCATTTTTGAACCCCTTACCACTGATAAAAAGAAGTTAGACTACAACTTACCTTTGGAAAACTGAAGAACTTTGTTTGGGCTCTTTTATTATCATTTGAGTTCCTGTAAACAGCTCTGAGTATCTCAGGTAGTTTCTGGCTTCCACTCTGGCATCTGGGTCCACCTCTGGCTTTTCCTTCCATTTCTAATGTCTCCTCTTACAAGGTTGTATATCTGGTATTCTAGGTTTTGTTTATTCTAATTATGCTTGTAGATGGTACCACAAAGAAAGGTCGATGAGCAAAATTCCCTGATGTAGACATGAAAAATTTCCTGAGAAAGCATTGCAAAACTGTTGGTAAACCTGAGGTCATCAATTGTTAGAGGGCAGTAATAGAGGCCAAATACACTTTCAGCTTGTGCCTGAGCGATAAGCTTCTAGGTTGTACATTTGAAAAGTTGTTTGCTTGTTTGACTCATACTAATACATTTACCTCCTTAATTTCTTTTAAATCAGTTGTGTGGGTTTATATATTGTAAAATATTTGTCCTTTACATGAGCATCAGGCTTGGATTTTTCTGCATGAAGGAAGTGCTGAATTGTGCAATATTATGCAAAACATATATCTTAAACCATTATTTGCTTCATTTCTTAATTAATGCATAATCAGGAGAGGCATTCATTTCAGTTGAATATTGGTGACCTGTAAAGCCTATTTCATTTTTTGGTAGTTAGATGGATGGTATCAATCAGTTTATTCCACCTGGTGAGGTGATTACCCAGATAAATGTCTTCATGAATGTGATGTGTGCCTTGAATAAGAAGTAAGATTCCTGGATTGAATGCCAATATAAAGCTTTGAATAGTTTTTTTTTATAAGAGACAATACTGCATGGATTATGATGGATCTCTTAATTGTAATTTCAGGGATCAGGGTGAGTATTGTGAAGGATTTCTGCCAAACTCGCATGGCCCATCAGCTCCATACTATTATCACTTGAGTCAAGGGGAACTAATATGTGTTAATCTTGAGAGTATAATTTAAAGCTTATTGCACAATTCTGTAATGGAGTTGGTATGTCACTATTCCCAATTGTCCAAGTGTTTTGAAGACATTAAACACTTCACAAAGTATACACACAGTTCACAGTTCATAATAACATCATTCATCATCATCAATTATCATTATCAAATTCACTCAAAATTATTTAAGGAAGGTTTCCTTTCTGTGGACTTGTGCCATATCTGTATGCATATCTGAAGATATATGCAAAATTGTGCTGGGACAATCGTCCATGTCTCATCCTGATGGCTTTTACATAAATCTAACTTACTCTGAGCCTCTTTCTTAAACTTCCTGATGCTTTGATTTAAGGACAAAATCAAAGCACAATTGCATATCTCTGGACTGGTGCCAGTGTGGGTGGGGATTCCCATTCATTTCAACAGTTGAACCCAATCTGTATTCACAAAGAAACTGGTGTTTGCACTCTCAGTTGAAAGCAAGGAGCTCTCTCTTATGCATCTCAAACAAGATCTCCACAGACCTCAATGAGCACACAAAAGCCACTTCTTGTAGCTGACCACGCTCCTTGACACTACTGATTTTTTAAAAACATGTTAATATAAACAGTATGCCATTTGACTGGGGGACTGGCATGCTAATAAAGGAGGTGCATGCCTTGAACATCCTCTTTGTTTCCAAGAATGCCTCAAGGCTCCAGCTGAAGATGTTAGACAATGGGCAGGAATATATGGAGTAAGGCACTCTTGAGATACTGTGGTCCCAGGCCATTTAGAGCTTTGTATGTCATAGCTAAAACCTTGAATTCAGCTTGGACAGGAGCAGGCAGCCAATGGAGAACAGGTGTGATATGTTCATAAGAACTGGTACTTGTCAACAGCCATGCTGTGCAGTTCTGGATCATTTGAAGAGTCTGGACCATCTTCAAGAAAGGCCCGCATAGTCATTGCAATAGTCCAATCTGAATGAGTGTGGCAAGACTACCCTCATCCAAGTAGGAGCATAGTTGTAAATCATCTGAAGCTGATAAAAGGTGTTCCTGGCAACCAAGTCCATCTGAGCAACCAGGGAAAACTCAGGGTCCAGGAGCACCCTCCAAACTAGGAACCTTGTCCTTTGGGGGAGTATGACCCTGTCCAGGACAGGTTTACAATCTCCCATGTGAAATGGGGGTTTACTCACCAACAGTGCTTCTGTCTTACCAGGATTGAGTTTGAGCATATTGACCCTTATTCAACCCATTACTAATTCCAGACACCAATTGATGGTAAAGACCACCACTCCTGGGTCAGGTGAAAACAAGAGGTAGAGCTAAGTATCATCAGCATATTGATGACACTACAGTGCAAATCTCCTAATGACCCCTTCCAACAGTTTCATGCAGATGTTGAAAAGCATGAGGGATGAAATTGAACCCTGCAGTACTCCATGACATAAATACCATGGCACAGAGAACCAGCACCACCATCTGAAACTGCCGTCGCAGCCCAGGGGAGAAAAAGCGGTCGCCATGTGGAGCCTGCTCTGTGCCCCCCTCCTCCTTCTGCTGCTCTCTGCGGGAGAGTCCGTGGTCATCACCGGGGCTTGTGACAAAGATCTGCAGTGTGGAGAAGGCACGTGCTGTGCTGTTAGTCTCTGGGTTCGAAGCATACGAGTATGTACACCACTGGGCAGTTCAGGAGAAGATTGTTATCCTTTGAGTCATAAAGTTCCATTTGAGGGACAAAGAAAACATCACACCTGTCCATGCCTACCCAACTTGGCTTGTGTTCAGACTTCTCCTAGCAAATACAAATGTTCACCTAAGTTCAAAAATGTGTTTTTTTAGCAAGACCATGGTGAAAGGATCTGCTATCATTGCTTATTTCATGTGCAAAGTCCCTTATTTGTTATTGTGATGAAGTTGTTTGCCAGAGCAAATTTTCTACTACTGTATTTCCCCAAAAATAAGACCAGGTCTTACATTAATTTTTGCTCCAAAAGACGCATTAGGGCTTATTTTCAGTTGATGTCTTATTTTTTCATGTACAGAAGTCTACATTTATTCATGTACAAAAATCTACATTTATTCAAATACAGTCATGTCATCTTCTGGAACAACATCATACCTCTCCAAACCACACATTGTGTTGCAATGGACGTACTAAATGCGTCCGTCTGGCTGATGAGCTTAACTGGGGCTTATTTTTGGGGTAGAGCTTATATTACGAGCTATGGCTTATTTTCTGGTTAGGTCTTATTTTTGGGGAAATGGTGTACCTTTTTATTGCCCATCATTGTAATTGTTAGGAATTTTAATCAGGTTTTAACTTCACAGTGGCTTTTTGGTTTTGATTTTTTTTATTTTTGATCTTGATTTTGTTTTGATTTTCTTTCATTTGTGAATTGTTATTGGTTTTGTGTGTATATTCAATTATTGCTACTTGTTAAATTATCTGTTTTTGATTTTTGTAAGCCACCCTGAGATGCTTTTGCGTGTAGGGTGGGGTATAAATATTTTAAATAAAATAAAATAAATAAATAGTCCACCAGTAGGAGTGGAGCCAGACCAATGTGGTACCTCCAGCTCTCAACCTGGCAAGCTGCTCCAGAAGGATGCCATGGTTGCTGGTATTGAAAGTTACTGAAAGGTCTAGGAGAATATACAGGGTTGCATTCCCCCTGTTTCTCTCCCAGCAAAGGTCATGCCACAGGGAGACCAAGGCAGTCCCAAAAGCAGACTTGAAACCCAATTGAAATGGGTTGAGATAATCTGTTCCTTTCAAAAAGGTCTAGAGTTGCCTGGTTACCACCCACTTGATCAACTTGCCCAAGAAGGGAACATTGGCTATTGGTCTGTAATTATTCATGTCCTCCAAGTCCAGATTTTATTTTCTTAGGAGTGTTGTAATGTGGCTGGCACTACATGTTCTCTCAGGGAGGCATTTATGCTCTCCAGGACCTAGGTGCAGATTTCCTCCCTAGATCTTCTAATAAGCCAAAATGGGCAATGATAAAACAAGCAAGTGGTGGGCTGTTGTTGTTGTTGTTGTTGGTCGCGAAGCCATGTCCGACCCATCGCGACCCCATGGACAACACTCCTCCAGGTCTTCCTGTCCTCCACCATCCCCGGGAGTCCACTCAAGCTCACACCAACCGCCTCAGTGACTCCATCCAGCCACCTCATTCTCTGCCTTCCCCTTCTTCTTTTGCCATCTATTGTTCCCAGCATTAGGGTCTTCTCCAGCGAGTCCTTCCTTCTCATTAGGTGGCCAAAGTATTTGAGTTTCATCTTCACTATCTGGGCTTCTAAAGAGCAGTCAGGGTTGATCTCCTCTAGGACTGACCAGTTTGATCGCCTTGCAGTCCAAGGGACTTGCAGGAGTCTTCTCCAGCACCACAATTCAAAGGCCTCAATCCTTTCGTGCTCAGCCTTCCTTATGGTTCAGCTTTCACAGCCATACATTACAACTGGGAAAACCATAGCCTTGACTATATGCACTTTTGTTGGCAGGGTGATGTCTCTGCTTTTTAGTATGCTGTCTAGATTTGCCAGAGCTCTCCTCCCCAGGAGCAAGCATCTTTTAATTTCTTGGCTGCAGTGCCCATCTGCGGTGATCTTGGAGCCCAGGAAAATAAAATCTGTCACTACCTCCATTTCTTCCCCATCTATTTGCCAGGAAGTGAGAGGACCAGATGCCATAATCTTAGTTTCCTTAATGTTGCATTTCAAGCCAACTTTTGTGTTCTCCTCCTTCACCTGCATCAAGAGACTCTTTAGTTCCTCTTCACTTTCTGCCATGAGAGTGGTATCATCTGCATATCTGAGGTTGTTGATATTTCTCCCAGCAATCTTGATTCCAACTTGTGATTCATCTAGCCCTGCCTTTCTCATGATGTGCTCTAGACTTGGTCAAACATCCTGTCCACATCATTGGACTGCAAAGACAGAAACTCATCCAACAAGGATGGATCAAATGGAGCACTGTACACCCCCAAAGACAATATTGCAGTAACTATAGTGTCCAAGTCAGAGAGGCGATGAGAGATGTCCTCAAAATGCCAAACAAACTTGTCTCAGCAAGCTGCCGAGGGCTCAACAGAATAATTTTTGAGGCCTACATGTAAAAAGCTCTGAATCACCTAGAAAATATCCACTCATCAGTATTGCAAGGACACATTGCAGGTGGTATAAAAACACTTCTGAGCCACCTTGATCACCACCTAGGTTCAATAGTGAGCTATAGGCCATGTTTGGTTAGATTCATCCTGAGTTTTCTGCCGCCTGCACTCTAGTTGTCTCTCAGCTTGCTTCATTGCCCAGAGCTCTACCACATACCATGGAGCTGGACAGGCTCTGCAAGAAAGGAGAAAACACTTGGCAGCAATTTTGTCAACTGCCTGTGTCATCTCCGGGTTCCACAGGGTGATCTGGGCCTTGATAGGAGCGCCAGTCATGTCAGCCAGATAATCTCCCAAAGCTCTCGGGAGTCCATCCAGATCCATCAATCTCAGAGGGCAGACCAACTTAGCAGGTCTCCCACCCCTACAAAGGGAAAAAGGGGCTGAGAGTTCAAACCTGAAAAGGAAGTTCTCTGGCTATGACAAGGGGGTTAAAGAAAGACCCTGATCACCAGATCACCATCTTCCTGTCCAGTCAAGAAAACCAGGTCCGGAGTGTGTGCCTTTTCCTAAGCTGGGTCAGTGACAAGTTGAGAGAGCTGCATGGCTGTCATGGCCTCTATGAAGTTCTGGGCTACGGCGTTTTGGATGGCCTCATCATGGAAATTGAGGGCCTGAAGGTCCACAGCACCAGGTCTGGGACCACCTCTGCCAGATTAGGTAAGGAATCTGCTGTGTGGTGGGGTGGATAGTACACCAGCAGAATCCCAACTCTATCTCAATTGCCCAGGTCAAGGTACAAGCACTCAAGAACTGGACTCAAGTGGACAGGAAACCTAGTGAGAGAGATGAAACTCCTATGAATCACAGTGAGTCCCCCTCCCTAGCATTCAAGGTAATGTTGGTGCTGGACCAAGTGCCCAGGGGGACAAAGATGGAAAAGGACAACCCCAGCTGCCTTGCCTGCCCAGGTCTTGATAATGCGTGTCAGGTCATAACTCTCATCCACAATAAGATCCTGGAGGAGTAAGATCTTATGTACTGACCTGGCATTCAACAGCAAGCCTGAGGGCAGACCAACATGATTACCACATATAGTTGGGTTGAAGGAGTGACCAGAATGGGGGATAGCAAAAAGAAATCTGTCCCCACTTCTCCATCGATGGCCAATCACTCTTCCATCGCCATCTCCCCCTACCCATAATTGCTGAAATTGGAGCATCCTGCACTGTTCCATGATCTAATGTAAAGCACAGACTAAGCAGTGGAACACACACACATAATAGACACACAGATACACACACACACACAAACACACACACGCACAAAAGGGAAAGGGGAGGGGAGGGGAGGGGAGGGGAGGGGAGGGGGAAATAAAAAGGGGTGGCGGAGATCCAAGGCAGTGGGAGCAGCAGCATCCAGGTGCGGGGGATGTGTTCCGTGTTTTGTGAATGTTTTTGTCCCATCACAGCAGCCATTCAGTGAATGTGCTAATGACACTCTCTCTAAAGTCCAAATCTGCCCTCCAAGCCCCAAGGGTTGCAGACTGCTGCGATTTACCTAATCTAAAATCACAACTGAAGATTGAAAGTGGGAAATGTTTGATGCAGCCTTTTATATATGCCCCCTGTATATCACAATTGTGCTGAAGATCATTGGATTTGAAAAAAATAGAGGACTTCATGGTATAGGTATTCCATAGCACACTAATGTTAAAAATGAAATAAATAATTCTGTTTTGCATTCAGATAGTCTGCAGGCTGTATAATTGGTTCTTGGAAGAATACAGCTATGTCAAGAAGTAGTCAGAAATAACCACTTTCTATGTGCATACGTTATGATTGCCAAATGACTTCTCAATGCTTGGGCTGAATAGGTCTCACTTCAGATTTATAGGTGTTATTCTTTCATTGCCTAGGTGACAAATTGCTCAATGGAAAACTGGAGCCTTCCATCCTTTGGAAAAGTCTCTGTGTTAGCAAAACAAAGCAGCACTCTTGAGAAAATTAGTTATGCTAGTAAAGGAAAAAAATATACCTTGGCTTAAGCAATTCAAAAGCTATTCAATTCACACTCAAAATTGGGTAGATCACAGTTTCTTTTGTTATGTAAATACAAGAAATACAGTGCAGAAACTTAGTTCAATATGTGCACACATAAATGCATGTCTGTTTTGATATTGAAATTAGGGCTGAGCCAAAATAGGAGGTTCATTCTACAAGCATTATTTTTGTCCTGATGAAACACATCTCCCTTTTCAGTGATACTTCACATCCTTTTGTGAAACAGTGTGCAAGTGTTCATAGGATACTTGTGGTAAGAGGAATGGGAATGGAAAACAGACTATGCTCCTTCCTCCTGATCCAGTAATGCTTAGTTGAAGTGATGCAGAATGTGGGTGAGTACCCTTGAAAGTAATGCAGTGCAGATAGACAGCTCTTGTATGTCTCTCATTCACTTGCCTATTTTATTAGATTTCCATCTTGACTTTCCACCTGGTTGGTCTTCTGAATGCAGATGCTGTCCATCCATACCTGAATGCATTCACTGGGATTCACATTGTTAGCACTGTCTGTCACCTAGTCTGTGAAATCCTATACATTTTGAGGACACTATGAATGCCTTGCTGAGCAGAACTGGCAAGTAATGAAGCTGCCACCATGGTGTGGCAAGGCAGGGAGCACCAACATCATTGCCTGGTTACAAGGTATCTGCATCCCTCACACCTCAACCCAATGAAAGTGAAAGGGGGTGAGAGTTTTGTTCCTCAGAAGGACACTATCATGCAGCCACATATGTGATGCACTTTATGGGCTAGGATGGCACAGTGGAGACAGCCTTTCCTTTAAGAAATGATAATAGGTAGACAGACAGACAGACAAACAGACAGACAGACAGACAGACAGAGCAGCAGTAGTTCAGGAGCAATTAAGGCAAAGAAGTGTGAAGCATATAAAGTTTGGATTGTTCACAAACAACCTGCAAAAAGCCCAACAAAAAGATGGGCTCCCTGTGGGCTCCCAGCCCTTCTTTCCTCTTGGCCTTCCAGTGGGAAGCCCAGGTACCTAAACAGTGCACAAAATGGAAACTAGATGCAAGTTTCATACAGTTGGTCTTTGATTCAAGTATGTACACAAACTTAATGATGAGGTAAAATCCAGAGTTTAAAATTGGGTAGATATGCTTTTTGGAAACACTGGCTTAAAATGATGTATGCTTCCCTCTTAATTAGACAAGGAGACCATTTCAACTAACTTGACCTTTTACAAAGAAAATGTAACCTCTTACCTGTGGCAAACTGGCTATTTAATTGAAGCTGCATTTAGCATTTAAATTTGCCTGAGAAACTCATGGGATACCTTACATTTTCCTTCCTCCCTCCCTCCCTCCCTCCCTCCCTCCCTTCTCTCTTTCTTCACTCCTTTGAAACAATCCTGAGCTCACTGTAATAATCTTCAATTTTCGTAAGAAGTAAATGAAATCTGATATAAGAAATCATATTGGTTGGGTGGATTTAGCACTCCATTTTAAAAAGCTTCAGTCACAGAATGCTTCAACATAACAGAATCACAAAATCATAGAATAGGAGAGTTGGAAGGGGCCAGAGGACCATTGAGTCCAACTCCCTGCTATTGCAGGATGCTCAGTTACATCTTCCCACACAGATGACTGTCTAGTTCCATTTTGAATGCCTCCAGTGTGGGAGATCCCGTGGCCTCTCTGGACAACTGGTTCCACTGTTGTATTGCTCTGACAGCAAGGAAGCTTTTCTTGATATCTAGCTGGAATCTGGCTTCCTGTAACCTGAGCCCATTATTTGTATCTTGCACCTTGGGATGATGGAAGAGAGATCCTGTTCTTCAGCTTTGTGAAAGCCTTTCTAGTACTTGCAGAGTGCTATCATATCTCCCCTCAGTCTTCTTTTCTCAAGGTGTTTACCCAGTTATTTCACTCTATAATATCTATAAGGAATTCTACACCAGGCATGGACCTTAGGTATATCAGCCAAAAATGTATTGTGTGTTTACTGGCAGCCCAATATTTTAGGATTATTAGGAATGATAAGCCAACCTTGTCAAGAACGTAGTACTAATCCTGTCCTTCTGTTCTGGGGAATGCCCAAAATGGCATAGTTCAGTTACTATCTGTGAGCTAGGACTAAGCAGGGTTGTTTTATGAGCATTTTTGTTAAAATGTGTTGATCCTCAGCTATAGTCTTGTTAATGCATTCTCAAATGTTCTTTCTCAAAAGCACAGGTTAGTATAGGACTGTGCCCCCAAGTTCTGCCCATCTGTGTCCCTACCTCCACCCACCTCCCTGGTATCAGGTAGTGTTCCAGTAGTGATCTGCATGCTTGCAGAAGTTTGCTTAGTTCCTTAGAGAACATTAAATTGCAGGTGTGGCTATTTAATAGGAAGTATCCACAGATTCATATGTTCGGGTAACAGCTTTTAATACTGCCTGAATATGTATCAACTTCAAGGGTGTTTCCAAAACATTGCATACTTCATATCTACAGTACTACGTTAGAAGAGTATTTTAGAGCACTAGAAATCTTAAGTATCTCCATCTGTAGATCAATGAGTCAATGGTATGCTGAAATCATGAAATCATAACAAATAAACCCATACACACCTTCACATCTACCTTGCCAGATTTATCCATCCTTCTGCCTGCCTGCCTGTCTAATGGCAGCTTGCTTCATCTGCAGCCTGACCTCTAATTTTTCTACTTGGCAGAGCACTTTCACACTTACCAACCTGCCCAAACACTGTGGTCATAAGAAAAGAAGCTCCTGGTGGTTCAATATTGAGCTATGGACGGAAAGGAGTCTACTCAGAGAAAAGCTTGGACTGCAGCATGCCCATTTCCCTGGACCTCCCCACCAGCGGAAATCGGGCAGAGGCCAGCCCTGTATTGCTTTGCGTGCCTCCTGAAAATGTTCTGTTTTTCAGGAAACTTCCCGAACCCACCATCCATTATTTTATTGATTTTATTTTTAATATATTTTTATTATTTTATCCATTTTATTTTATTTCATTCAGCAATCCATAATCTCCAAACTGGAATATAGAGCAGTATATACATTTTGTAGATAAGTAGAAAAATATTTCTCTTTGCATAGTTTGCTTCTTCTTTTTGTGGTACTGCAACCTTTTCTCTGTCTAGGGGTTTTCTTGCAGCCTGCCCTTCCTTCTTCCTTTCTTCCTACAATAAGTTGGGATAGAAGCTAGAGAAAAGTGGTTTAAGTTGGTATCAGCAATCCATTACTTATTAATTACAAAATCAACAGGACACTTAATAAATATATAAAGAAAACAACTCATGTAGCCTGTTGCAATAGTACCTGGGATGACATTTAATCTGACATTTGTGCTTTCATAACAGACAAAAATGGAAATTAATAGCTAAGAGTAGACATTGGCTAGATGCTGATGAACATGGAAGCATCCAAATAATTAATGGGTGGATCACAAGGGAAGGATGATATCCTACCCAGAACATGTTTGCCATCTTACTCAGTTATGATGGGTGAGTGTGATGGTGCCCAAATTCCAGTGATTTTGGGGAGGGGAGATACAGCATTGGGGTATGGACAGGCCAGAATAGGAGGGGGGGATAGATGTCTCACTGCTATCCCCTTCTCTGGTCCTTCCTCCAGACAAATGACTCCTGGCAGCTATGCCAGTCTGCCCTAAAGCCTTGTGCTGCTGTTGCTTAAGGCCAGGTCAGCATATAATAAGATCTCCCTGATCCATGATCCAACCCATGTGGATCTGGGGCTGACCTGGCCTGCATTACTGTGACCCTCTCAGCCCTGTCTACCTGGGTACTCTGTGTCACCAGCATACACTTCAGCCCAGACCTTTGGATGACCTTCCTAGTGGCTTCATGTGGATGTTAAAAACTATGGGGTGCAAAATAGAGTCCTGTGGAGCTCCATGACTTACATACCATGGTTCAGAGCAGTGGTCATGAAATAGGCTCAATAAAGTTCCCATCCAACTGGGGAATTTTCAATCTGTTCTGGACAGGGTTGTGTTCCCCTTAAGGGATGAGGTACAAGAGGAACTGACAAAGTGACAAAGTTGATGTGCTCAACATTTTTGAAAAAAAAAAAGTTAATAAATCACTGGGTCCACATTATTCAAAGATCCTGAAGGATCCAAATCTAAAAATGCTGATCTTTTCACAAAGTATCAAAATATGCAACATGTTCCTGAGTACAGCCTGTGTTATGGACAACTGAAGAATGGGCACTGTTAACACGGAACCTCCTCCCCACAAAAAAACAAAACAAAAACAAAAACTAATACAGGGGTGAGCCAGGAAATTACAGACTAGTTCATTCTGGGATATTTTTTATTTTTATTTATTTATTTTTATTTAAAAATTTATATGCCGCCCCTTGCAGCCTCGGGGCAGCTTACAACATGAAACAAATATATTATTAAAACATATACCAAATTTAAAAACTGGCCCATCTCAGGTTATCATATAAAAACATACAACAAAAATAAGAACAAGTTTAAATTAAACTTAAATTAAACATAAATTAAACATAAATTAATTAGACATAAACTAAACCAAAACATAAACATAAATTAACAATAATATTAATTAAAATATTGTCTAAATAAAAAGGTCTTCGCCTGGCGCCGAAAAGCAGATAACGACGGCGCCAGGCGAGCCTCTCTGGGGAGCGCATTCCATAAATGGGGCGCCACCGCTGAGAAAGCCCTCCTCCGGGTACTCACCCTCCTAATATCACGCACAGAGGATTCCCGGAGGAGAGCCTCTGCCGCTGATCGTAAGGGGCGGGAGGGCATATATGGTCGCAGGCGCTCCTTTAGGTAGCCAGGGCCCAAGCCGTTTAGGGCCTTATAGGTAAGAACCAACACCTTGAATTGGGCCCGGACTTCAATGGGGAGCCAGTGGAGCTGACAGAGAACTGGGGTGATGTGAGAACCACGCCCAGTCCCCGTCAGTACCCTGGCAGCTCTATTTTGCACCAATTGAAGTATCCGGACCGTCTTCAAGGGAAGCCCCACGTAGAGCGCGTTACAATAATCCAACCGGGAAGTCACCAACGCATGTGTCACTGTCGTCAGGCAATCGAGCTCCAGGAAGGGACGCAGCTGATGTATCAGCCGAAGCTGTTGGAAGGCGCTCCTCGCCACTGCTGACACTTGAGCAGTCAAGGTCAGCTCCGGGTCGAGGAGCACTCCCAAGCTGCAGACCCTGTCTTTCAGAGGGAGTGCAACCCCATTCAAGACTAGGGTCAAGTCCCCTACACTGTAGCCCGACCCACCTACCAACAGGACCTCCGTCTTGTCTGGATTGAGCCTCAGTTTATTGGCCCTCATCCAGCCCATTACCTCGGCCAGGCACCGGTTCAGCACAGCCACCGCCTCACCTGGATCGGTGGAAAACGAGAGGTAGAGCTGGGTATCATCCGCGTACTGATGATTCTGCAGCCCACACCTCCTGATGACCTCCTCCAGCGGTTTCATGTAGATGTTAAAAAGCAAGGGGGACAAAATGGAGCCCTGCGGAACCCCATGGCATAGCTGCCATGGCGCAGAGCCATAGTCATATTTGATTGAAAGTATTATTGAAGGTAAAATTTGTAAGCATGTAGAAGGAAAAGCCCTACAAACAAAGACTCAACATGGCTTCTACAAAGGTAAATCCTGCCTCAGCAATCTTTTAGAATTTTTTGAGTGTGTCAGTAAATATGTAGACGGAGTATTCTGGTATATGGTTGTTGTTGCGGCTGCTGTCTTTAACTTGGACCTCCAAAGGGCTTTTGACAAAGTTCCTCACCTAATATCCCTGAGCAAAGTTAGTGGCCATGGGATATAAGTGGAGGTCACCCAGTGAATCAGTACCTGGTTAAAGAAAGCAAAGCAAGGAAGGAATAAATGGTAAATCGAGTGACATAAAAAATGCAGTCGCACAGGGATCTGTATTGGGACCAATTCTTTTCAGTTTTCATAAATGATCTGGAATTGTGTGTGGGCAGTGAGGTGGCCAAGATTGTTGATGTCACCTAATTATTTAGGGTGATTAAAACTTAAAGTAAATGTGTGGAGCTTCAAAAGGAGCTCTTCAAACTGGTAGAATGGACAGCAAAATTGCACATGCAGTTTAATGTAAGCAAATGTAAAGTGATGCATTTGGGAAGAAGACCTCCTAATTTCAAGTGTAAGCTGATAGGATCTGAGCTAGCAATGAATGATCAAGAAAGAACATATAGTTCAGTTAAGACATAATAAATTGTGGCTGCTGTGAAAAGAGGCAAACTATGTGTTGGAAATAATTAGAAAAGGAATCAAAAATCATGCTGCCTTTATAAAAAGTCTATGGTACAATCACACTTAGAAAATCTATCCACAATACTTAAAAAAGAATACTATATAGCTGGAAAAATGCAAAAAGATTCAACTAAAATGATCAATGAGCTGGAACAATTTCCCTATGAAGAAAGGTAACAACACCTGGAATGTTTTTGCTTAGAAAAAAGGTGAAGTAAGAGGAGACATGATAATGGTGATTCTCTATACAATTGTATAGAGAAAATAGATACTGAGACATTTTCCCCTGTCTCCCATATTTATAGACTTTGGGGTTGTCCCATGAAGTTTCTCAATGGGAAATTCAGGACAGCTAAATGGAAGAACTTTTTCACAATGCAGGAGGTTATACTATGCATTCACTTCAACAAGTTGGCATGATATCTACAAGTTTGGATGATTATAAAAGGTGATTGGACAATTCCTTGTCAGGGGAGGGTATCAATGGCTGCTGTTTCAGATGTTGATATGGTATCTCTGAGATCAGAAACAGTATGCCTAGATACAGCAGTGCTAAGGGAACATAGGTGGAAGGTTGCTACAGACTGGACAGGGTGTGTCTTGATGTCCTGCAACAGAAGGGGGTTGGATCTCTTGGCCTTCTTGGCCCTCTACAATTCTATGATTGTAAGAGTCTGTGATGTTGTTTGTGTGCTTGTTTCCTGTGTGTGTTGGTTGACCACTAGATGAACCAAAACCTTGACTAGATGCATCCTTGGTCTGATCCTTCATGGCTTTTTCTGTGTTTTTATGCAAGGAAACTGCATAGTAGGAATCATCCTGAAGGCCAGTAAGTGTTGTGCAGCCTTCCTGCACCCTTAGTTTCTCTTCCATAGAAATCTCCTCCTCGTGCACACTAATGGAGTGGTCTCCTTTCATTATCTGGGACCGATGTGAATTGTTTGGAGTGTGTCTGTGGTGGTGAAGGGGTGACAGGATTTGCAAAAGGAACCCAGCCCTCTAATTCCATCTCCTGCAGGATGACCCCCTCCTCCCAGCAAGGCAAGCACCTCAGAATCAATGATGTTTAGGGCCACACCTTAATAGTTGCCACTGTAGTCTCTTTATCTTCTCACAGAGGACCTAGTCGAGCAACTCTACTCCATTGCATAATATGGAGGAAAAGAAGATCCTACTTTCTGGTACACAGAGTCCAGCCTCCACAGGGGTCCCAGAAGGATTTGATTTCCCACCCCATTCTCAGAATTCCCTCTTTTCACATTTTAACCTCCACAGTTTTCCAACTTAGATCAAAACCCAAGTAAAAGGGGTCATGTATGACTTCTAGGATTAAGTCCCTGAGATCCATTCTAGATCCTGGTTCCTGGAAAAAAATTGTGGTCATTTGTTGCTAGTTCTTGGAATGTTGTTATTTATTTGTATATCAAAGGTAAGAGTGCATTCTTCAACCTAAGATGATTTCTGGAGTTGATTCTTCATGGTTCTTAGGCTTTCACAAGACTCCAGCTTCACTCCTGCATCTCCAGTCAAAAGAATTCCAGATACAAGAGGAACAAACTCTTCCTGAGATGCCCCCTAACTACTGCAAATCAGATCACACAATAGTGATCTGCATGAGCCAGTCATCTTCCATAGTATAAGCTTCATATTTTGTTTTGCTTTTCATATACTGCATCAACAGTTAAAAAACAACGTAGAGTAACTGTGTATGGTAATCCAAAGCATTTCAGTGTCTGCTAGTGTTTTAAATCAGGAAATACAGTTTTCGGCTTTGTACTGGTGGCTGATGGGCCAGGATATTCAACTATTTAAACTTTTAAATTTCCCCAGTGAAAGACCATTAGAATCCAATTAGAATAAATATTTTGTCTCATTTACCCCATTTTCTCTTCTTGGTGGCCTATTTGAGGCTTTCCCTTCTTGCTGAATCTTCAGATACTGGCCAAGCATGGATACCTCTATAGTATGGAAAGTACTCTAGTGAGTCTATTTACTCAAGTAATCAAAATGCTAAATGTCTTTAGACTGGCCTGCAGGCATCTATCTAAGCATTTTTATGCTACATTATACTCTGGCCAATACAAGACCCTCTTATAACACATGCAACATGCTGGAGTCTATGCAATGGCCTAGTCACTGGCATTATCTGTTCCCTTTGTCCTCATTAAATTAATTTCCCAATGTAAGTGGGCAGAGCACAAGGCAGTAATTCATGCTCAAGGTGACAGAGTCAAGGACAATCACAGTGTGTTCCACATTCAAAATAAAATGGCCCGGCACTGCTTGCCAACCTTTGGTGTCAAGGAACAGCAGTCACTTGGCAACCGCACGCACATGTGCGGTTGAGCAGTCTCGAGCCCTCTCTGCCTGCTAAATCTTGTGAAAGAAACTCTTTCATGAGCATATGAAAATGTTCATGTGAATAATCCCAGTTTGTCAGCATGTCTTTAAACAACCAACATAAATGCCTCTCCATTTATGAAAGGACTGCTTCTTATGCTCCAACAAAAGATTCTGAATTGTATCTGTAATGGTTTTGGCATATTCATCAGAGAACCCAGACTTGGTATATGTGCCTTTGCATTGTAAGAATAGAGTGTCCCTGAACATAAAAATGGGATCATACATGTGCCCTCATGTGGCCCCCACCCCAAAATACAATGCTGCTGCCTCAAAATCTCTTCCTCTCTCTCCCTCTTGTAAACAAACAAAGGAACAAACAAACAGCATTGGGAATCTATGGAACTCCAAAAGTGTCAAAAGTTATTACCGTATTTTTTGCTCTATAAGACTCACTTTTCCCCCCTCAAAAGTAAGGGGAAATGTCTGTGCGTCTTATAGATCGAATATGTGTTCAGTAAGTCTGTCAGATGTGCAGCCCATGGGGAAGTGATGGGGAATGTGCCTGTGATTATGTGCCCATTTGATTCAGAATATTTTTTTTTCTTGTTTTCCTCCTCTAAAAACTAGGTATGTCTTATGGTAAGGCGCGTCTTACAGAGCGAAAAATACGGTATGTTGTTTTGTAGTTTTGCTTTAATTTTCTCCCCGCCCCACATTTAGCAGATGTGAAGAGAGGTACAGCCTGTGGAGGCCTGGGACAAGGACCTCAAAATGGCTCCCAGAACTCCCCAAATTGTCCATCCATGATATAAGCCCACCCATACACTATGACTGACAAGGGTCTTCCAATTACAATCAGCTGTAGTTCTTGAGGGAACACATTCCATTGTTTGAGGGCAATGCAGGAGAAGACCTTTCACGCCTGCCCAACCAAAAGGCCTCTGGGGTAATGGCATCCTCACAAGTGTTTCTCCTATAAAACTTCATAACTGAGCAGGCAGATGTTCCCTTACAAAGACAGTTTGTAAACCATTTATGACCTGTGCCTGGAATGCAACTTGGATCTTTCAAGACTATTGTAATATGTTTTTGAAACCACACAATGTGCAATCTAGATGCAACAACTGAAAGTCCCAGGCACTCGTCAGAGTAGCCCCACATAGAGACCATTCAAAAAATCTGGACATTACATAAGAAGGCAATGGGAGGCTATTCAAGAGCACTTAGAGGGCTTCATCTTCTCATCCCTGGTTTTTAAAGGAAATTGGAAAGGAGTGAAACTGCTACCATAGTATACATTTTACTGATGGGTACTCAGCTACATGCTATTGGCTTGACTACATCAAGCCCCAAACTTATATTTATTAGGAAAATAAGTGATATTAGTCTTACTGGCAGACCAAACTCAATTATGATGACGGCTGTTTAAGTTTTAGGGTACAATCTTCTGCCTGTTTAGACAAACATATCTGAGAACTCCTGCCATTGCCCAAGCTGGGGAATGCAGGGACCTTAAGGTTTTGTTCCCTTTTAACAATGTCTAAGATTATGTCTTTTCATGATTATTTTTGCCCTTGTTCTTTGCATTTTTGACCCTGGCAGGAGGGTGGGGGATGCCAATGAGTATTCCCATGGAAGTAATTAACACTCAAATTTGGGCAAAACAATCAGATGGTAGTGACCTCCTCATGACTCAGCAGGCTCACAAGGTTTATATTTCCATATTGCTTAGAGATTTTTTTTTATGTTGATAAAAAAGGAAAAAAATACTTTTAAAAATGTCAGCAGAATTCACAGAATGAGAGAGAGAGAGAGAGAGAGAGAGAGAGAGAGAGAGAATGAGTTGGATAAAGAAATTAATTAGTTGTCATTGGACTGCAAGAAAGATGCACGCTTTATTGGAGATGGTTTGGGGTGGTTTCTTTATTCTATTTCCATCTAGAAATGCATTCAAGAAGACCATACAAAAATTTCTGTGACTCCTAAATGAGTCATTCATGGATTCAGATTGTATGATCCAAAGATGCCACAGTGGCTTGTTGTGAGCTGCAGGACATGCCAGCCATGAGTTATATAATCACTGCCCAGCCATGGAATGACTGGCTTGTTTAGCAAACTTTAAATAACCAATGGACTGCTGTAGGGTTATCTAAAGGTTGTTAGACGAGCCATGCCATTCAGGCTCAGATGAAATTATAACCCATGGGTAGGTAGCAATAACACAAATCATTCTCAACACACAACATGTGTTGAACCTCACAACAAGACCCTGTGGCTTGTTTCAATTGTGTGCCTATTGAGAGGAAGGCATGTAACTATAATCAGAACTGGATCAAAACTAAGTGGAGCACTGTCTTTGTGATATGCTGCTGCATAGCTATTAGAAGCAGAATCCAGTAATCACTTACTGACATTTGCATATGAATTTTTCAGTTTTTTCTTCAGTTTCAGCTTCAATCTATTTAAGATAATGTAAAGCAGCAATGAACAATTGCCAGAACAAAACAATAAATGAACAAAGGTGCAATAGAACAGATTGAATGGCATGATGCCATGGCATAGTATTGTTCAGGGTGCATTGCTGGGGAGGAGGAATCCTGTCTCCAAAAAGGCTGCCTTCAATACCAACATATTGTCATTCAGGAAGGACAAAGGAGAACTGTCAGAATGGAAAATTAAAACAAAAGAATAACAACGCCTTCCTTAAACAGGCAAAAAAAAAAAAAAAAAAAAAAGCTGGGGGGGAGATTGTGAAAAGCCTCTGTTTGGTTATGGTTAGTGCCAATCAACAATTTTCTTCTTAATACCTCATATTTCACATTCTCTCTATATCACACACACAGAGGGAGAGAGGGAGAGTTCTCTCTCCAAGAAACAGAGTCTAAGCAGCAGTCCAAGGTTGACAGTAGAGGACATCAATCAATGGAAGATGCAAAAGCCAAAGGTCTATTCATGGGTAGATCCTTGCTCATGAGTCTTTCTATGAAGAAATGCCTTGCACATAACTATTGCTATTATTATTTATTTTGTGTGGCTCCTGTGAGGCAATAATGTAGTTTCGTAGTTGGAAACCTTGCCTTGTTCTTGTCACGGGCCTGTGTAGCAGTTGCTTAGAGATGTTCTGAAGGGCTAGAGAGAGGGAAAGAGATGTGTGGTGACTGTTACAAATTTAATTTTGATTGAGTGGTCTTTTCAGTGGAAAAGAGGCATTTGTAAATGACAATTTAGGTATAACAGTTAACAGTTTAAAGAGTCAGTTGTTAGTCTGAAAGGGAGAAAGTCTGTTGAGTGATGTATGGTGATATAGAAAGACTAAAAGAAAACTGGAGGGAAGTGAAACTGAAGGGCCTGAATTGTAAACTATTCCTTGACACATAGTTGGTGAAGTTTAAGAGTAGGGAGCAGGTGGCTATGTAATATCAGGAGGCTTCCTTAAGATCTTTTCATAAGATGGCTATGCATGTAGGCAAACAAACAGCTATACAAGCCACTAGAAATATGAAGGGAGAAGCTCTGGTGTCAGAAGAAGTCTATACTCAAGAGATGTGCATGGTTGTAAGTGCATTTGGCTAGGACTGGAGGTTTAGGAATCTATCTCCAAAGTAAAATAAGGCAAGAAGAGACTTGAAGCACACCAGTGCTGCTTGAATCCTTCAATATTGTTACTAAGCAATATTTTGAAAACCTAAAGTAAATATACTGCACAAAATATCCCTTTAATGGAGTACTTGTTTAATAGTTCACCTTGTCCCTCATTTCATGCCCATTTGGCTCCTTTTACCAGCTACTAGCAGGTTTTAAAGTGCTACGGGCAGCAGAGGTGGGGCGGATTATGTTGCTTAAAGGTACAATTGCAGACAATAGTTGCCCTCAAGTCTGGCTGAATTTATTTATTTATTTATTTGTGCATGTGTGCATGCATGCATACATGCATGTCTTAGGTGAGAAATCCCATAGGAAAGGTTGCCAAGTGAGTGAGCATTTTTCTCATAAGTGGTGGCTGATTTCCCTTAATGCCTTAACTCACAATGAGTCTTTGTTCAGACATTTCTGACTGAATTTTTTTTTTTAAACTAGCTGGCTACTTGGCTTCTGCCATCTGACCTATGCTAAGAGGTTTAGGAGAATGTCCTTCTCCCAAAGGCTCCCAAAGGGTGGCATGACAGCTTGAAAAAATAGGGTGTGGGGGAATGAACACCAATTGGTTCCAAATTATGAAAAATTGGGTAATAGACTGACGCCATTCTGACCCTATTATCAATAGCCAATTGGTCATTTCCCATGACATCCAAATTATGTAAACAAGGATGGAGGGACCAGTTGAAGGGCAACCCATTACCAAGGGGTCCAAAGCCATAACGATTTTGGTTTAAGACAGATTTAGATGAAGAATTTTGCCAATGGGATGTTCTTAAACATTTCCATTTATTTTCAAAAATATTGTGCTCAGCTTAAATTGTTTTAGCAGCCACTTTTCAGTGTTCTGGCTTCCTGTCAAAACTCAGAAATGACAATTCATGCATGGATCATAGTTCCATTACCAGTGCTGTGCACTCATGTTCGGACAAACCTCAGGGGCATGCATAAGAGGCTAACCATTTTGGTGGGACTTACAGCTCAGATTTCAAGGATGAGATCTGTGCAGGAGAGGCTGTGTATCCTATTGGGACTGACTTCTCAGGCTCTGAAAACAAGATGATTGTTGAAACCGCTGCATTCTCAGCTGCAGTCCAAGGCCCTGGGTACCCTGCTATGTGGGAGATTAATTCAAGGGCAGCTGAAGGGTCCAAACAACCTGGCTGTGGGAATGGGAAAGAGCAACAACATCTCAAGGGAGGAGATTTAGAGATGGGGAGTCTATTGGATGGGGAACTCCTGCCTCCTGAAGAGGTGGACCAGCAAGTCCATTGTCACATTCACAGGGTGGCTTAATTGGGGTTTCTGAGGGAGGAGCACAGGTGTGCCTGGATCCGCAGCCCTCCTACCCACAGGGGCAGATGCAGATGCAAGTAGTAATTTTGGGTCCAGGAGCAACGCCAAGCTACAGACCCTGTCCTTCGGTGGGAGTGCAAAACCACATCCAGGACAAGTTGAAGACTCGCCCTGTGGGCAGATGGACCATCCACCAACAGCACCTTTGTCTTATCTGGATTAAGCCTCCATTTATTGGCTCTCATCAAGTCTATTAGTGAGCTCAGGCAATGATTCAGGATAGAAACCACCTCACCTGACTTCAGTAAAAATGAGATGTAAAGCTAGGTGTCATCAGCATACTGATGACAACCTCAGCCCCCACCTCTGAATGATCTCTCCCAGTGGTTTCATGTTCAACAGCATGCGGGACAGTATAGAGCTCTGAGGAACCCGCAGCATGATCACTGTGGGTTAGAGCCACTGTCCTTCAGTATCGCCATCTCGACACAGTCAGCCAGGTAGGAGTGGAAGTGCCATAATACAGTGGTTCCAACTCCCAACCAGACAACCTGCCCAGAAGCACACCAACATTTATGGTGTTGGAAGCCACCGACTTGTGGCTGAGACTTATGTGAAAAAGAAAGATGTTTGGAAAAGAAATCCTTGTGAGACTATTAGTACTGGGAGGGAGAAGCCCAGCTCATGGCAATCAGGCACCATAAGGCTGGCAGCCTGCGCTATTCCTGGAACTCAGCTCTGGACTTAATGGGTGCTTTAACAAGCTTGCATTCTCTCCCCGTGAGTGAAGTGGATATGTCTCAGGCAAATGGAGCAAGAGATGAATGTACTGTAGCCAAAAATGCACTAGAACGGAGAAGAGAATTATTCTATTGAAGAGTCATAAGGAACAATTTTAAAAGACAGTCAGAACCTGGCTGTATTCTCAGAGCGAAGACACTTCAGCCTGAGGGGTGCTGAAACAAAGAAAATTATAATTGCCTTGGGACCAGGAATGCAATGTTTGCTATTTCTTGTTTACCTGAAAGAGCTTTGTCCCAGGCCACTCTTGCAGGTTCTTGCTACAAAACTGGTAGCACTTGACTTTATCACCTCCCCCCACTGTGTGCATGTCTGCTTCCAGTCTCAGGATGTCTCCTCACACTCTTGCAAACTGCCTTTAAACCTGAAGCTCAGTTCTGCCAAGAAAATAGTTAAATTTCGCATTGAGGCATAACTTGCTAAAGCATGGAATATCCCAGCTGGTATAAATGTGAATGAAGCCATGTGCTCAACTAACTCCCTCCAAATCCGCTTGAGCATTTGACTCTCTGTATCCCTTAATAAATGTGTCCTTGTGTCTTCAACACTGAGTGTGATGCTGTTTGGGTAGAACTCACCTAGCCATAGATGCTCTATTTATCTATGTCTAACAATTCTTTATAGTTGGTGTGTGTGTGTTGTTGGAGTGTGAATGGGTTGATCTAACAGGGATGCATTGTATACCAGAACAGAATAAAACTTGTCCAAATACCACATGTAAACAAAAAGTGCTTAATCTGCAAAGCACTTAGACTGACTCCTGTAAGAGAGCTCAAGTTGCTTTAAAGCTTCTAAGCATATACCTTCCATTTGTTTTATTAGAAACATGGAGCTGTCTCTGGGAAAGGACACTAAAATGAATCTCCAGTAAATCTTTCCTGTGCTCCTAGTGGCTCAGATTCCACCCTCCACACCCTACATTTAATAGCTATAAGAAAATATGCAAGTGTGTCTTGACAAGCAGATCTGTGGCTCACCCAACATCCACCTCATCCCCCATCCTTTGTGATAAAAGGAAAATGGGGCTGAAAGTAATCTAATCATCTCCGCTAGGCTCAGTGTTCAAACCCACTGCTGTTCTCTCTGTGTGAAGAGGGCAGAAAAGACTGGAAGAAGAAAAGCTATGAGACTCCTCCTTGAGTTCATTTCTTTGATTTTTGTTGGGTTGTTGCAGTGTGACTTGATTATTCTGTGCCTTGCACTATGGTATCAAAGATAGTGTCTGAATGCTTCCCTTTCCAGTGGTGAAAGCACCGCTGGATTCTCAATGCATTGTGTTACAGGAAGGGAGTGTTTATGCTCCCATTGATGTAATTTCAAATAACATGGAAAATCTGTTTATACTGACCTTGTAGTAACTTCCAAGCAATGGATAAATAATGTAATACATTGTCACATATTAAAGAGGATTGCAATAAAAATTTACTCATATTATGACCTCCTCCCTAAAGGAGACAATTAATGCACATTGTCAAAATGTATTGGAAAGGAAAGAATTAGCAGTGTTACATACCAAGCCATTGACCAGTTTAGGCAAACTCTTATTAAAAAGGCATTGTGGCATCCAATAGACATGAACAAAATGTTGTTTGTTGCTTGAATAAGTTAGGTGTCTGTGAGATCTAATGCCCACATCTGGTTGCTGACAGACTAAACAGCAGCAAGAAAACATGAGCAGTACCTAAAGTAGCTAGTGTGGAATAAGACTGAGACATGGGAAATCCAAGTTCTAGTTTCCTCTTAGCTATGAAGCACACTGGGCCACTTTGTGTCAGTCACTGACTCTCACCATACCCTACTTACCAGGGTTATTATTTTGAGGGGAAAATGGAGATAAGGACCATTTGAACTGCTTTGGGTTCCTCCCTAGAGGGAAAAAGGTGATATATAAATATTATAATATTTTTAAAAATAGATTTCATAAAATACCACCTCTAATTGATCTGCTCAATATTTGCTTTGCAACAGACACTTCTTTTGTGAAATACCAAATGCAAACATCAGAATAGTACATTCTTTCAAGTTTTACTCACACTAGTAGCAGAAATAAATATGGTCTTAATAGGAATTAATACATGCATGGTTCAACTCCAAATTTCCACCAGCTTTTGATTTGATTCCTTTAATTCCAAAGCTTTTTGTTGAATATGCCAGTCTGCTACAAGTTTACTATGAGTATGAAGTAAATATACCATAGGCTTCAGTGGCCTTACTCACAGAGTAGGCTTCTGGTTGCATCTCAGTGTCATCCTTTGCACTTCCCACCTTCCCACCACCCTTTGCTCAGCATCTTCCTCCATAACAAGATTTTTTTTAAAAAAAGAAAAATCCATCATCTGAACTCATTCGTATTGTTCTTGTGATTCCCTGCAGGTAGCAAGGTGGGTTATTGAGCAATCAGCAGGAGAAAGAGTTCAAATGCAAGGAAAGACCCTTTCCAAGATCTATAGAAATTCCCATGGTAACATCATTTTCACTTGCCTCTACTAGGAGAACTGTAAAGAATTTGTGCTACATTAGGTTTAGAGAAAAATGACAGTGTTAGAATATCTTCTATTTGACCAATTTTTGGTGTGGAGAAAAGTTTCCTACAATAGCTTACATTCCATTTAACCCATAGATCATGGTCCATTAAATACTGTATCAGTGTAGCTAGCTTTTTATAGTTCCATGCCATTATTCTAACCTCAGCTGTATCAGGATAAGCTATAAAATCCTTTCTATTTAGGTTTTGTAAAATCTTCTGTCATGTAATATCCATCCTACAGTTCTTAAAGAACTCAAATGTGAAACTGCTGCTCTTCTAACAAAAAATATGTAATAGGTCTTTATGATCAGTCTGGAGAATGGCCCATGCGATGCCAAAGGTTTCCAGGAGGGAGATGGGAAACTACAGGCCAGTTAGTTTAATGTGTGTTTTGGGTATGTTGTCTGAAAACATTTTAAAATATAAAATTAGTAAGCATACAGGAGAACAGACCCTAATGAAAATTAGCCATCAGAGCTTCCACAAAGGTAAGTTTTCTTCAACTAGTGAAGCCTTTAGACAAAGTCTCTGAGTAAAGACTCCTGAGAAAATTTAGCAATCATGGACTAAGAAGAGAGGTCCTGTTATGGATGAGTAACTCACAAAAGAACAGGAAGCACATAATAGGACTACACAGAGTAGGGCTAAAGGGTAAATTGTCCCAGGAAAGGGGTGGAGAATACCACAGGCATTTGCCTGGGATGAGTGTTTTTGAGCTTGTTTGTTTGTCTGTACTCTCTCTATACAATGTAATATTAATAAATATTCATAAGCAATATCCATATAAATATTTGAATCACAATTAAGATACTATTTTACAAGAAATACAACAGCAGCAACAATACAGGACCATACAGAAGAGTGATATTCAGCCTGCTGAACTGCATGATGGAGTTTTTTCCCATAGATTACCATAGATTACTGGTATTACTTGGTGATATTCCAGTAATTTTGAAATGTCCAGCTCAGCCTCCTCCAACATTCTTAATGGTAAGTTATATGAGAGAGTGTGCATGAGAAGGCAGTTTGTCAGGTAGCCTGGTCCTAAGTTGTTTAGGGCTTTGTATTTATTTATTTTTCTTTATTTAAAACTTGTCTATACCATTTCATATTTAAAAGTCTCGGGACGGTTTACAACAGATTAGTGAAAAAACAAAACAAAAACAAGAATAACAACAACAATCATCCAGCATCCAATGATTAAAATGTCAACGCTCCACTAAAACAAATTAACAATTAAAATACTTGGAGAATAAAAAGGCTTTCACCTGACTCTGAAAAGATAGAAGTGTTGGTGCCAGGGGAACCTCTCTGGGGAGTGTGTTCCACAATCGGGGTGCCACCACAGAGAAGGCCTTCCTCTGGGTAGGCACCCTCTTGATATCTTTCAAGGACAGCTCCTGGAGGAGGGCCTCTGACTCGGATCTCAAGGGGTGGGAGGGCAGACTTGGTCTTGACTTGGTCTTGACCAATCCTTGACTTGGTCTTGACCAATAGGGAGGAGCTGATAGATGAAGTACACATTAGGGGAGCTCTGGATGCGAGTGATCACTCCATCCTTTGCTTTGAGATCAGGGGACTGGGGACGTGCAGCAGGGCGAGCACTAGAAGCTGGGACTTCAAGAGGGTCAACTTTGGCCAACTGAAGGCCAGACTGGGGAAAGTCTCCTGGGATAGGTTACTGGAAGGTAAGCAAGTTGAGGAGGGGTGGATAGCACTCAAAAGGGAGATTTTGGAGGCGCAAGCCTTGACGATACCTCTAGTCAGAAAGGTGGGGAGGCGGAGGAGAGTGCTGCCATGGATGCGAAAGGAGGTGGTTAGAGGGATTAGATGAAAGAGGAGCCTCCATAGGAAATGGGTACTGGGGCAAATAGACAAAAGGGTATACTGTGAGGAGGAGGCCTGTTGCAGAAGAATTCTTCGCAAGGTTAAGGCTGATTACAAGCTGAGATTTGCCAAGAATATCAAGAGCAACAAAAGGACTTCTTTCAGCATGTAAATAGGAAGAGGAAGGGGAGGAAAGTGGTGGGACCACTAAATAAGGAGGAAGGCAATCCAGTGACTGATATGAGGGAACAGGCACAGATGCTAAATGACTATTTTACCTCTGTGTTCTCCCCAAAGCAGGATGGGGGATATCCGCATAGGAGATTAGATGAGGCTGGGGACTTAGCGGCACAGACTAGAGTCACCCCCCCTTGAAGTCAAGGGGCTCCTCAGGGCACTGGACATTACCAAGGCGCCAGGCCCTTACGGGTTACACCTGAGAGTACTTAGAAAGTTGGCAGGGGTTCTCTCATGTCCACTGGCCTCCATTTTTGAGACCTCATGGAAAACGGGTGAAGTTCCAGAGGACTGGAGGGTGGCATCAGTGGTCCCAATTTTCAGAAAGGATAGTAGAAAGGACATGGGGAATTATAGACCAGTTACCCTTACGTCCATTGTAGGAAAAACAATGGAAAGGCTCATAATAGAGAGAGATCTAGTGATGCTGGATAGGGAAGGGAGGCTGACAGCCACACAACATGGCTTCCGCAAAAACAGGTCCTGCCAGACAAACCTTGTGGAATTCTATGACAAGGTTTCGAGATGGCTAGATGGAGGGGATGCAGTGGATGTGGTATACCTGGATTTCAGCAAGGCCTTTGACAAAGTGCCGCATGATATCCTGGTGGAGAAACTGAGGAGTTTTGGGATAGACCAAAGCACTGTCCGGTGGATTAGGGCATGGTTGACTGACCGAAAGCAGAAGGTAACCATTAGCGGGGAATCGTCGGGATGGCAGCCAGTGACAAGCGGGGTCCCCCAGGGCTCTGTCCTGGGGCCGATCCTGTTTAATATTTTCATTAATGACATGGAAGAAGGGGTGAACAGTCTGCTGATCAAATTCACAGACGACACTAAAACTGGAGCAGTGGCCACAACTGAGGAGCAGGTACTCCAGACTATGGAAGTGGGCAGGAGACAACAGGATGACGTCCAATGTGGATAAGTGCAAGGTCTTGCACTTGGGACATAGGAATAGGTGTCATAAGTACAGGTTAGGTGACAAGTGGCTGGAGAGCAGCACTTGTGAAAGGGACCTCGAGGTACTGCTTGACTGCAGACTAAACATGAGTCAGCAGTGTGATGCGGTGGTCAAGAGGGTGAACGCCACCCTTGGTTGCATAGCCAGAAGTGTGGCTTCTAGATCAAGAGAGGTATTACTACCACTCTACACGACTCTGGTGCGCCCGCAACTGGAGTATTGTGCTCAGTTTTGGGCCTCTCATTACAGAAAGGATATAGTCAGGTTAGAGTCAGTGCAACATAGGGTCACAAGGTTGGTGACCAGTTTTCAGGGGATGGGGTATGAGGTGAGACTGAGGGAACTCGGTCTCTTCAGCCAGGAGAAGAGGAGACTCAGAGGGGATCTGTTGGTGACATACAGGTATGTGAGGGGATGTCACATGGAGATGGGTAGAGACCTGTTCTCCCCTGCAGAGGAAGGCAGGACGTGCTCCAACGGAGCCAAGCTCAGGGAGCCAAGGTTCCATTTCAATGCCAGGAAGCACTTCCTGACAGTTAGGACTCCAAGGGTGTGGAATGGGCTTCCATGAGAGATCGTTGAGACCCCATCGGTGCGGGTGTTCAAGGATAGGCTGGATGTGCACATGGTGGGCATGTCATGAGTGGAGCTGGCTGGTGCCAGAGGTCAGACTAGATGGCTCGGGAGGCCCCTTCTGTTTCTATGTTTCTAACTGTGTGGCATTACGATAACCCTCTGATTCGGCTGGTTAAAATAAACAAATGTACAAATGAAGAACTATTATAAAACTATTACACTTATTGGTGAACCTAATTATACCTCGGAGGATCCTCTTGCAAATCATAGTTAATTGAAGGGAATTATTTAATGGGATCTAGCCACAGTATATACTCATATAAGCATGATTTTTCCAGGCATTCCTCCTGTAATATCACCCCTAATTAAGTTCCAGAACATAGTCTGAAGGCATGCGATACAGTATTACTGTTGACAATATGGAAAACTGGATCTTGCCAGAACCAGGACAGGGAACCTCTTATATTTTTTTCCTTGAGTTTCATAGAAATATAGTAGGACATAATTGGAGGGCGTACAAGAGTTTAGATTGAATTCCAATTCCCAGATCAGACTTCATAAGACAGATACAAGTGCTTCATTGCTGGAGTTAAAGTGAACTTTGCTCTCTGAAAACGCAAGAACTGAAGCTGAGTGTCCATGAAGAGGCTGTGACTGTGATTCAACACAGTGGATGGCAGCACAAAGGCAGACAGTGCCACACAACATGGTAAGGCAGGGCAGGTTGCCAGCCATTTCTGTTTCAGAGTGGCGTCTTGTGTTCCCTCAACCCAGCCAGAGCAGCTTGAGCATGGTTAGCAAAGTGTGTTCCTCAGTGCAGACAAGATGACAAGCCACCCTGAAACAAATGAACATGGCTCAAAGCCAATATAGCAGCATGAAACTAGTCAGTATGTCTGCAGGAAAGCAGAGTTCTCCTTAGGTTTTACTTCATGGAAACCAACTGCGAGGCAGGGAAATGGTGGAGGCACACATTCTATTCAGAGAGGCTCTTCACTTAGTGTTTTGGGGACTGGTGTGCGTCATATACAATTCTTTGATGGAGAGTGTTTCTCTGCTATTTTGAAAATTATCTCTAAGGTGCCAGTGTCTAGAAAATCTTGCTTTGATCTGTATTCATGCTGGCTTGACTTACAGCACCAGGAGGAATGGCTAGTCTTCCTTTCTGATGCAATGCCCTGATTGCTTTCTCCTGCTCTTAACTTTTGTCTGCATGGCAAACTCATGCTCCTCAACAATACTCTGCCTTTTCGAAGGCAATCCAGATCCACTGCCTGGGGTCTGGTTTTCCTCCAACATTCAGGAATAGGGAGTCATAGGCAAGCACATTTGTTGACAGTGGTATCTCCTCATTTTCCACTAAGCTTCTGATAATATCTGTATCCTTTCCTTGACTGGCAAAAATCATACCTGATTCCCAGTAAGGGGGACTTACTTTGATCACTGACAACAGGAGACTAGCCACCCCCTCTTGTCTTTTTCTTTCCCTTTTTGCTCCCCACTTTCAATCTCACCCCATGAAGGTACCAAAAAAATGCCACATAGGGCATTCCACACCTTTAATGGATTGCCTGATGTGATGTAAGGTAGTTTCCAATATTCCTGATATTCTCACATAGTTTGGAGAAGGACCTCCTGGGTCATGCTCATGGGTATATTTTAAATGGATGTTAAAGGTTGACACCTCCAAATGGACTCTCTTGTTATGATCATATAGGAAGTGCTCCCAAAAGGTGAAAATTTGTCTAAGAGAAGTGTGTAAAGAGACTGATTATTGCCACCAATGGAAAATATTCTCATTTTTATCCAAAATATCTCTCTCGCTCGCTCTCTCATTCATACACACACACACACACACATACACACTCAAATTAGCAGCAGCAATAACCATGATAGACCCATAGAAGTGCTTCTGTGGCAAGATGTATCAGTGGAATTTGTAGTTTATAGTTGATGCATGCACAGATATAAAGGTACAGTTAAACTAAATGTCTCATGAAATATATGTCTATTTCTGCTGCTTTGATAAATCTGTACTAAAATAGTTTGAAATAAAAAGTTAAGGAGTAAATGTAGTAAATCCAGTGATGAAGAAGAACTTTCAATACCACAGTAGAAATACAGCCAGAACTTCAATTACCCTGTGAATTACCAATAGCTCCACAGCACAGTAAAGCCTTTCAGACATATTTTGAACAATGATAAAGTTGTCTTTAGAAGATGGCAGGAACCCCTTTCCAAAAAGATTACAAATGCCAACCAAACAGCAATGTCATATAAAGCTTCATTTTCCCTTCTACCATGTACATAGCCAATGTTGTGGAGCAAAGACAGGGAAACATTCAACACTAGGTTTTGGGCTGAGTCCCATCTGTGGTTACAGATGGGGTGAGGAGAATTTATAAGTACTTATTCATTTTGTCAACTGTTCCATCTTATATTTGTATAGTGTTTGAATATTTTAATTGACATGCTTTAAGATAAATGGTTATGGATACTATATGCATTAACTATTATGTGTCTTCTGTTAGGACATACTTGGTCATACAATATGGAGTAGTTGGGCATTTGTCTAATCTGGAAGGACTTATGTTATGTTCTTATGTTGTGAACTACCTTGCACAAGCTATAAATGTGGACTAAAATGAGTGAAGTGCCAAGGTACAGGCAGGGCTTTGGGTCTAGACTTTTGTATGGCTTATATAGCCCATTAATAGAAGTCCAGCACTTTCTGTCCCCCCAAGTGGTACTCAGCTTCTTAGTACATTACATGAATTACAGCTGCTCTTTGTATTCAGGCATCCATTCTACCATATCAGTGGGAATTAGTTGTAGAAAAGCATCCTGCTAGCATCCTTGACATTTAGCATAGCTTAGAGAACATGCAGGCAAGGTGCTCTTCACATCACTGAAAAATGCATCTGCTCCTCTTTGCAAATAAACAAACCAAGGGTTTTGTCTTTCATATCCCAAGATAATCCATACTTCTGTTGAATAAGTCAAATGAGTAGAAACTGAGAACACTCCTGAGAATTCAGAGATAAACTTAATGACTTTTTGGGGAGAGTGACTGACGTATTTGCCTAGCTTTTGTTTGACAGTGTTGGATATTGCAGTGTATTGTGGATATCAAGAATAAGGGCAGGACAGAGTGCCTCACCAAGCTGTGGTAAAAAATTGCTGTCTATGAAAACTGCATACAGTCCAAACAACTGGGGGGATTAATGATGTGATGATGCATTTAAGTTTTAATTTTTTTGGTGAAAATATTGGTTTGAGTGGTGTAGAAATATTTCCTGCCAAATCTATTTGGACTGCATCCTGTTTGGCAGTACAATTGCTGCTAATTATGTTAATGCTGGTATGCATGGCATTTGGTACAACACCAATATTATTTGTTGGGCAATGGTTTTTCCTGAAAACCTCATTGTAGCAGTATTCTCATTGTGCTAAAGGGCTGTGAAAATACTGAATCTTTAAGAATCATATTTTATACCATTTTTGTCTTTGGGATATGCTGCTTCAGTGTATGTCTTCCTGCTCCAAAAATGATTTTAAATCATTTAAAAATGAGAATAAAATCAACCTTAGATGGATTTCTCCACAGAGTTTGAGGTTCTGATTTACTGGCATGTTTATTGGAGAATCCATCGTTCTTCCACAGGTGTACTTCCGGATTTTTGCAGACTTTAGTCAGCTCTGACCCACTGGGAAGAGGCTGTTAATAAGAACTCATAGAAAATGATAGACCATACCTCACATAGTTTTCCTACAAGGAAAATATTCATGAAAGGAGGAGGAGGAGGAGGAGGAGGAAGAGGCAACATATTTTTGGTAAATAGTGACTGCCTCTAGAAATTCTACCACAGTTAATGACCATGTGAATGGTGACAAGCATTTTATTCCCCCTTCATTTTTTTAAAGTTTTTTTAAGTAAGATACCTGCACCACTGAATTTTGTTGGGTTTGTAGTATGCATGGGACTTTCTCCTGTCCTTGGAGGTAGGTCCAGCATCAGATTTGAGGGGGACTCAGTTAAGGTGGCTCTTGCCTGAACACTTCCTGCTTCAGCTACTTTTTGGATGATTTGCTACACTTCAGGTATGTCCTGTCTGATTTCTCCAGCTTCATCCCTGTTGCTTCCTCCCCGCACTTCAGCAGGCAGCCACAAGGGCAAGTGATAGGGGGATCTCCTATCACATGTGATCTCCTTACTCTGTGAGTATCAGGCTAATAAAAGTGGGGGGAAGTTGTGTCTGTCCAGACAGGATCGCACTTGGATTGACACAACACTCCCGATCCCCTTTTGAAGGACCTAGACCTGAAATGAAACAAGCCAGGCCAGGCAATTCCGCACTGGAGACTGTATTTTTTTTCCTCAAATACCTGCTCTTCCTGGTATTGTTCTGTTATATTGAAGTAGGAAGCTTTTTCAGGAAACATGACAGCCAGTGCCCTTAGTTCTGATACATCCTATTGTTTACCTAGCCATGCTCAGTGCTGAAATGAGATCTGATTCAGAGTAAGGCTTGTAGCAGTACATTAGTTGGGAGAAGACAATTTCACCATTATTATGGAGGAGAGTGAACTGCCCATTACTTAGCACCTAACAGGACAGAATGTGCAAAAATGGCATGGCGTGAAAACAGACTGCTGCCCAATCCATCCTTAGTTACAAACCAGGGATTGGCAACAGAACCAAGGAAGGTCAAAACAGAGAAATGGTATTGCGAAGGTGAGCATCAATCTAACATGCAATGTGCAAACAATTTAAAAGTAATTAAAACAGAGGAACGCTATATGTGAAATGAAAAGGAATGTGAAATAAGCTGCATATAAGGAAAAAATCTGCAAAGTCAGCTCACATTTAGAATCACTAACCTTAACCTTCCCCCTGAAAAAGATATCCACACACCCAAAGCAGTAGTCTGAGCTAACTTTAAAATACGTGCGTACTTTAAAGATCACTGTATAAAGGCTCGTTGATTTTTAAAATGCATTTTCCTTTGACAATTGTGCACCTTAATTTGATTCCATAGATTCTAGGTTTCTTATATGTGTCATTCACCCCCATCCCATAAAAGAATGACCACTTGGCTGAAACAATTTAGGCTAGTTTGGCTTATCTCTAAGTTACACAGAGTATAACTCAATACTAATGAGATTATAAAATGTGCAACATGTTTTATCATTTGTCAAGTTATTCTCTTAATCCAATTGACCTGTTTTGAGTTGATAGAAGTAAAATGAGAATTATACCATTCTATCTGATTACATGAAAGAGCATACTTATCTATCAGCTAATGGTCAAGAATGAAATAATCTGCGACTAGCAGGACAGGACAGTGTGGAAGGAATGAGATGCAATGAACCATGCCAGTTAAAATCTGCTTGGTATTCTGAGGGCAGGAATTGTAAGGATAAACAATTCTCCTCCTATGAACAGAACAATTGTGAACAGAACAATTCTGTTCAATTCTGTCCTCTCACTTCTGTCCATTTCTGAATTTTTTAAACAATGACTTAAATGAAGACCTGTTTCATGCATTCAGGAAATCATACAGATCATATAAACAGTCAAGTTTTGTAAGGGATATAAATTAATCTCTTATGCCTCCAAGTTCATGCAAATATGAACCAATTTACATCAGACACATTCTATGTTTCAGAAATATGGATTACTTTCTGCATTGATGATTCTGTTGTTTGAAGTGAAACCAGAAATTTTGGAATAAGTGTGATACAGGAGAATTGCAACACTTCTTAAACCCCCTTCCCTTCCCTTCCCTTCCCTTCCCTTCCCTTCCCTTCCCTTCCCTT